>VXBN01000058.1:84952-101698 GCA_013397395.1 Sinosuthora webbiana | reverse complement strand
TTTTTTTTTTTTTCTTTTTTCTTTTCTTTATGATTTTTTTTTTATTTTGCTGGGTCTTGTGCAGTAGCTGCAGTAGAAAACCTGGTGGTAACCTTGAGTATTTTATCATAACATGCATGTCCATGGCAAGTGTAAAACCTCTTCAGGTAGGGGGGAAAAAAAAAAAAACCAAACAACTTAAACATTGTTTGCACCATTTTCTGAATTTCTAACTAGTGATTTTTTTTAATAATTAGAGTAGATCTGCTAATCTTTGTATATATTTCCACACAGATATATATACTTTCAATAGCTGTTTGCAAAAGTAGCTCATACTAATATAATTTTTGTATACTTCAGCCACATCAGGTTACTCACAGGACTGCTGAGCTCTAACCAGTTCAGAAAAAACTCTGTTACATGCAGAAGCACATCACAAAGAAACTAAGGAAACTTCTAGTTAAAGTGTCCCTCAATTCAACTATATTTTTTGTGCTTCACTAATATGTTTTGTATATTAAAAGGTCATAGCTCATGCTGTTTTTATGAATTGCTTATGGAACAGGGCAGAGGGATGCATGAGGCATATGCAGCTTTAGACAAGAAAAGATCAGAAAGGATTTATGAAGGTAGGTATGTTTGATTTGGGCAGTAATTAAACACTGTGGAGTACCATGCTGAAAAATCATCCATGACTGAACAGAGAATTGATACTCTATGGCAATTCATATAAGGACCTGGAAAGCTGGGTTTTGTGATAAATTTACAAATGCATGTTTTACAAGGACTTCTTTAGCAGTAATTCTTAGATGTCTGCATAATAAACTTTTCATATCCAGAGATACATTTTATTACAGTAACATATAGTTAACATATGTAGTAGAACTGGGCCCTGTAGGTACATATTCCATAACAGCATACAGGATTGAGAACGTAGTGTGGTACCACTACAAGCTAAAAAACCTTTGCTGCTACCTATCTGTTCCTGGCTTCCCCATGCTGTCAGATGATCAATGCTTTTAGGCAAGTGTTGCAAAATCTCATTCTTAGCATCTACTGTGTTGATGGAAAGATGTCTACTAAGTGATACATAAGTTCCACAAAAGTGTGATGTCTAGTGCTTCAGATATTGTGAGTGCAAAATAAGTTGAAAGTGGATATTGAATAAAATATCTGGAAAAAAAGTCTGGAAAGTTTACTGAAACTAATTACATATGGAAATTACAGGACCTGAATCTAGAATTAGATTCTTAAATACTTGTGTTTGGTGTTGGCTAATTATGGGGATGTTTAATTGTGTAATCAATCAGCTTTTGACCTTAAGCCTTTGCACACATTTAAAGATGTGTGTTTACAAAACAGCAAATGTTTATGGCTATCACTAGCACAGGATGCAAAAGCCACAGTTCTTCAAAGATTTAGGGTGTTGGTTTTACCTGCACTTTCCCTGACACCAGTATAATAATTCTGCTTGATAAGGCCATTGTTAAGCAGATTTTGATTTTTTAAAATTTAAATAAAAATAAGATTGCCTTTATAGATAAAAAGTTAAATATCAGTGAAAATACTTGGATAAAAAAGTGGAACATGTTTTAATGGAACATGTATTCCCCCAGATTCAGACAGCGATATTTTTTGAGATCATCAACAACGGAGTAAAAATTTGGTATCAAATAAAATATTTATTTCTCATTTTTCCCTCTTTTTTTTATGGTGACAAGTCTGAAGAATATTTGAAAAATGAAAATTCAAACAAGACTAAGAAAGCTTTAGAATGATGCTGTAGTGGTTTGAAAGCAAAACAAGTGAGAGGCTCCAAGTCAGAAATACAATATAATAGGAAGAAAAGAAAGAAAATAAAAAAGTAAAATAAAATAAATGCAATTATACAAAAGACCACTGACAGAGTCAGAATACAACCTGAGCAGGGTGATGGAAGCAGTCCAGGTGAGGCGGTCTTCCTGAAGCAGTGATCCCGTAGAATGGTCTGGTAGCTCTTGTCCTCTGCGAATCCAGCAGGTAAGGGCTGCTTGTACTGTCCCAAATCCCAGATTATATCCAGGTGGGAATGCTTGGTTCCTCCCTCTGGGCAGAGCATCTCACAATGGGATGATGAGTCATGCAGGGAGTCCTTGATGGTCCATTAAACAGAGATAGCTCCTGGAGGGAGTTATCTATGAGTCATTGGCAAGGTATTCGATGGGCCATTAACAGAAGATAGCCCTGAGGGAGGGGGCCTGGGAAAACACTGCTCCAAAAATTGGATTCAACAGTTCATGAAGACGGTGATAGAATACTTTGTGCACATCCTACACTACAACCCAGGACAGATGCACTTCAAATTCTTGCAATACTTTCCATTTATTATTCAGTTATGGTCATGAAGCTGACAAATATTCAGGTTAAATTCCGTGCTTATGTATCTGCTGCTACCATGGATCTACTACTGAAGTGAATGTTAAGTCACAGAAAAACAATTTTTATTATGAGTTTCGATATGTATTAGTTGCTTTCTTAAAGTGAAAATCAACAAGGTCAGAGAAAAATCTTTAAGAGACACTTTATGCTGCAGAAAATTCAGGACAATGGCAACTTCCAGGACTTGCACGAATACTTGCATGAATTCCATGGTCTTTCACCAGATATTTCTTGAGAACCTCATGAATTTCTAAGACTTTATTAGTGCCACACAAATCCTTTCTTTTTTTAACCTATGTTGTAGTGCAGATACACTTTTAGGTTAATGAAACTTTTGAAGGATAGGTTTCATTTTGCTTCTCATCGTCCTCCTCTAAATTAAATGATCTACTGAAAAAGTACACCTGAAAATGTCTATTCTTTCCATGTATCTTATGGTCATGTATCTTCAATCTCTTTTCATTAACTCTGAAATAAAATTAATCAACATAGTTTGTCTTGGGCTACATATCAAATTTAAAGACAGTTAATGTTTGCCAAGATAAATCTCATTCTGAGTCAATGATAAATGGAACAACTTAGCCATCATATTTCTTAGTAAATAGTGAGAACATTGATTTAATATATGCCCATGATCTATAGAAAGTTATATAGTTCTTATTCATAAATAAATTTTTCATATAGTAGTAGTCTTTTCCCCTTTAACTCCACTACAGGATGTAGTGAAATACACTACATCCTGTAGTGGAGTAAAAGGGGAAAAGAATTGATACAATTGCAATTTTTTGCTTCTTATTATGATTTGGAATATTACAAAGGATACAATATAGATCTAACACAATTACCTATATTTGTACTTGAATTATTTGAAGAAGTCAGAGACAAAAGTCTTCATAAAGTCTGATTAATAATAAAAAATTCAAACATCAAAAAATCTGTAAAATTGCAGTACTACCTAAGAGATTAAACAATCCTCAGTTGAACCCAAAATTACATATTTCAGTATATATGCATTTCTAATATGTACAGATACATCTATAATGTAACTATTTCAAAGATCATAGTGGAAGTGAATATTTGTCTTTATCAAAGACCAGCTTTTTTCAAAATTATTTAGTCTTTTGTGAATGTATAAACTGTTCATCTAATCATCTATTTACTTGTTAATTTTCAAAATTCTTGACTCCACGGTATTGTCATAGGAATTTTAGTTGCTCTATTTTCTTGATAAAGACCAAAAAAAAAAGGAATTAATTATTTAAAATCTGAGATATAGGATCAGTTTTCACAACCCCTTAGCTATCTTTCAAAGTAAAAAAAAAAAAAAAAAAATAATTCCAACATTTTTAGTGTTTCACTAAAATGATGATGTTCAGTATGACCATTTGCTGTCTTACTTCCATGGTAAAGCCATTATATACCTCTATGTGTATTACAAAATTTCACAATACTTAGTTCAATGTAGCAGCACTCCTGACAATTAAATATTTTAAATTTGCAGGAAAACAAATGCTTAGTGAAGCCCTTTAGTTTTGCAACAAATCTGGGGGGGAAAACTGATTTTCTGATTGATTCAGGTAATAGGAATAAATTATTAGTCCTTATGGTAGCAAAGAAAATTAATCTTTTGAGCACAATAAAATTAAAAGGTTTTGGCTTGCCTGATCCAAGCAAAGTAAGATGAATTTTTAATACAGCAAATTAATTAGGCACATAATGAGGAATAGGATGCATAATAACTCTAATTGTGATAAATAGCAAAATAGTTCAGATCCTCAAAGAAATAAATATCATCTATCACAAACACACCTTAAATTCTGTTTGTTCAGGAATATTAATGGTAAGAGAGCCTGCACAGAAGAGTTAGATAAATTTTATTTGCTGATTTTGCTCAGCGCAATTACATTATGTGCTGACCCTCATCTGTAACTTTTTGTGAAATTGATTTTGGGACATTATTCATTTCTGAAGGTGTTAATGTACCATAAAGGATTTGTATTATCGTTAAACATACTGTCTACGCCAGGTGTTACATGTTATTTGCTTCTGCCCTGAAGATCATTTAACAGCTTATAAATCTTTATGGCCCCATGATGTTTTGCTACAATAATTTGCATCTTTAAATAGCCTCTGAATTATGCATTCTAAAAATAAGTAAAAAACCCAACATTTTTGTTAATAAAGAACATATATCTTCTGTTTTACAATAGCCTTAGTTACAAATGTCAAGCAATACTACTATGGGAAACAATGAAATTGTTTAGGAATGCAAACCAAATTTTTTCCAACTTTTGACAGCATAAAGGTATTTCATTGCAGATTAAGTAGTTAATCAATTTAAGACATTCTCTTATGAGGACTCTCCAGGAGTTTTAAAGAATTGTATAACTATATAACTATTTCAGTAGAAAATCATGGATGCCATCTATAGGTGTGCTTTGAAATCCAGGAACTAAATATTTATAAATACAATCTAATATAATGTCTTCTATAACATAAAATGGATTTGGAAGTCAAAAAGTAACTGATTTGATAAATTTGTCATGACATCTTTCTCTGTGTATCTTTATCTTAATGGATGGGTTTATGCACCAGAGGAGGCTACTGCAAAGGCAGGGTCCTGTCTTTTTTCGTGCAAAGAGAGGAAGGCTTTGGGAAAAAAAATAGGCTCATGTCTTCAAAGAGCATTTCAGAATGGAATGTTTACAGAACAGTAGAAACAACAGGGACTTTATGCCAAGAAGGAAGCTTCCTCAGGGAAGGACAAAGAGAACAGGTAATCATCAGAATTCACAGAAAAAAGATTTCCTATGAAGGCAGAACAGAATCTTACTTTGCTACTTGATCCTCAGCTCTGGTCAGCTTGTATGTCCTTTTTATTATTTGCAATGTCTTGATGCTTCTGATGTTACTGTCTTTGTGGTCATGTGGTGGTCTGTGTGATTCATGTGCCTACTTTGAAATGTCTTTTCAGCTCCAACTGAAATTCATGGGAGAGTCCTCACTGACTTAATTCTGTACATCTGAGCCCTCCCTTTTCAACAGAAGGTAATGTCAAATCTATCATGTTTCAGTTGAAATTTTTGAAATTTCTTACACAGTGTTAGTCTATCCATGTAGATTATGCCCATATATTGTATATGATGACTAATAGATATTCATTAGTAAAATAATTAGAAGATAGATGGTTAAACATACATTGACTTTTAGCTTAGTTAATATAAGGCAATTATCATAAACCCCACTGAAAAACTTATATTATTTTCACATACTTTTATTCATTAAGTCACTTTTTATCTATGTTGTCAGTGGTATTTTTTCTTTTAATAAAAAATAGCCTATATATTTAAAGTAGTAGTATTGATTCTCTCATGTGTAATTCAAAGTTTGTATTTTTAGTGGTAGCTTGCACAATATTCATACAGCCTAATTCTTTAACTTTCTGTTAAAACTTAGAGACTATATACTACATATAAACGATTTTCTTTAATAATTAATAAAAAGCAAGAAAGGCAAAAATCCTGTGCCCTCAGTACCATTAGAATAGCTTATTTATATAGCCGTTGATATACATTCTAAATAGGAGATGGCCAAAGATGATGATATAATTCTAAAATTCCTGAAAAATAATTTAGATGGGGTTTACAAAATTTTAGGATTACCAATTTGATCTTCATAACAAATGTGGTTCATGTCATTCCAGACTATGTGCATAATAACGTTTATTAGGAAACAAATTTATCTATGTTTAAAAGTATGAAGGAAGGTCCTGTGATGCATTTTATGAGAGATAACAGAGGCTTTAGAATTCTGCACACTGCTTTATAAGGAGTGAATACAGGCTGTTGATCATTGTTCATTGTCAACAAAAATAGTCCTAAGTAAACAGTATTAAAAATATTTGGTGTTAAAACAAAGAAACTAAAAAGAAAACCTATTGAAAATTGTATCATATAGTGTTTAATCCTGTTACTCATAGTAATAAAAATGCACAAAACTAAAAATTAACTTCAAGCCATTAGAAAAGATCTGTTCTGTAAATCCTAATTCTCTTTTAATAACCTACTGCAGAAGTGGTTTATATCTTTCATATGTCATTTGTCATACGGTCTATCTATTCATATTCTAATTATAGTAAAGGATAAATCTAGTACACAAAGAAAGAGAAAGGTTTTGATCTATTTTCTCCTTTTGAACTAAAGACTAATTGCTTATTCTATTCAAAACATATTTCTAAAACTGTTTCATACAAGCTTTATTGCTTTTAATGGAAAAATGTATTTAATATAGTAATCACAAATACTAATATTGTGGAGTGAGAAGAAAAAATTGTTCAAATATAACTGGCATGGTGATTTTTTTATTAGTTTGTTCTTTTTTTTCTTATTTATTTGATATCAAGAGATCATCACAGGTTTTAAGTTACATTTCTTTTTTCAATTTCTTATTTATTTAAAAACAAAACAGTGAGTTCTTAATACATCTGTACTGGCACAGGACACATCTGTAAACAGGCCTTGACAAATGTAGCCTCTATCTAAACCCAGTAACTCAGAAAAAAAAAAAAAAAAAAAAAAACAAACCAAAACAAAAACAAACTTGTTTTCCTTGCCCAGATAGAGCTTCTCCAAGGCTTTTTTCTCACAAATATTGAATTCCCAAGAAAGTATGGTTAGAGGATATCCTTAAAGGCACTTGATCTACAAATTGTAATATCTAAAGGAAGGTAGGAAAAATAAGCCATTATTTTACAATTAATTTTGTACAAAACATTGCTAGTAAACTTTGTATTTATGGAATGCAATAGTAATATAGTATGTATTATTTCTTTTGGTTGTATTCTATTTTTCCTTTCTTAGGTTTGTTCCATATTGGCTGGGTCAATAACAGATGGTCTCTTGACTAATTTTTTTTTTTTTTAAATATTTTGTTTTTCCTTCTCTCTGTTCAGTCTGCTATGTGTGTTACTTATTTATGTTCCAACTCTATTTCTCTCCAGTAATTCTTTCTTTTGATCACCTGATTACCTTCCTTGCCTTTTCCAGAAACCTGATTTCAGAAGGGATTTATCTCTTCTTTATTTGTTCAAAAATTTAGACATTAAGCAAACAATATTACTGGATGAAAATTAAGGGGGAAAGCTAAGGACACTGAAACACAGGACTCCTATAGTGTATAGTGGCTCCTATATACAAGTGAATGCCTGAAAACCTGAGACATTTATCTTCCTCTCATTTGTGGTAAGTGAATATATACATATATCAGGGAGTTGCAAGGAGTTGCAGGTTGCTATGGAGTGTTTAGGCTGGCGGATTTCATCAGTCTTAAACTATAAAACTAAAGTTTGTCTTAGTTTAGGGCAAATTTGGGAGGAAACTTTTGAATGGGGTCTATTCATTAGCAAAATATTTCCTTACGAATTATTTATGATAATTTCTGCTTATACAAAACTCTCACTTTTAAACAATTATATTCTAAATCATATAAAATTTGTGATTATACATTTCCATAGATCTGAAGTTGAATATTTAGCACTGACACCTATCTTGTTAAGTCTTATTTTTAGGGTCCAGGTGATTAGGCCTGAGAACTTATCAACCAGAAAGTTGTAGCTAGGGTACGAGTTTTCCTTGCTTGCCCTTGCCTGATGGTTTTATGCTGTTGCATAAAACATCTTCTCTGCTACGTATTGAACATATGTGATCAGGCTCTAAGCCAAGATAGGTGATTTCCAAAAAACAGCAACGATTCTGGTAAAAGATCTAGAGAACAAATCCTGTGATTAGAGGCTGAGGAAATTGAGATTCTTTACCCTCGAGAAAAGGAGGTTTAGGGAAGCTCTTATTGCTCTGAAACACCTACCTGAGGTCGTGGGAAGGTGAATGTTGGTCTCTTTTCCCAAATGACAAGCAATAAGTTGAGAAGAATTGGATTTGTGTCAGAGTAGGTTTAGCTTGAATATCAGGAAAAATCTAATCACTAAAATGATGGTCAAGCACTGGAGGAGGCATTCCAGAGAAGTGATAGAAACACTATTCATGGTGTGATGAATCCAATGACTGGTGTGAGGTTATCCATGACTACAGGCTTTTCAGAAGGCACAGGCAAGAAAGAAAGGGCAGAGACTCTCTACATCAAGCCGTGGATAGTGTAAAGAGCTCTCTGAAAAAGAGCCAAAATCAGGTTGAAAGCTTGTGGGTAAGAATCAGAGACTGAGGCAACAAAGGGAGCCTTGTGGTTGGTGTCGACTGCAAGCTGCCTGTTGCTGAAGCCTCCTTACTCCAGCTCCAGGAAGTAACATAATTGCAGATACTTGTCTGCAGGGGCACTTCAATCAGCCTGGTTCCTGCTGAAAATGTAGTATAGCTAACTTGGAATGCGTGGAGGATAGCTTCTTAGAGTATATAACAGACAGCCCTACAAGCAGGGATGTGATACTGTACCTGATGTCCCCAATACAACAGAGCTAATTGGTGATGACAGGAGTGGAGGCAGCCTGGGCTGACCATAATCATACACTGGTGGAGTTTACAATCCTGAGGAATATGGGCCAGGCATAGGGCAAACTCAGGATCCTGAATCTTGGGGTAGCAAACTTCCCCATGTTCTGTTTGCTGGATGGTTTCTCAGACAAATAAAGGCAGCAATTGGGACAGATTTTTATATTAGTTGTGCATATTCTTTGCAGAGATTTGAACAAATAGAATTAGATACTATAATAAAAATGTTCCCTTTTCCTTGACAATCTGAATTACCCTGGTAATTCATTATCAATTTCACTGCCTGCAATCAGAAAACAACACAAAATAACTGTGTTGTTTAGTAATTAGTGTCTAAAAGTCTTATACAGGATGCAAATTAAAACGACTAGATGAATTATCTCTGGGAATACAAAACAGACTTGACAAAGCTACCAATTTGGATTTTCTGTGGTCCTTATGCTTTCATGATTGCATTTAATCTTTTTTGGCGATTTTTATTTCCATATTGATGAGGTCTTAAGTATCATTCAACTGCATGGTTAGCTTTTCTTGGAGAGCAAGAAGGAGCTAAAATGTCTTCACTGTCTCTTTTCTAACAACTCCTTCAGCCTTGCTTATTAAAATCAACAGATTAAATCTTGCATAACTCTAGGCTGTAGTGCCTGACTATGTTGGGATGCCAATCCTCCACTTCAACCCATGCTTGCTTCTCAACTTGCCACAACTCCCCATATCAACAACCCAGTTCTAAAGACTTAGTCACAGCAAATCTTCAGGACTCATGGAAAAGGATTGTAAACCATGGCAGCTCTACTGCAGCAAGAATAGAGAGTGCTCCTATGTCTTACTCAGACATTAACCTTTCCCACTTAATAGATAAAAGCTTATGTGCGGTGGAGTAGATCCCTCGTGTTTTCTTAAGCATTTCAATATGTATTTTAGGACTTGATTGACATATTCTTCAGTTTAGTGAAACTCCAGAAATCTAAAGAAAGAACTACCTAAATAAGGTAGTGAAATTGGACTACATTAATAGTAGTTTCCTATGTCTGACTTTGACTTTTCTTCCCCGATTTAAAAATTCTAGTTACATATATAGTCTAGTGAAGAATCCTTCTCTACTGGATCTACAGCATTTCAGGTTGTAGGTGGTGTAGATGATCCCTAATTTTTAAAATTTAGAATTAATAATGGCAGTCTGAGCAGCAACTCAGTTAATATAATGCACTGCTATTGCCACATGTAAGTTTAAATTCTTAAGGCGTTAGAAGTATTAAAGAACACTTGTCTTTACGCACAATAAGAAAAAAATGTTATATTCCCCCATGTTAAAAATAATGTTTTTCTTAAGTATTATCAGGAAGATGCTAACTATCATGAAGATAAGTTTGCTTCCTAGGAAGCTGAAGGCTTATTTTACCATACAGAAGTCATTTAATGCTAAAGAGAATTCACACTCAAAGTTCTACTGATTTTCTGCCCAATTTTCATTACAAGTTTTGCCTTTGCCATTAAAAATAATGATAGACTGAGAAAAAATATATGCAAAAGTAGCAAGAAAATGAGGTATCGACTTATTATTATTGCTGAAATGGGAGAATAAACTAAACTGGTAAAGTTTTATTTGAAAATTATTCAAAATTATTCAGTAATCAACAGTCTTTTACACTGAGCACAAGTTGCCAGTGACTGACAATGATAAATGATATTTATTTCTGTTATTCAGTTGATGATAATGTGCTATTCACATATGAATAATTTTATCTAACCATTATATTTTCCAAGTTCTTTTTATTGTTTAACTATTATTTAGTAATGGACAGTTCCTGAATAGCATGCAAGAGTCACTGAACTTAATTTTTCTCCCAAATTCAAAAAATGCTGAAGGCTTATTACATTTTTTGTTCAGAGAGAGATATATAATTTTAAACATTTTATCCAGATAGTTCAGTTTAAATCTTATACTGAAAATATTACAGATGTACAATAAAACATTATTTTTTTATGCCCTTTAAAGTGTACACTTTTTAGCTGCTGCTAGATGACAATGAAATATATCTTAAAGGAAAAAAGTAAGCTGTGTGACCCAAACTTCTACTGATGTAAGTCAGAAGAATCCTCAGAATTTAAATTATCTGTGCAGGACCATTCAATCAAAGGATGTGATATATAATTTTTACAGTAAGTAATTCAAGCAACTACATTTTTGCTTGTTTTATTATTGAAGTCACTGGCCTGTATGACATTTGAAATATTTATATTCAAGTCAATCATAAATTTGAATAAACTTACTATCTACTAGCAATTCCACTTCCTGTTGGTTTCATTATATCACTTCCTCTTGCCTTAGCTGTCTAGCAATCCTTTGACTTCATGAAGAATCACAATTTTTTCTAGTTTAATTCCAGACCCTCACTGAAAGCAGTGGTTACAATATTTTAATATAATAATGTTCAAACATTATCTTTCTAAAGATAATTTCTCTCTGATTTTCAATCATATGGACACATGTATGCCTTTTATTTTTCTTTCTAAATGGTGTTCATTCTTTGTGTATATCTAAGAAAGATGAATCTTTCTTTCTCCATTCTCAATTTTGAAATTTTTGTCTTTTCCTCTGAAATGTTACCTTTTTGTATATTTTCTTTCTTCCATCCCCATCTAGTTAATCTAAACACGCACATTTAGGAATAAAATACATTAACGGTTTGTCAGGTGTTTTTCTAATTTAGAAACCCTGATAAAACAAATTTTAATTCATGAAAAAATAGAAAGTCTATGAAGTCAAGAGATTCCCTGTGATCTTTCAGGAGAATGCCTAGATTTTTTTTTGCTTAGCAGCTCCTGTTTTATTTTTTTCTTCTTAGGGCCAAAATATGAAGTAGAATAAAGGCCTCAAAAAGGTTAACCAAATATTAACAACTAACAATTTTATATGTCTTCTAATTCACCCCATTCAATTTTAGCCACTTAAAAAATACTTGTGTAAGGCTTTGTCTGTACAACTAAATTAAAGACGATCTACCAATCCTCAGACCTAAGATCAAATGTCAAAGGTTTGGAATCCATGACATTTAAATCTGGTATTCTTTGTGTCAGATTTGTATGAAGATGGATAAATAAAATAATCAAAACCAGACTCAGGAAATTATTTAAGAGTTAACAATGTGAAAAAAAAGAGTTAAATAATATGAAAAATAAATGTTTAGTATTGGAACGTACTCCCTGGCCTGCTTTTGTTCCACAGCTAGTATATACCTTATGTCTACATCTGTGTAAGCTCCTTCTACTACTACTATATTTCTATTGGTTTATGGGTTTTGTGGGGCTTGTAAACAAGTTGGTACTTGTAAAAGAAAAAGAAAAGAAAACCTAGGCTTGACTTGAAGAGTCAGGGGATACCACCTTTCCTGGCTGGCTGGAGGAGAGTCTGCTGTGGTTCTCAGAGATGTGTCCTTCCAGAACTGAGGTTGAGCGTGCATTCACAAAAAAGCTTGCCCCAACAAATACACGCTATATGGATACAGTAGGATACAAAAACAGGTGGACAGAAGTTTTACAGACATACCCACAAACATAAACAACACACAAATAAATATGAGGAAGAGAAATTGGGCCAACCCTATTCCTTCTGAGGGCTATCCACTAGTAAAATTTGCGTATTGGAATGTATGCGTACCATCACCAAGTTGCTTGCCCAGGCACATTTACTGATCCTTCAAACACTGACTTTCAGATCATCCCATTTCCATGCCCAAAACTTGGGTGTTTCACCTGTTCTCCAGCTTAGAGGCTATGTCTTTCCAGATGCTGGCCTCCCGTCTCCTTCCCTGCTAATCTTGAAATTTAATAGTGAACTACTTACTGTCACCGGTAGGGACACGAAAGAACCACACTACTCAGGTTCAGAGGTGAGCAGAGAAAGAGCAGAGAAAGAAAGAGTTTATTATCATTTTGGGATTTAAATAGAATTTGGGATTTGATCAAGAATTGGTAAATGAGAGCAACACCTTTCTGACCCTAGTGGTCAGTTCACCAGTCCATCACAGACTGGTATGAAAACAATCTACTTGTTTATGGTACATTCATGAGAGACTCCACTAGAAATATGTAAACAGTCATCAGAAAGCTAAAGAATCAGGGCGACAACTTACTGTGTCCCCAACACAAACAGAATCGAAAGTAGTTAGGATAGAGTCTGATAAGAGGACAGGATGGATTGTGACAATCAGTTACACTAGATTCTTCATTAAAATCATCATTTTTACTGAAGTAAAAACTTTGTTAAATGTAACTACTAAACTGACATATTATTCTCTGTCTTACAATGGTGACCAGTCTTCCTCTGCAATCTCTTGTTTTACACAACAATGGCACAGTTTTAAGATAGATACCCACTGACTTACCATATTTGGTATGGGAATAGTTACGAAGTCCTTGAATCTCTCTAATTAAGATTAATTTCTGAATGACAAAAAGAAAAATCATTGTAAGAATAACTTTCAACTTCCTATATGTGAGTGATTGCACTGTAAATTCTCTTAGGTAGCTGACTTTTCCCTTCTGATTAAATGAGTTTGACTGCCTTATGCAAAAGGTTCAACGCTCATCTGAATTTCAGGGACTTTTAAACATTACTTCTAATAGGGAGGAACTTAGTCTTTGAAGACTGAATGATGTAATATATAGCTTCATGACATTCACACTTATATTGGGTTGACCCTGGCTGGATACCAGGCACCCACCAAAGTCACTGTCCCACTTCCCTTACCAATTGGACAGGGAAGAGAAAATACAAGAAATGGTTCATGGGCTGAGATAATGTCCAGAAGACATATGACTCACCAAATACCATCACAGACAACATAGACTCAAATTTGAGATATTAACAGAAGTTGTTACTAATAAAATCAGAGCAGGATATTGAGAAGTAAAAACAGATTTTAAAACAGCTTCACCCAATTCTTCCCTCCTGTTATAAAAGAACGTTTTAAGATCACTTAAAGAATCACCAGGAAGGGTATCAGTAAAAACAGATTTAATATAAAAGTGACAATACTGACTGCTATGGTCCAGAAGAGCTCAAAGGTTCTTATTTTGGACTGCTGTTTATAGGCTGCAACAGGGTGGGCTTTGGTCATAACCATGTTTCTTCCTGGCCTCACTTTGGATCAACAACTTTCTTTAAAAGTGTGAGAACAAGAGTGTTATTCCATTTAGACAAAAATAATAATAAAAACGGGGTTCTAAGGCTGTTCATAAAAAGAAAAGCAGGAGCTCATTAGACAGCACTAGTTCCTGGGAGCAGCTGGTGTTTCCATAAGGTCAAGAGGAGCTCAGCCCAAGTGCTGTTCATCAAGTGCCAGGGCCTAATGAGCGGTTCTCAGATCATGGTGTGAAAGGCCTGATAAAGGGGAGTGGGGGGAGGATACACCACCACACCACCTTCCTAGCTTTACCTTCTTTCCCCAGAGGTGCAAGGAGACAGGAAACATGGGTTAGAGCTGGTTCATCACACATAATTTCTGTGCTACTCAGGGAGAAGTGTCCTTCCCCTGCTACAGCATGGATTCCCTATAGGGTCACAAATTCCAAGAACAAAACTGCTCCAGGGTGGGCTACTATTCCATAAGTCTGCAGATCCCTGCTAGAAATGTGCTCCAACGTGTGCCTCCCATGAGTTCACAGCCTTCTCTCAGGCATCTACCTGTTCTGGTGTGGGTCCCTTCCATGGGCTGCAGGTGGATCTCTGTATCCCCATGGTCCTCCACGGACTGCAGGGGCACAGCTGCATCACCATGGTCTGCACCACAGGCTACAGGGGAATCTCAGCTCTGGTGCCTGGAATACCCCTTTCTTCTGCTTCTTCACTGACCCTGGTGTCTGCAGAGTTGTTCCTTTCACATATTCCGACTCCATTTTTCTCTGAGAGGAATTACTTATGCACAATTCTTCTTCTTAAATATGTTATCATAGAGGTGTTGCCATCATTTCCGATTGGCTCTAGATTTGGCCAGCGGCACATCCGCCTTGGAGCTGGCTAGCATTGTTTCTGCTGGACATGGAAGAAACTTCTAGCACCTTCTGTAGACCAAAACCTGGCCATGCAAACCCAGTGCAATACTCAAAATCTGTCACTAGTTAGCATATCTTAAAACATAAAGATGCAGAGGAGACAGATGGTCCTACCTGCCAGTTCTGCAGTTAATTCTAAATAATATTATCAAAGTGGCTATTGGTACAGTGTCCCAAATTTCTCTAAATGCCTACTTCAAAGGGAATTATCCTTTAAAAATTGAGTGGAAAACATACTTTATAACTTGTAACTCTAAGGTAAGCCACATGATACAGGAGACAACACCTGGCTTAAACGGAAACATGACAATCTTTTGACACATTGCATAGAAATAGAATAGCAGAAAAAATAGCCTGGCAGTTAAGGTCTTTTTCTGTTGATCGTTATAAATTTAAGTCTCAGAAAATGTGGACTATTAAAGAGTTGAATCTCTCCTGTAAAATCTACAATTTTATTTTTTACAGAATAGATTGAAAATTTTTCATTCATCCGCTAAACTTTCATGTATATATTTCTTTTTTCCAATATGACAATTTTTTTTTCCATCTGATATACTGAAATACCATAATAGTGCATTATTATAACAAAAGTGTTATAAAAGTGTCTGTCAACAATGCATAAGCTATAAGAGCTCTGATCACTGTTGTGCTAGTGATGCATTGGTACAATACATCATTGGGATAAAAGCCAGAGGGAACAGAAAGGCAACAGCAGGAGATCAACAATTTAAAAAAATGTTATGATTCTTTCTGTTTCTGTGTGAATGTGTATAAAAATATATAAAAAAAACAAAACCAAAAAACCAAAACCAAAACAAAACAACAAAACAACAACAAAAAACCAAACCAAACCAAACCAAAAAAAAAAAAAAAACCCAAAAAAAACCAAAACCAAAACCAAAACCAAAACCAAAACCAAAACCAAAACCAAAACCAAAACCAAAACCAAAACCAAAACCAAAACCAAAACCAAAACCAAAACCAAACAAAAAAACAAAAACAAAAACAAAACCACAAAAACAAAAACAACAAAAACCACCCCACAACCATCTCTTCCAGAAAAGATAATGTAGGTGGCCCATTAACAATAACTGACATCTTATTATGCAGAAAAAATTTACATGTTTTCTAAGAAATCTTTTTTTCTTGCATTTTATTATTTTAGATACAGCTCATTCTGAATCTCCTTTGTCATTGGTGGTTGTCATCTTTGCAGACTAAGTTTACTATAAGTGCATCTCAAATACTCTTTCTTCATCAGGAAATACTTTGCCTCTCCCACTATGAAATCCTATGATTCAGTCATCCTGAAATAGAATAAATTCCTTCTTCATTCCCTTCCTACTCTCCATTATATTATAATAAACCCAACTGGCTTCAACATATTTAAGCCTTTTCACTCAAGGATATGGTGTCAGTGACTGACAAAAAGGCTTCAGAGAGTAAAAGAACAGTTTTTCACTTCAACTTAAGCAGCAAAAACTGAAATTAAAAAAAGTGCTGAATGAATTGACACAAAAAAATAAATCCGCTTGTAAACATAGCCTCTGGATACTTGCCTTTTACATTTTTTTTTCTCATCTGAGTTAATGACATTTCTATTTGAAAAAGAAAAAACAACCCACACTGTTTTTCTGTGGCAGTATCACATTGACTTTGTCTTTTCTCTGTCACATACAGACTTTATAATTAATTCACATCTATATACATATTAGTTTCTGTACTTCATCCTTCCTAAATGGTGAGGTTCTGCAGTTTCCTTTGATACTAGTTTTAGTCTTGAGAAAAAAAA
>VXBN01000058.1:21585-84940 GCA_013397395.1 Sinosuthora webbiana | reverse complement strand
AAAAAAAAAAAAAAAAAATCCTGTTTTCCAGATTAAACAGAGAGGTATATTCAAATTAAGAGTTTTTTCCATTAATGTATCAAAGACTTTTAATAAGATATCCTTTCTTAGGTCTGTTACTCTTTCATTTTGTGTTAATTTTGATTCTGACTTAAATCTGTGCAGTCAGAATAATATCATTACTTTAAAAAAAGACATATAAAATATAAATTTCCTCATTTCTTTTATGAAGGAAAATATTTAGTGCAATTTTCCCCACCTTTTCCTGGATTTACTGCACTGGAGATGGAAACACAGCTTGCACTTACTACTTTGAGTATCATTTTCCCCCCACTTTTGGAGATATACTTTCCAAAACAACTGTTATTTCCATATGTTTCTTACCTACTTACTCATTATATTTATTTGAAGCTGAAAGCTAACCTGTCCTGATCGGAACTGAAGCATAAAATGTATTGTGATATTTTCCTTTCCCTGAATTTAATACCCAAATTTGATTAATTTCATCCATTTTTGTTCTTCACGGACACAGAACTAGTCACTTAGTTAATATTACCTCATGGTGGTTACATAATTATGCTTTGCAAGGGATACTTTTAATGGCATTGTAAATGAAATTTTGTCAGGAAAACTCCTAATTTTTTATGGCCAGGGATAAAGTTTTCATCCTTTTTTAAGACATATTTAAAATAATCTTAAGATTACTTTTATCTTTTATTTGTCATTTTTTAAAAGGTAAAATGTGTTCTTATTTATGACTTATTCTGTAGAAAACCAAAGTACATTCCTTACACTTTCATCTGACAGAAGGAAACTTCCATTGCCAAGGTCAAACTATAGTAAATTGAAAATATATTATGAACCTTGAAAAACAGAATATTATTAAAATTCAAGTAACCTTCCAAAATGCAAGGGTATTATCACTCATCTCCATTATAAAACATTTTTGATTAACAGGTTAAAGTAAGATGAAATGAGAAGTTCAGAGGTGTAATCATGTAATTATACTATGGTAGATGAGGTTTTGAAAGATTATGACTTTGTCTCACACATTTAGGTAGCTTATGTGTTGCAGAATGCCTCACACTGCTGCAGTTTGTGGTCCATACTAAAGATTTTTGTGGGCTATTTCAGAGAGAAACAGCATAAAGCATAATTTATCCAAACTCAGAATTCTGGACTACTTAATTAAAGATGCTGAGTCCAAAGCAAATTTCATCCCTCAATTATTCCTTTTTCTGAGCTACACTTTCAGACATTAGAAATGCCCCCAAATGGTTATTTTATGATCCAAAACTGAGAAAAATGCTCAGATTTCTACATTTACTACTTTAAGACACATCACTTTAGATTTTATCTAACAAAGTATACACAGTAATTAGCTACTTCCTTATGTCACTTTATTCTGTTCACTCAGATGAGCAAAATAAGAAAAATACCTAATGTTTTTCAAGTTATTTTTTCCTTCATATAGGTGCTAAAAAAATCATAAAAAGTCACTCATTTAAAATGTTGTTAAGAATAAAAAAAAATCAAGAAAAAGTCTAAGTCCTTTTTTAGTTTCCATATCTATTCCCTCATGATATTGTTTGTATATTTTTTTTTTTTTTGGTAAAATATATTTAGGAGACTGTAGTAATATAACAGTTGGAGTACCTTTTGAAGCAATCCAAATTTATTACTTCATACTCATGAAAGTACATACACATACTCTATGAATCACTAATTACAGTGATTCAATACCAGACTGCAGCTGGGCAGCTATGACAGTCCACATGTCAACACACCAGCAGTCAAGGAAAAGCTGGTCTGTGGCCTCTTGCAAGAGCTCAACCCTTGCAAATTTGTGTCCCTGAAGAGAATCCACCCGAGGGTTTAAGAGAAGTGGCTGATATTGCCGTAAGGTCACTGCCTGTAATATTTGAAACATCCTGGAGATCAGGGGACATTCTCATGACTAAAAAGAACAAATGCCATCTACAGTAAGGGCCCAAAAGAGTACCTAGGAAACTACAGGCCCACTAGTTTTACTTCATTCACTGGAAAAGTATTGCAAGGAGTCTTCCTAAAAACTATTCCAAATCAAATGATTCAGGTGATAGGGAAAATGCAGTACTGTTTTATTAAAGGCAAATTAATCTGATTTGTCAGGAGAGTATGGACTTCAGCAAAGTGTTCAACACTCTTTCCCACAGCCTTGTCCTGGACAAATTGGCAAGATACAGATTGGATGGATGGACAGTGATATGGGTGATAGATTGACAAAGTACAAGGTTCTGCACCTTTACTTTGAGGTACAGGCTGGATCTGTGTGTCTGGGGAGCAGCCTTGCTGAGAGGGAGCTGGGCATCTCGGTGAACCAGGTGAACACGAGTCAGCAAGGGTGACGCTGCAGCAACAAAGGCAAATCAGATTATGGGCTACATCTGCAAGGGTATTACTGGCAGGGAGAGTGACACTCAGTGCTTTTCAGGGCACACTGTCTCCAGTTCTGGTCCCACCAATCCAAGAAAGATGGAGACAGACTTCAGAAGGTCCTAAGGCGGGCCAAGAAGATTGACAAAAGGCTGAAGAACACTCTGATGAGGAAAGACTGAAGGAACTACATCATTTCACCTCATAGAAGAGAAACTTCAAGGGGAACCAATGCTGGAAGCTTTTCTACAAAGAGGATGGAGACTCTTTTCGCAAGGAGATGCATAGAGAGGACAATGGGTGATGGGTATAAGTTGCACCTGGAGAGGTTTCAACTTGATAAAAGAAATAAATTACTTATAGTAAAAAGATAGTCATTTACTTGAACAGCCTTCCAAGGGATATGGCAGTCTTCATCACTGTAGGTTTTCAAAATACAAGTGGACAGGGAGCTAGGTGATCTCATATTGGCTCCTTTTCCAGCAAAATATTGTACAGAGGGTCTCTTGAGGGCCCTTCCAACCTAAGCTGATTCTGTGATTCAATGAAGTAGAAACCAAAGAGACCCAGACTTTTCTAGAAGACAAATCATTTCACTCAAGTGCTTATTTCTTACAATTAATCGCATTGAAGACACCTAGAGCCATTTCTCAGATATGAGGGGTTTGAGTTTTTGCTGGTTTGGGGCTTTTTCATTTGTTTGTTTGATTTTTTGTTTAATTTCAGGAGATATCTGCTTTTGCGGTATTAAACTCCTTTACACTTTTTATTTAGTGGATAAATAGGAGAATCCTAAAGGAACTTCTTTAGCTGACAACGTGTTTACTTTCGAAAGACCAGACTGGCTATCAAGGTTTCATTAATACGTGTTATCTGGAAATACACTCCAAGACATCTAATAGTATTGAAAGGCCTTAGTCCTTCCGGGCTGCTGTTTTAAGGAGTATCACCCTATAACACGTCCCGTGTCTGTGCCACTCTTGTGCATGTGGCGGATTCCTTAGGGTTCCCCAGGTGGACCTGCTTTTGCATGGGCAGATGGAGAGAGCCTATGCTCTCCTGCAGGTAGGAGCCGTCAGCATCTGTGTTTGCTCAATTCTCAGGCTGAATATCACCCATGTGAATCAACGCTCCAACCAACCTCAGGTTTAGTAAATAATTTTTTTATGTACATATTTTTCCTTTCTCTAAGACTTTCACTGGTAAAACTTCCATAGTCTTGTTTCAATGAATAGAGATAAGCATGCAAATTTCATATACAGTACATGTTGTTAGAGTAGTACTTGAAGGCCATAATTACTAAAGAATTTTTATTAATTACTTCCATTCATATCTTTAGGCTTAAAAAAAATTAAATATGTAATGGTGATAGTAATGGCTGATATAATTACACGAAGAAGATAGTATAATATTGAATAGAGCGAGAAAGATGATTAATTTTCTTTCAAAACAACTTTAGGAAACTTTTTTTCTTCTGGGTTTATTTTATATTTTCATTTTTTTTTTATTTTCATCATGAAACAAGGGAAAAATCTGATATGGTGTATTGAACAGGTGCTGTGAAAAATGAAATCAAAATATGTAATGCTATTTAATAAATAGGAAACAATGTTACTTTGAAATTTGCCAGATGTTCCTGATACATTTAATTTAACAAATTCTGTTATACTGATTGCCTGTGATATTAAGCTTTGGAGAATCACAGTATTCACTGTAGTCCAGTCCCTTAGGCGAATGTTTAAAGGAGAATCAAAGGGGAAAAGAAAATGTTAGATGCAATATAACATACAGAAAAATAATAAAAAAATAATCACTAGTAAGATATCAAGAAGATGAAGGAAAGAAGATGACAGAATAAGGTAATGACTGAACAAAAGTTTCAAGAATGTTTGGTGACAGAACAAAAGGTATATTGGTTAAAAACTATCTAATGGGAACTGTACATCTGTGCGTCTGTGAACATGCACATGCTTGCTGGGGCAAGAATAATATCTCATAGATCTGATTTGCATTTTTTTTATCACTTTGAATACAATTTAAAGATTACTGGAAAAATAAATACATTATTACCATAATCATTTTGTCCTTTGTTTTAATGCAATATTGCCAATGTCTGAATGCTAATATGCCTGAAAACAACACAATATGAAATTTTTTTGAATTCATCTTGCAATAGTACTGTTATTTACTGTTACAATAGCTAAATATGCACTAAATATTGCATCAATGTACTTGAAAAAAGGCACAACATTTTATTTTTTTCCAAAGTATTTATGCAATGAGTTTCAAGCATTATAGGGAACTATCAAGTTATGAATGCACATAATAAGGACTTTACAACAGACATAGATCAAACCACTTTCATGAAAGTTTTATCCAGTTAATAGCTAGCAAGCAACCAGAAATAAGTTTCATTCAGAATCTGTTGCAATTTGCATTACACCAATGTTTATTATGTTAGTAATGTGCATTCCCTCTATCTAATCAGGTATTTAGCAACCATGCTAGGTATCTCCCTTTTGTAACAACAGGAGCAGGTAGGAACTATGGCAAACTGTGCTGTGCATATACAGCTTATGTCTAGGACTATTCTTTTGAAATATCTTCATATGTATATTAGCCCTACCAACACAACTTTTTGTTTTATTATTCTTCTGTTTAATACCAATTTAAACCGCACTTGGAAATGTTTGGTGACATTTACATTATTGCTCTTGGTTTCTAGAAACAGAAAGTTACCTTTCAATAGGATTCATAGATCAATTATGCATATTCACATTAAAGTTTAAAAGAGTTAAGAGCAAATTATATGTTCTTTTCAGTATTTTATTTTAAAGGAAAATCTTTAAAATTTTATTTAAAATAAAATGCAAATTGCCAATAATGTTTAGCATATATATTCAGTGCAGAAGAAAAAAATACAGAAAATAATTTTAAAAACACAGTTACCTTCATAAAACTAATGTATTTTTCTTACTATTATGACACTTTAGAGGTGTTTTTGTTCATGGTTTTTTTGCATAAATATTTTTAAAAATACTTTCAAAAATTCTGCATCAGCTTATATCTCGGTAAAATTAAAAAAAAATGTTTTTTAAACATATCATTGGGTAAAGTATTTTTGTATATATTAACATTGTATTGTTGCTAAAATTTGCATTCTTTCTCCGAAAATAAACTGCCCATATCAGTCTAAAGGCAGTTAGTAAGAGGTTAACAAGCTACAATGTGGCTATTTAATTACTTATTTATTTATTCTGAGGAGCTCAAAATTCAGGTCAGAAACAGCTGAACATAAGCTCCTGGTGTTATGGAAAATCAAGTCATGTCTGAATGCAATTAGTAATTCAATTGAAAGCATTGGATTGACTTTTTTCATTTCAACTACCCTCTTATTCCTGATGGAAAGTTCTTTTCTTGACACAGATGAATTTTCCTTCAAATATCTTTGAAATATAGGACTATTATGTAAATCCAAAGTAATAAAGAATGACAGAAAATGCTAGAAAAACATTTAGCACAAAACCAGCTATGGAAATGTATGTGAAAATGTATAGATGAATGATTTATGCTTTAATTGGGAGAGGAAAAAAAAGAACTTCTCTGAAAACCTTAGGTATTCATCATTTCATTTAATATTTCTAATATCAGCTGGCAAGACTGATATTGATTTCTGCCACTAAAATCACAACTACAACTGCAAATCACTGTATAACTAATAGGACAAACTTATTTTGGTGTACATCTCGAAGGCCTTGCAAAGTACAAAAAATTTTTGTGATAAAAAATGAAAGCAGTAAACTGAACTTTTTTCCTCAAATACATCACTGTATGCATCATTTAATAATACACAAGGGAAATCTCCAGAGGGCAGGTGATGAAAGTTTGTCTTGATTAGTTTTTTTAATGCATATGTAACGACTTCAGAAAACCAATAAAGGTTAAATACATGTATATTGCTAGAACCTTGAAGAACTTCAGCCAGATGTTTTTCAGGATTTCTTCATGAAGAGGCAGGAAGAAAATATTTAATTTGCAAATTTTTGTGTTGTCCTTTGAAATTTGATGGGAAAAAAAATCTATTTTCACACCTATTCAAACAAGTAAACTCCAATTATTTTCTGAATATACAGGAGGTAGTTTTGAGAATGCAGGATTAGCTTATATTCATACTTCCCCCACCATAGAAAATTAATTGTAATGTTTATAAAAAGATCTGAGGAAAGAAAGTGCTCTGGAATATACTTACTCCTTATTTAAACAGTTAAAATTGTAAAACCTGAAGAAAAAAACTGTTCATCAATACATTTTCAAACACTTCTATTATTTGGATTATTTTTCTGAAATGCTGCCTTCTTGCAGATTTTTTGTTTACAACAAAAAATTCTTTCTTTTATCTTATCTTTTAACTTCAGCTTTTTCTTCTAAATTCAAGAAAACCAGCTTGACACTAACTGAAGATGAAGCAGCATGTTACTTAGATGTGATAAGTTCACCCAGTAAGAAGAATTCCAAGGTAGAACAAGCACTCCTCTGAAGGGACTGTGACCCATGGATAGGACCTTGCTTGAGCTGGTACAACTCCGAAATTACTGCAGCCTGTGGAGAACCAATCCTGGAGCACAGGAAAAATACGAAAAGGAAGAAGACAAAAAAAGAAACGACTATGTCTTGACCCTAACCCACTGTGCTGCAGAGACTGAGTTGTTTTGCAGTGAAGTAGAACCTGGGAGTGATGCTAACCCTAGAAAAGTGGCAAAAAAAAAGGTGTTTTATTGTTTGTCTTTTTTGTTTCCCTATACTCAAATCACTAATTATTTACACTAATTGACAATGAATTAAATTATTTTCCTCTTTAGCTCATACCACCAATGGCTAAGTGTTCTCTGTTTTATCTCCAGCCACGTGGTTTTTCATCTGATTTTCTGACAGTTTCCTCTTGAGGA
The DNA here is from genome assembly GCA_013397395.1 of Sinosuthora webbiana. NCBI lineage: Eukaryota > Metazoa > Chordata > Aves > Passeriformes > Sylviidae > Sinosuthora > Sinosuthora webbiana. Next base: position 77,579 of record VXBN01000058.1, on the reverse strand, counting down.
GAGCAAGTGGGAGAGTGGCTGGATGGAATACTTCAGTGGAAATTTGAGCCTGAAATGACTGAGACTGAGCTGATGAGGGAAGCAAGGGAAAGTGAAAATCACTTTCCCCAAAACCCACGTAAATGTCATTAGGAAAAAGACTAAAAGTCAAAACAAATGCAAATCAGAAGTTCACTGTGTAAAAGAAGCAGGAAGGATGAGGCTTATAAAAATTAATAGCATAAGAACACAAGACATTTTGATATGGAGCTCAAAAAAGGAATATACTGAGATACAGAAGTGAAAAAACAGGGCAGGTTGGGCTCAGTCTCTGAATCTTATCTTTTAGTGGGATTCTTAATGGTTTATAAAAGGTCACTGATATGGAAAACATGAAGTTATGCTTGTATTTTCTGGAACATAAAGGTGAGGACCATGCTCCAGCCAAGTAAATATCACTTTATCGTTATTATAGGAGGCCAGAGACCTTACACTGACTGACACCACAAGATCTCAGGATTTGTCTTAGCTTGGACTGGACTGATCTGGTTCCAGCCTGTGGCAGTTCTCATGTACTGTATATGGTATGATTGTAAGGATGTGGCTGTATATTTTCTGTATCATATTCTATCTCTGGTTAATAACACTGCACCAATGGCCCCAGACCAATTCTGAAGGAGTCTACTTTGCATCTTTAGATTGAGCCCATGGGAAGGAAGATTATTGTTGCAGGAATCATTTAAAAAGAAAACCAAGCTGATTTTGATGTTGCAATTAGGATACGAAAGAAAGACACTCACCCGTCAGCATGAGAGCGAGAAAAAGAACGTCTTTATTTTGGGAATTTTAACTTATATCATTTTTGGGATTTTGTCAAGGATTGGAGGACGAGAGGAACACCCTTCTGACTCTAGTGGTCAAACCAGAGGTCCATTACAGAGAGGAATGTGAAAACAATTTACTTTGTTTATGTTAAAATTATGAGAACTCCAATACAAGAATGTAAACAAAATCAGAAGGCTGAAAATCAGGGTGACAATTATAAGACTAGGGAAGAAGACTCTATTACTGTGGGCATAAAATTCCTCCCAACAAGGAAATGGTAGAGCTGCTGAATTGGAAATTCCTGCACTTCTGAGGAAGACCAAAAGCCCTAATTTTAGGATGAGAAGGGACTATGGAAGAATAAAGATACTGCTCAAGAAAAGAGGAAGATACAAGGGAAGTTCTGACAGTAATTTTTGCCTTTTTTTATGAAGCTTTTTCTATAGTTATTAGACAAATCTGGACAATTAGAAAATTAGAGAATTCTAGAACATTAAAACATTATTTTGACTATTCATGTTAAAAAAAAAATGTTTGTGTAGCAAATACTCTTTTGCGCATAATCATATTTTAAAGTAACAAAATCCACCAGAATATTTTTTATGGTATATAAAATCTCTGTCGTACAAAGAAACATACAAACCAACCCTTTAGAAGTAAGGTTATTTTATTAAGAGATCACACCAAGTTTTCTATAAACCATTACATGTGTGTATATATATATATGTGTAAAAACCAGATTTTTTCATCCAAGGGAAAAATTATCTCTTCCATGTTGTTGTTATGAGTAGCTCACATAGTAAACACAGAAAAGCTCCTGGAAGTGTGTCTCTTTTATTTATTTTTTAAATGTAAAGTTGGTCAATATTAATCCTACTGATTATGTGCGCTTATTTACAGCTTTATTTTATGAACTAAACTGCATTACAGTTACATACAAATGGTTGTATAGTAAGGGTTTTGTCATTAACTGAATGTTTGGAGCTCTCCATGGGAAATTATTGCTGATTATTGAAAACAGACTCTATTGAATTTTACTCTCCAAGTGGATTTCTGAGCCTGTGGAATTTGATTCTCTTTCATGAAAAACCATGATGATTTTGAAATTCCAAAATCTGTTTTTATTTCTTAATGACTAGGATCTTTGAGATTTAAATATAGGGTGAAAAATAATTCATCCTTCTGGAAAAAATAAGTTCCTTGAGATGAGACTAAAGTTTAGTTCAAATTTGGAGACTGAATTTTCTGAAGCTGTCATAGCCATATGTGTTATATCATTATGTTTGATCTTGTATCACATCCAAATGTATAATTCAAGATGCAAAAATTTTTCAAGTGCAATAATTACAAAACTTTTTTGCCTCTTCTTATCACATTTTTTTTTCATCCTGGTTTATTTCTGAAATATTAAGATGGGGGATTTAAATCATATAATATGCTTTAGGCTTAATTAAGTTATCTGAGAGTCAGAATGTCTAATTTTTCCTCTCTGAAAGTAACTAAGCTAACACTAAAAACTACAGAGAGCTGTTCAAAGAAAACCAGAAGACCTGGTTATGTTTTGGAAGGTTTGAAATAGGATGGGGATAAAAGGCTTCATAAAGTTTACCACATGCATTGAGCAGCAGTAGAAATAATTAAGTATATTTCAAGCGCACTTAAACTAAAAAAATACATTTTTAAAGGAAGTAGCTTTCCTATCAGGTTCTGGTTTAAACATTAATATTTTCAAACTTTATTACTATTAAGTTCTTCTTTGAGAAGAAAAGGGAAAAGTGTTTCAGAGACTATTCAGCTAAGTCCAAGACCTTCCTTCACATTCATGAATGCAGTGGGATTTTCAGAATACAAAGGTGTTCCTATTCTGTTTCTATAGTATCAGTGACTATATATTTTATCTCAGTTCTTTTCCCATGTATTTTATTTACATTATACCATTTAGCATCTCCAGTGCCTGGTATATACTGCAGTAGTCAGTTTTTGGCTACAGTTTGAAGACTGTATTGATATATGACTTGTAGCCCATATTTCAAATTTGGGTAATTTTAATTCTTCATAAATTTAAATTATAGTTTAGAACATTCAAGATCCCATTTTAAGTGCTGTTGTTTTAAATATTTTCCGTAGAGTGTTCTTGCATCATTCCATTTCCTTCTTTCTCCTTCAGTGACAATGTCACAGGTTTTCTCCTTCAAATTTAATCTCTTTTGTCTTTTAGGCAAAGATAAAACAATCTTTATTGGTGATCAATTACTAATCACAGAATACAATCTAAAGGGTTGACTTTACAATAAGGACATTGCCAGCTTTTATTGCTTGTGTCTAAAGCAAACCTATGGAAACAAGGAATAAAAGGCACATTCTGTTACAAGTCCAAAAGAGCAAGCACATTATGAACAGATCAATAGAATAATCAATAGACTCAGAAAAGGATGAAATAGAGGGTAAGTTAGTCTCACAATTAGTAAGCAGATGACAGTTCATAACAGCATCTCTGAACAAAACACAGTCATTTTTCTTTATATTTTGAGAAGGAACAAATCTGATAGCTGAATGAACATAAAAAGATCAAAAAAAAAAAAAGGTTTAAGTGACTGAGGACATGGGATAAGATTATATAAAGGTGAGTAAACTCACAGATTATAAGTAACTTTTATATGATTGAGGAGAAGCACAGTGGGGAATATTTAGTCTGATTTTATCATGATAAAAAATGTAGGCCTATTTATAGTGTGATAAAACTGATCATTCTAGAAAACTAAGCAAACTCAGCAGATCAAATATGAAAAGATAGCTCCACAAATTTGATAGAATTCCAGCTAATTTTTTGGGAAAATAAAACCACTTTTAAACACATTTTTCCCTATGCATAGCTTGCACATTAGTATAGATTGAATCCCTGAAGTCTTGTGCTTTGGCTTGTTTTTTTAAACATGCATTTAATGCTACATGTACTTATTCATACATCATAAAAGTATTTTCAGAGTGATTTGGCCATTATCAGTAGGATTTTAAATTCATGCTGAACTATACTTCTTTCATTAAAAAAAAAAAAAATCTTTTTCTTTTTTCAGTGTTATCATAGCGCTCTAACTCTTGGAAAATCTTTTTATTCTTAATCATAAAAGGGAAACCATTTGTTTTACATACAGTGAAACTAATACAGAAGAAAATATTGAAGTTTTTATGTTAATATTTTACATGGATCATGGTGAACTAGCACCACACTGCCTCTATTCAATGAAGCAGCTTTTTTATGAAAGAGCATAATACATCAGAAAGAAATATTTCTGTCAGCTGCATGGCTGCATCCTTTCTATTCCAAAGAAAACTTTCATTTGTATTGCTCGTCCCCCAAACATAGCACTCTCATGGCTCACATCTCTGTACATAGTGCATTAATTCTGCAGATATTGGACTGTTTCATAAACCAGTACTCTCCCTGTTGTGTCCAGCTGTATGAATTTGCCTTCTTTCTGACTTTTTTGCTCTGCCATAATTCTACTTCTATTGTTTGCTGTCTGTATTTCTGGCCTTTACTCTTTCTCATTTTCCTGAAGAGAAAGGTTGGTCAACACTGGAGGTAATTTTAGATTCATTTTTTGAAACCTAAGACCCCATATTCCCAAACTGGTATTACAATTATCTCAAGTCAGCAGTATGTGGCAGAATGTGTTGCTTGCTGTATACTTTTTTCAAAGCCTGTAGCCAGACAAATTTCCAGTGTTTTCAGTGTAGCCCTGTCAATAACTTCAGGGAGGGTGAGTCAGAATGTATGTGCTGGTTTTGGCTGGGGAAGAGTTAATTTTCTTCACAGTGGCTGGTATGGGGCTGTGTTTTGGACTTATCTGAACACAAGATTGATAATATAGAGATGTATTTGTTATTGCTGAGCAGGGATTACATGGACCCAAGGCCTTTTTTGAGTTTCCTACTGCCACACTGGCAAAGGCCAGCTGGGGGTGCATGGGATGCTAGGACAAGACACAGCTGGGACAGGTGATCCCAATTGACCAAAGGGATATTCCAGACCACGTGATATCATGTTCAATATATAAAGTGGGGAAAGAAGGAAGCAGAGGGGATGTTTGGAGTGATGATATTTGTCTTGTCAAGTCACCATTATCTGTGATGTGTCTCTGCTTTCCTGGAGATGGCTGAACACCTTCCTGCCCATGGGAAGTGGCGAATTAATTCCTTGCTTTGCTTTGCAAATGAAAATTACTTAATAGGAAAAGCTTTTGCTTTTAAACTATCTTTACCTCAACCAAGGAGTTTTGTGTCTTTTACCCTTCTGGTTCTCTCCCCTGTGCACTCCTACTGCTGTGGAACTGAGCAAGTGGCTGCGTGGGGCTTGGTTGCGGGCTCGAGCTAAACCATGAGAATATGTTATACTTTTTCCTTTGTGTATTCATGTTGACCTTTAAACTCATATATAACTTAGGGTTTAGATAACTATAGATCTGCCAAATGTTGAGTGTTTCTTCTTTTTGAACAAGGCTGTCAGAAATTCACAGCTTTTGTATGAGACCGAACAGTAAGAATAATTTCTCTTCTCTATGACGTGTCATGATATTTGAATTCTATCAGAAAACAAACAAAAATACACGATAAAAAACAACCCTGTAGAGTCCCCAAATTTAGATAGAGATTTCCAGTAAAACTGAGTATAGTGTAGAATGGAGACAATTAGTAGGTAAATGTTTTCAATGTGTTTAGAGATCTGCAGATGTACTGAAGGAAACAAAACTAAGAACATGCACAAAAACTGGGAGATATAGGATAAGCTTTCCACACCATAATAGAGAAATATTGTGAGGGATTATCTCTGTCTTCTGACTGGAGCTGTGTGAAGCTTTTGGAGAAGCCACATTTTCTGCATATGCCAATTCTCATCAGACACCATTGGTTCTGCTGCTTTTACCAATGGCTCACAAAAAAGAATGTGCAGAGCTCACCATGGCTCCCTTCCAGTTATTTGTGGCCATGACCATGTTCCACACTGTTCAGCAGTGATGCCTTGCTGTTTGCTGTCATGGCAGCTCCTACTTCCCTACAGGTTTATTTCTTCAACACCAAAGTCATTAAAAAAGAACTTGTAAACCAATTTTAACTAAAGGAGAACTTAAACTCACTGTCACCATATGTTATTACACTGTCTAACTGTGTGCCTAAGAAAAGGCCACTACAGTATCTTGAGAAAATATTTGGTTTAAAAAAGGATATGCCTTTAGTAAGTTTTATTGGAAACACTTTGTGACTCAGTCTTACCATTTTAGGTTTCAGTATACTGTGATTTGACAGTCATGTACATATGGATACTGAATTCAGTAGTTACTACTAGTAGATAAATCTTCCTGTTGAGGCTTTTAACTCGTCCTGCCCTGTCCACCCAGCTATATACAAAAATGATGTGCTGTATTTAGGCATTTATGTTCATTACACAGCTGAAATTAATTTGCAAACTAGAAACCTAAATTAGGCAAAGTGGATCCCTTAGTATAAGTACCCCAATTAATATTCGCAAATTATGCTTTTTTCCTTAGGAATCTCATAAAGATTAAATTACTCAGCTGGATGAACATGAGCCAGTGTTTGCCCAGGTGGCCAAGAAGGCCAATGGCTTGCTGGCCTGTATCAGAAATAGTGTGGCCAGCAGGACCAGGGCAGTGATTGACCCCCTGCACTCGGTAGTGGTGAGATCACACCTCAAGTCCCGTGTGTAGTTCTGGGCCTCTCACCACAAGAAAGACATTGAGGAACTGGAGCATCCAGAGAAGAAGGGAGCTAAAGCTGGTGAAGAGTCTAGAGAGTGGATCCTATGAGGAGCAGCTGAGGGAGCTGGGGCCATTTAACCTGGAGAAGAGGAAACTTGGGGGTGACTTTGTTGCTCTCTACAACTACCTGAAGGAAGGATGTAATGAGGTGGGGATAACCCTCTTCTCCCAGGTTACCAGCAATAGAGTGAGAGGAACAGGCCTCAAGCCGCAGCAAGGGAAGTTCAGTTTGGACATCTGGAAGAATATATTCACTGAAAGGGTAGTTCAATATTGGAACAGGCTTCTCAGGGAAGTGGTGAAGCCTCATTCTCTGGAACTGTTCAAGAAACAAGTGGACATGGGACTTAGTGCTGTGGATTAATCGACACGGTGGTTTTCAGGTAATGGATGGGCTTTATGATCTTGGAGGCCTTTTCCAATTTTAATGGTTCGGTGATTCTATATTTCTATGATACTGGCTAGCCACACAGATCAAAATAAGAGGTGCTATTAGACTAACCTTTGCAGTTCACAGATTTTTAGTTTTCTTCAAATAGAGTTAAAATACATCAAAAGTTTCATGACGTGCAATTATAACAGTGTGTAACTTTGCACATGAACAGCTAGATTCAATGTAAAAATCACCTGTTTAATCCAATCACTTAGTTACTGTTTTTAACTCTACAGAGAGATAACTTTAAATGAATGTATTGAAAGTGTTATTTTTCTATTTTGTGTTTCAATTTTACTGAACTTAGATCCAGTTGAGGCAATACTTTAAATCATCTGATATTTTTTATATCCAATGTTGAATTTCACTTCATACATATGCAAAATCAGTAGACCATGCTTGAACATACAAATATAACTGTATTAATGTGAGTGAGCATATAAACTGTATGAATGTGAGTAAGCATATATTTACATTTAGATTTACATTGATATGGTAGAAATGAGAGCACTTCCTGAGGCTTTACAGTGCATTTCCACCACCTGCCCTTTTCTAACGTATGCCTGCTCCTTGTAGTAGAATAAATCTAGTATTAGCAACGGTAGTATTCATGTTTGCCTTCACTGTTAAACTAGCTTTTTAATCAGGTCTTAAACATATACAGACCTTCAGGTTTTACATGGGATGCTAATAAAGTTATATCCTCTGATTACATTATATCCTGGCAATTTGGCAGGATGACATTGAATCTGTGATTGTTAAATTGTCTAAGCAGTCATTGTTCTTATTTTTCTTCCATTATAAATTTTCATGCATTTTTCCTAAAAAGTTTCTTTTTCTTTTGGTAAGCAAGGAAATACTATAGTCCTTCAAGAAAATACTGATTTAGCACAGATAGCTATTTCATGGAGACAATGCCAACAACATTATCTAACTATATCATTTAATACAAGGTATCTAGTATAAAGACACCAATGCTGTAAAAGTCTCCCAGAGAAAAAAAAACAACCCAAAAAAAAACCCAAAAAAACAAAACAAACAAAACCAGCAGATTTGATTTATGAATACAGAAACAGTACCTTCTAAATTTTCCTGGAAATAATTCAGTTGATTCCTTTTATCTTTCATGACAAATTTATTAATATAATGCACAGATCAGAATTAATCATTGCCTTGAAATATTTATTTGTATAAATATATACAAATTTACAGTTCCAGAACTACTAGATATCACTAACTAGAAAATCACCAATTTATAGGTATTCTGGTAAAATTGCAAATAGTTTTGACAACAGGATTTTTATACATGAAGATGAAGTATGAACGTGTTTGTCTAAATGATATTTTTTCCAGATACAGCTGTTGCAGTTTCAGCACTAGTACATTCCCCTTTGCTACATATTACCTTGATGTTTGAAAGTCCCACCACCCCTTGCTCTCAGAAAATTTACTCCACCCCAGACAAAACCAGCAGTTTGCCAATGTCATTAACTCTTTTAAATCTGTAGTGCAAATAAGAACATAAAGAAGCTTAAATTGACAATTATTTTGTTTATTTGTGTTTTCCCTTAAGCACTTTATACCAAGCATGCTTGAGAGTAATTGCTAAGTTACATGTACTTTCTTAATCTTGAAAGACAACCAAGCTGAATGATTCCCATTATGTGGATAAATTTCAGCTAATGGAACCCCAGCTAAAGGACTCATTATAATAAGAATTAAGCCACAATATCCTTCCAAGGAAAAATAACCAATCAACAAAGCAAACAAAAAAAAAAACAAACACCAAGAGCAAGAAGAAATCTAGACTAAGGAAAGAAATTATATCATTATAGCCTTGCAATAAAAATAGCTCTGCACTCATTCTGTTTCCTGTGTTTACTACCATCTGATTTCAGAGTAGCTATCAATAAAGTTCACATCAATGCCAGCAATTTGTATTCAAGATCAAGGGCAATAGCAGAAACTGCAGAAATGATACCCAGTCAAAGAACTGACTGAGACATGAATCTATAGAGATAGATCTGCAAAAAATACCTGGACAATGACTAACCAAAAGCTGAGTTGACAAATACTCAGTCTGCTTCTGACAAACCTTCGCTACAAAGAGGAGTCATTCCACAGGGTAGGAATGGCAGAGAGGAGAAATCCATCCTTCCTTCCTTCCTTCCTTCCTTCCTTCCTTCCTTCCTTCCTTCCTTCCTTCTCTAATTATCACCAGCCATCCATTTCTAAAATATATATACATATTTACATTTATATACTCACATTTATATGAATCCATTCTACCATATTATCTACTTTTCAAAATTTATATCTAACATTAAAATATAATCCCTATTAATCTTGTTTACAAAGTTCATGGTTCTTTTCAATTGAAGAAGTAACAATGACCCTATTTTCATACAATTTACAGAATAGAAAACTTTTCCTAAAATATTTCTGAGATCTGTCCCAGATTCTAAGATATCTGTCTGATACATTGTATCATTAAAGACTCTGAATCCCTTTGGAGTTGTTAACTAATAGCAAAAAGTTTATAGAAGAATTCTGATGCAATGCTGCTTACATCAAACTTTTATTACATTACTTTATTCTAAAAGGAATAGAGTTGAAGGTCGTAAATACAAAATGTGACAGGAAGAAACAATATTTTGGCTTCTAGTATCTAACATACAGCAACCACTTTTTTTTTTTTTTTTTTTTTTTTTTTTTTTTTTTTTTTTTTTTGTCATAATTTTTGAACCAAGGACCTGGCCAATATTCAAAACTGTGCATTGGAAAGTCATGGTCTCTTTTACATGCTTTTTCTCCTCACCAAATATTTATTTTTCATTCACAGAACATCTTCAGAAGATGGAGTAGGTTCAAAAACTCAAGTCCTACCTACTGATACTATTCAAGAAGAGTAGTATTCAAGGTAGAGAACTGTTTCATCCTGGGACAAGTGTGGAACAAATCATTTCAGCAAAAAAAAAAAAAATGAATGTGGTCTTTCTACATTTGAGCCAATAGCTTCATAACTGTGAGCATATTTACAGACTTTCCAGAGTTTTACCTATTCTGTAAAGAATGTGGGTAGCTAAACAGAGACCATAGTACCATTTTCTATTTCTTGAAGAGAGGATTAGAGGATTAGATTTCATTCTTGTAGGAATGAAATCTAATCATGAATTAGTAATTCTGCTTTCAGTTACAAAACTGTAAAAAGAAAAGGAAAATCTTCCCTGTTTGCAATCTTAGCTATTGCCTTGATAATTTTTTTTATTTATTTATTTTTTTTTTAGTGGCTTCTAGTAAAACTTTTTTTGACATCAAGGTAGTTTAAAAAATAACATTTCTCAAAGTGTATACTTAGATCTATGTAGGTAGATTGGAAGACTATTTCCATTTCGAAAACAATAGTTTAATCAACAATGATCTCTGTGTGATCCAACATTCATACAACTGTAATTGATAGCAAAATGGAGAAGGGAAGAGGAAGGAGAAGGCGAAAGGGAATATGTGGATTTCATCTTTAGTATCTTACATGCAACAAGTGAGGTACAAGATCATTAAATTTTGGTTTTATTCATGTGAATTGTTTCTAATTACTGTGTCTTTATTAGTCACAGAAGAATTGGAATGACACAGAATAATATACAGAGTTGTTTTTCTCCTCAAAATACTTTCAATTATATGTCATCTTCTAATGGGCAAGGAGCTATCATTTAATATACCTAAGGAGTAACTGCAGATACTTCTTTGTAATATCTATAGAGTGTAGCACTAAATATTATAGCCCATAAAAGTTTTACTAATTATAAGTTTATTGAAGAAAACATGATATATTTGCTGGGTTTTGTTAGCATAAAGCATTCAATAAATCTACAATATTTTTCACTTTTTAACCACTATTTATTGGAAACCATTTCCTTGAAAAATGTGCTTAATAGATCAGCCTTTAGACTTTCATAGACTAAGCACTGCCACTGATCACATTACATTGATATTTATTCATGTACCCTATAGACTGAAATTAAATTCTATTCTGACAGTTGTTGAAAATACTTAAATCAGTCATTATTTGTTCCTCTTATTTATTAGTCATGGGATGCTCTACACAACTTGGATATTCCTAGAAATAATACAAAAATATTGGAGATTTCCAAGGGGGCTATCTTCTCTTCCTTTCCCTTCCTCCTCTCAAATGAAAAATCCAGGTTTTATTGCCTGTTTTCCTTTGTATTGGAAGTGTGAATAATTCAATCTGATAACGGAAACATAAGCCATGAGAAATTAATGGTACCAATCTCAATTGCTTTATAATGTTGAATAAAATAAATGTACATAGATTTCTACAAGTAGAAGAATGTTTCTTATGATCACCGATGTTAATACAATGTTAATGTATCATTAAATGTTATGTTAAAGTGAGCAAAGATAATTAACATGCACAGGCCTAAAAGATCAAATCAATGTTGGTAAATACTTCATGCCTTTTAAAAATCCCCCTCCAGAATAGATGGTGTGTGAAGAAGAAAAGACCTGTTTGTGCTAATACTTTATACATTGTGTACATTGCTCAGAAGTGGCTATCAGGGTGAATGTTGTGGTACTGCTCTCTGGAATATTATGTGATACTGTCTATATTTCACACAAGGAGAGTATCAGGGCCATCCAACTGGAAAGAAATGAAATAGCAACACATTCTCAGTCACAGTCTTGCGATCTGCTGTCCAGCTTGGCTGCTTACTGCTGGATCTCGTCTCCATGAACACTGTGCTTGGTTTAGCTCTTTTCACTGACCCATGTCTCTAAAAACCAGCTATCCAAGTGAGTTACAAATTTTGACCCATCTCCTACACTTCATAGTACTCTTGCACAATAGGAAAGCATCTGGCCTATTCTTTTGCCCTAAAAGGATTCAAACATGACTTTTCAGAATAAAAGGAATCACTGATCTGTAGAAGGATTTGTTACACATCCTGCTGAAAGCCTGTAATTGCTTAAATGAATTGAGTGAAGAAGAAAATGACACACATTAACTCCTGAACAGCCTTTGAATTAACAAAATTTTGGCAAGAGTATTAAAAATTTAGCTTAACTATTTTAAAAAAAAAATATGTATACTATGGATGATCCTCAATTTTTATAGAGAGTTAAAGCTCTCTAGAAATAAGAGTACTTTGTCTTATTTTAAAACTGACAAAAAGGCAACAGAAAACTCAAGACCAAAAGTGATACAATTGGGTGAGATTTTAAAAAGTAAAATTGTTCATGAGATATTATAATAATACATTTTGTATTTATTCTATGTAGATAAATAGATGAACCTAAATTCCATGTGAATATTCATCTGCCCTTGTACCTCATACATTCTATGTTTAGTTCATTGCTTGGTTCATTTTAGGTGTGTTTAGCGGTAGTTAAATAGGATATTAAAAATACTGAGTTAACTCCCCTCCCTATCTGCCCTCTCTCTGATCCCTCCCTGCTCTCTAAGCAATAAATTGAGCTTTGAATAAATAATTCAGCTTACTTCTATAAAACCTTGTTTGTTTGCTTGTGGTCTGACTTAGGCTTTAGTCATTAAAGTTAATGTTAGTGCACCTTCAACCGTGCTTTGAGTGTGTCAGAAGACACTGTTGATGGAATGTAGTTTTATGGTAACTATAATACCACTCCATAAAAAGAAGATCTATTGTGGATAACTTTAGCATCTGAATTCCTCTAAAATAGTTGGCATCCTGCATGAAATTTGTTTAATCTCTGGGATGTCACATCAGGATAGCAGTTTATCTCAGTCCAAATGACTGCCCTAAGTAGATCAGATGAAGTAGCCTCTGGAGAGGGCTATAAAAAATTCTACGTTCATAGTTAAGACCATACATATAGTTATCTATATTTTAAAGCTAGCTGTCTTTTAGAGATTTGAGGTTTGTTGATACAACTTTCACCTCTGGTATTTTCCCTTTTAATAGATACTTAAAATGAGAAGTGTTTTCACTCTGAAAGTCTTTAGAAGCACTTATTTTCATGGACTACATAGAGAGTGTAGGCACTTACTTTCAGCAGAGGCATTTTTCTACATTATATATTTAAGTTGTGACTCAACAATATAATTTTTCCTCTATGCATGTGTGTGCATATTTCTCATGTGTGCACCTGAACTGAAAGTCACTAAGAGTTTCAGGATTTGCTTATACGTTTAACAACTTGTAAGAGGAATAACCTACAACAAAACACAAAATTTATACTAAGTATGAAATCCCTATATATTCAATATTTTTAATTAGTTCCCAAAAGCCAAATAAATAAATAAGAGTAACTTATAATAAGTGAAATTAACTGTGTGAATTCCCATGACTATATTTTAAAGCTGTTGTGTTTCTCTTCTCCTAATATCTATGGCACGTAGAACAACCAACAGCCTATTGTTTTTCATTAAGCCAAAGAAGGGGCAGGGCTGGAAAGTATATTTTCAAGTAGAGAAATAGTTTCAAGAATACTGAAACATATTGTGACCTCTTGAACCTGGAAAATGTATGTGCAATAGCAGTAATATATACTAAGAAGACTTATTTCAGAGATTATTGAATTCTGTGATAACTTGAATATGTTTGATTAATTAATTGAATTAAGTTGTAGTCTTTTCTCTTCTTATAATCTTGAAAGTCCTGCTCTGAAATGCAGTTGATTTCCTTCCTTAATATTTTCCAATATCCTCTTAAATGGTACCAAATGTTTGGTCTAAGTTAAAAGAAACTGAGTATGTACATGAGCACAGTTTGTAAAAGTGTGGAGGAAGCCAGTGTGGTGCCCCACCATGATATTTTTGGCATTGCTTTTTTAGTCAAACTGTTCCCATTAACAGTTCATAAGGGTTATGAACTATGGATATTCTTTTATGAATGTGCCTCATAAATTTAATTTAATATTTTTTATGATTGTGTATATATAAAAATTAACTTCCAGCACCAAGATCTTAAAAAATGTCTTTCAAGTCCTCTTGACTTGCTTTCAGTTTTCAGCTCTATTTTAACACGTACCAAGGAAGCTGACTGTAAATCCCTGTGTAAAGAAACTTGGTATTTCAGAAAAAAAAAATTAGCTAAACAAAGAATCTGTTTGGAAAATGACCAAAGAAACATTAGAAGCATTATATTTGTACAGGTATATTAGTAAACATTTTGTTACAACACTTGCTATTGATTTTTACTGGAAGTATACTAATATTTTTGGATGTTTCATGAGACACTCACATATATTTACTAAAGCCCAGCTTGCTAAGACATACAAAAAAAGGGCAATTTCCTCACCCAACATTAATCACCTAAAACCATTTTCTTAAAATCAAGCGCCTAATTCAGACTATTCATCTAAGTCTGCATCGGTAGTCAATGCGCAGATTCTAGTGTTTAGTTTCTTTAAAAAAAAAAAGTTGCTGTTAAACTATTTTAAAGGATCTAATTAAGTAACTTTAAACTCAGACAATTGTCAATTTGGATTTCTTTTTCTGAGCACAGAATTTCCTTTTCTTAGTCTTAAGCAAAGTGTTTAGTCTATGCCTAGAACTTCACCCCTGCCAGCAAAACCCTTTGGGTCTCAAACCCCACTAGCCTAAACCCCTTCTTTGCCTCTGTTAATATGAGGAAAAAGATTATTTACAGAATTGTATAATGAGAAATTCTGGTGTGTAGTACTGCAGTTATTTCCTCATAAAGAAATAAAATTTGAGGGGCAGAAAAAGTAGGAACATCATTAAATAGGTTAGCAATGCTCTTGCTTTATGAAGAGAAATAGAAAGGACATTCATGACTGATCAAAACCTACTTAGATATTAAACACATAAGAAAGAAATTCTTCTCTATTATGGATTAATCTTTGAAAGATATAGGTATTTCTTTTTTCCCCCTTAGTAACGGTAGGTCAGAAATTCTTTTGTTTTTTTTTTTAATTAAATATTTTACATTTATAGTAGTCACAAGATTGCTAAAGCATGTTGGATTTTTAAAATTATTATTATTTTCTTAATTGTGCCAAAACTCATTCCTGTAATCTTCTGTAAACCCCAAATATTTATATTTTGATGTACACATATACACACAAAAGTTCTGTTTTAACAACAATGAAGAGTGTTGACTGGTGAGAGTTGCTAGAAAGTATTTGTTAGAAGATATAGTTCTGCCATGTATAATGTAACTATCAAATAATCTCCCTGAATATTGTTGTGAATATGTAATTTAATATCTCAAGAAAAATTATTTCATCTATTATTAATGTATATGATAGTATTTTCAGTCAACCTGCATTATTTTCAACATTCTGTATTATGATAAATGTCTATGTGTGTGTGCATACATTTTATTTTTCAGCATCCAATATTTCTTCTTTCAGTTATATTTAAAACCACATACAAAATACTGCATTCAGAATCAGGCTGAAAACAGTGTGGATTCATTCAAGGGCTTATTCCTAAACACAACAAAACAAATTATAGAGGAAAAGGATACGTAAATAAAATTTATGTTTAGTTCCTGGAGAATGATATAGAAAAATGCTGTCAAACTTGCTTAGTCACTTGAAGATACTTTAGACCCTAAAACTGAAGATCGTGAGCATGCATGCATTTACTGCTGCAAATGTCTAGATAAAATACAGCAAAATGCAAAAGAGACTTAATGTATTCAGTATGCTTAGAACAAACTGTACTTTGCATTTCATAACTTTGTGCTGTGTTATTTCAGTTACCTCACTTAAAATCAAAGGCTTTTGAACAAATTTTCAAGGAGAACATTTTCTAGGAGATAAGAAGACCTGGATTTAAATTTCTGCGGTGGCATTCTTCACATCTCAAGGGATTACCACAGTCACCAAACCACCTGATATTTTGTTTAAAACTATGGGTTTCATATCTGCCAGTGAAGGCAGGCACTGTGCAGCTGGGAGTGTCAGAGACACGGCACCGGAGGTAGAACAGGCTAGAGAACAGCTGATTACACATGTTGAATGTATAAGGTAGAGGTAGGCTAAGTAAGATTAAATTAATATTTATTTATCTTACACCTGGACATCAGTAAACAAAATCAGCACATTAAGCAATTCAAAACTCTGTAAAACAAGATATATAATGTCAGCAGTATATAAAATGTTACTGCAAAGGAGACTTGCAAGATGGATCCAGAAGCGGGGCTCGGGAAAACATATTCACACAGTAAAATCTATGAAAGAATGTAAAGTAAGAAGAAACAGTATTTGGCAAAATGTTAACAACTACAAGTACTACAAGATCATAAGGTCATCAGTTGATGACCTTAACTGGTAAGATCACCTCATTTATGTTGGAAAGAGATCTGTGGAACACCAAACATCATTGAAGAGAGAATCAAGTTGGCATAGAATGAATATCCCTGCTTTATTTCCAGCTTCTCTTGTCAAAGAGTTCTCAGACATGATCATGATCTCAGAGAGCTAAGAGCTGTACCTATCAATTCTGACTATACAGTATCAGCTATATGATGGTGCTGGTTTAAATTCTATGTCTTAAGGATTTTTCTTTATATGTAGTAAAAATAATTGGCAATGACTAGGAAATACGATTGGCAATGTTTATTGCTAATGAACACAATGAACTAGTATTCTAATGTTTAAAACTGGCCACATCTCTCCATAATTTCTATTCAGAGCGATTTTTATTTTCCTTGCTGAATGTTTGCATATATTGCATGTATATAAAATGTAACCATATATAGAAAATGCATACACAGGTGCTGCACGTAAACATTGCGCATTTGCAGCATATGTATTCAGCTGTAAGAATTTCCTTATTAATTTAGAAGCCAGGCTAGATGGAATCCAAGATTTAGGACAGCCCTTTCTGCATATAGCTCTGAAGTTGCAACAGATGAGTGCAGATATCACTTCCGTTTATTTCATCACCTCTGGAGGTTTCCTCCATATACTTGCATTCAACACTTCATGAATTAGTGCCCAGTCACAAAACCAGGGTCTTATAAAGTAACTGTATTTGCACGGCTTTCTCTGCTCCAGGTGGCTGGAGGTTATAATCTAAACCTGCCTCAGGAAAGACATGCATGCTATTATAGCGCTACTTTAGGTATCCAAGTAAACTTCAGTCTGAAATCTCAGGTCCTCAGGTGTGTTGTGTGGCCCAAAATACTGTGTTGGGAAAAAGAAAATATACTGTTAATATGCAGGATTTTTTGTTAGTTCAATTAATCTTATAGCAGTGTTTTAGTCCAAACTATATAATCAATGTAGAAAACCACACCAATGCCAATAGGGTTAATTTTTTTTTACACAAATGTCTTCTTTGTATCCACTCCTTCTTTCTGATGTTATATTCACTTTCTCAGTGTGCCTTTGGGTACATTCTAGGAGGACAAAGACAAGTTGCCAGCATCCAACGCTTTTTCCTGGGAGAAGAAAGATGGTCATGGAGAATGCGCTCTTTGTTATCAATAAAGACTTCTGCTTGCACTATTTGTATGATTTTTTGCTTGGTTGGTTGATTTTTGTTTTGTATCAGGCTGTTGATCTCTTGTTCTCCTAGCTAAGGTCTGAAAGTTATCCATCACCTTCTGCAACTTATCTGACCTACTGGGCTTCTGTTTATTGTACCTTAGAGTGCCAGATCTTTAACAGATTGCTTATTCCTGAACCTTCAGCTACAATAACTTTATGTTTTGGCTCAAGTAACAGCTCTGCAGTTAACCACAGAAATTAACTGGCCTTTTAGCACATCTTGAAACACCTTTTAATCTTTCCGTCCTGTATTTGATTTAGCTAAATATCCAGATATGTTTTGGGAACTCACACTGGAAAAACTAAAGTTTTATCAGAATCTCTAAATCACTCCTCTTCCTGGGATTTTTTTTTTTTTTAATTTATTTTAAGATCGCTGAAAAACAATGTCTCTATTGCAATCTTCCCTTGTCTTCTAAGAAAAAAAAAAAAATAGTTTCCAACTTGATATACCATAGCTACGATTTAAACCTCGCAATTGTATGAACAGCAGAACTATCTCATCTAAAAATGTATAGTCTGTTTTCCTTTAGTAGTTTCATTCCCTGAAATACTGTGATCAGTTTCTGCCAAGATAAATGCCCATCTTTGTATGGTTTTTACATGAACTTTGTATGGTTTTTACATGAACTTTGTATGATCTTTACAGAAATGGTGAAGAACTTAGTTCAGACAGTGTTAAAGACTTCCAGCTAATAATTACCAATATGAAATCTACACTGTCTTTTAGAAGTTAGTTATATTGTTTTTGGGATTTTGTTTTTTTACATTTCAGGGCTTTTATGGGCAATACAGTAAGTTGATAATTAATTACTGTGATAAAAGATTTGTTCTTATTTTGCAAAATACATTGATAATTCTCTTCCTATCAGGAGAAAATGCAGCACTGAAATGTACACTTCTGTTTCTATGTTTGAAGGGAAAAACAGCCTAAAGAGGCATCAACAATGATCAAACAACCTGAATTCATGTGTGTTATTTGGTCCTGAGGAAAATTTCAATAGATTGGATCCTGAACTAACTGAAAGCTGAAAAAGAAGCTTAACACTGTAAGAATTAAATTTTATTTTCTTACTATTTCTGTTGCATTCAAGGAAAACAGATATAGTTTAGTCTTTATGACAGATAGTTCTGCATCAGGAAAAAACCTTGTATGACAGGGAATTCCTTCTAACTGGAACAGGTTGGATAATTCATTGAGGAAATGACAAATAAACAAACAATTAAAAAAATATTTCTCCTAGTTGGTAGAAGCATAAAAAAAAATTCCTCATGTTCTTTTTCTTTCCACATAATAATTATTTTTTTTTTTAATATATATTTTCCAGTTTGGCTGGTGAAATAAAAGGAAGTTTCAATGTCTTCTTTATACATGTTGATAACACATTTCAAGAACTGATTCCTGAAGAACTAATACTGACACCACTTTAATTACTGTAAAAATGAATGTTGTCTATTGTCTTTTACAATTAATAAGGAAATATAATAATTTACAGTACTACATTTTCTTATTCTACTTAGAGGGAGTAGAGTACTTGTAATCTCATTATTTCTACAGGATGGCTGTAACTGCCTATGTAATATTCATGTGAATTTTACTGAAGTGGAAGAATATATTTGAGTAATCTCATTTTCTCTGCTATATGCTTGTAGGATTACATACATAACAATTCCATGACTACACTACTACATAACATTGAAACTTTCAAGTTTTTGCTTTTAATGAGGTTTGAACTAGACAAAAGATTCAAAGTTGCTCAGCTATTTCAATGAACTTGAAATAATTAAAGAATTTTCAAGAGAATTTATTGCTGTTGTACCATGTTACCTGTTTTACAAAAAAAAAAAAACAAAACAACAAATTCAAGTAGAATTCCTGTTATGAGTCATTAGCTAGACTGTGGAGAGTCAGAAGTTAATGAATATTAATTAATGATTTTTTTTTTTCTTTTTTACTGATTACGTTTAGATCTCCCATGCATTTCAATATACAAAATACATGTAGAAAATCATCTCTTAGATTCATCAGTGTTTCTGTAGAAAGCAAAACTTTAATTTTGTTCCCAAAGGATGTTTTGCTTAACATATCATGATTTCAGAGTTAAAGTTAGTAAATATATGTGGCAATGGCTGTTGCTTGTGTGCTTTTGGACACTTCTGCTGACTGCTGTCTGTTTGCATGTGTGGTGTCAATAGTAATCTCAGAAACCCTAATAATAACATCACCAAAATTCTGAGAGGATATATTTTTCTTCAGACAACATAAATATTATCAGATGACTATGATTTGTCTAGATTTATTCCCTACAAAAACAACATTTTTACCTGTACTGCTTTAAAAGACAGCTGAGTTTTTGCATGCATGGACTACATAGTCTGTAGTTCAAAAGTTATTCCAGATAAATAGAATCAGACCCCCTCGTTCTCTTTTTCATCTCTTTTGCTTTCTTTGTCCCTCAATCCCAGCTCTGAACCATCTGGACAGTTGGATGTGGCCATCCAACTCTGTATCTCAGGACTGATGATATTCTTTGTTCTTCCCTCGTTTTGCCTCGGCAAAGCATGGTTACCGTATTCTAGCCCATACTCAGCACTGAAGTTTGGGGGTGTGAGGAGCTTGTGGAATTGTTTGTGGTTGTGAGCAAGCACCTTTAACAAATTTATTGAGGGACCTGAGAACTTACTGAATTGCAGTGTACAGAATTAAGGGCTTGTTAGCCTTCACTAATGTAGAAATGAATTTTAAGAATTTAAGGGTTTGTTAGCCAACACCTTTTGAGTGAAGACCCTTTGAGTCTAAGCAGTGGGCTGGTTGCTGGAGTTAAGAAGATGTACAATAAAGAAGATTTCCCTGATACGTGGTCCCAGGTCTTTGTGCAGCCCAATGAGAATTTACAAGAAACACCACACGCTTCATTGTGGGTTGTGACAGGGTAATGGCTCTAAATTGAAAGAAAGTAGGTTTACATTTGATATTAGGAAGGAATTATTTACTTTGGGGGTGATGAGTCAGTGGAGCATGTTGCCCAGAGAATCTGTAGATGTGCCATCCCTGGAAGTGTTTAAGGCCAGGTTGGATGGGCCTTTAAGCAATCTGATCTGTTGAAAAGTGTCCTTGTCCACAGCACAGGGAAAATCTTTAAGGTCTTTTCTAACCCAAACTGTTCCATGATTGGAACACTTGTATATGCCAGTCTGGTGTGGAATATGTACAGGAAATGATCTCAGTTGAAAATAAAAAAAAAATCTAAATGCTTCTCTTTGATAGTATTCTCACTAGTATGATAGTATTTTGTAAGTTTATTTGTATTCTGTGACAGGTCTTTTATTTTTTTTTAACCCATGCAATGCATCACATACTGCTAATGTATGTTCCAAATGACAGAAACACACTTGGGCTTCTGCCTTTTTTTTTTTTCCCTATATAATGCTTTCCCACAAAAATAAGATGCCCCATCTATTTTTTTTTTTTTTTTGGTAAGATTTTTTAATAAGTGACTTTGCATATTCAAAACATTCTCTACCCAGGACCACTCTAGGCATTAATGTGAACATTGAACTCAATTTTGAGTTAAAATATTGCTGTAATGACAACTTAAAAAACAACAACATAAAACAAACAAACAAACATACAAACCCCACCACTAACAACAAAAATACAGGCAGACCCTAAAGTAATAAACCCCATTTCAAACAGTTCAGCATTTTCACAGATATAGAAATTGTTCACCCAAATGGAATATTCAGTCCTTATAAAGTTTTCCTTTTCTGCTGGCCCAATAGTAGTAAATTAATAAAGATTTCAATCAATGCATTACTGTACATCTTTCAACCAATTTATTTCAAAAGAGTGAAAGATTTAAAATGCAGGTCAGGAAGCCATCCAGAAAGAACATCCTTCATCTAAAACTCATGAAAGACCCTACTTTTTGTTGATCCATGATAGAATTTAAGTTTGTCAGATCATTGCTTAACAAATTGTAATGCCTTTCATCTTTTACACTGTTAATTTTTTGCTTCACAAGACCTTACATGTACTCAGTCTTCAAAAGGAAGAAGAAGGATATCTGAATTAAGGTCCTCTCTTATGCAGGGACATAAAGAAATTCAATTAGTGATTGGGAAAGAGTATTGGAAATACTGCTAAAGAAATCTCAAAACTATTCACTAGTATGACAAGGGGTGTCTGAAAACATTCATTGTCAGCTTTTTTTTCAAATTGATTAGCAGATTTAGAAAAACTCTGAATCATAACTCCCATGGGGAGTGGGTAAACTACTGTCCAGAAACCTTTCAGATGCTTTTAGTAAGAAGACAAAACATGCTTTGCGGAATAAAAAACAGAAGCTAAAAGTCCTGTTTCTATTTCACTGGCATCTTGACAAAGAAATTTCCAGAACACCAGAGAAAATTGATGTAATTCCATGTAATTTGGTAGTTTTTAATTAATAAACCACTTTCAGAACATGAGGCAGGTAACCGAGAATGAATACAGATATAGGTGTCCTATAATAGCTGTTGTACTGCAAATTTACATCATTTTTCCTTCATTTTCATTAGTCAGTAAGAGATTGATTATATTATTTCCTCAGGAAATATGTTTGTCTTCATTAATTGAAACGTAAGACTTGGACTTTTATCCTTTTAGCTTTTTTTCAAAGTAGAAGCAATATAAAAGTCTTTGTTCTTGTAGGAGCTGATAATGACTCTCAACATGTAGCAAAATAATTCCTTTTCAATTTAAAAGAGTTCTGGTGATTCCAGAAGGAGCTGATCATACTTATTGGTAGAATCAGTCAACAGTAATTCGTCAGGGAAACCTATGTCTTTGTTATTTGAAATTCCTTTCACTAGTTCATATATCAATGTTTGAAAACTGTCATGGTTTCACTGCAAATATTGTTTAAAGAATGTTATTAAGATGTTAAGATGATGTTATTAAATTACCTGCATCACCTGATTACTAAGGAATCAAACAAGCCCAAAGCACAAACCCCAAATTACAGACTTATAGGGAAATAGAAGGTCAGTGTGTAGGCAAGATTGTGAACACAGTCTGTTGGAACAAGACAAAATTAGAACTGAGATTAAAACGCTTGAAATATGGAGTAGCTATAAACTCTACTGAGATTTTCTTTATTTCCTTTTATTTTTAATAATATATTTTAGAAGACTAAAAAAGTGATGAAGGGTAATTTTTTTTGGGTATAACTGTATTCCTCTGGATAGAGTAGTTATTTGCAACTGCCTACCCCTTTAGTGACATTGCTACGATGCTTACTAACTTCACTCAAGGCTTTCAGCTGTATAATGTACCTCTAACTCACTTTTCACTAGCAAAGCCCTAATCTTATAGCAGTGCTGTAACTGTGACTGCCTAAAATAGTGATGTCCATCACACATTACACATGATCTAGAGCATTCATCATGACATGTTTGTCTTGTGGAAGGAGCAGAGGGTCACCTCTGAGTCACGTATTTTGATTGAGTAACTATGTTTGTTATTCTCAGGAACACTGTTTCTGAGAATGAACTGAAATAATTCAGTGTAAAAACTAGTCAAAATTTAAGGCACTAGTAGAATTGAAATATCAGATGTATTGTAGGCTTAAAAGTGATGACATCTGGACTGTTTCATTTCACTGCTTCCTAAGCTCCAATGTAGATGCCTATGGCCTCTGTAGAAGAACAAGTTTTTTCTTAAAGCTAAGTGTTAAATATAGGCATATTAATATCTATTTACTGGAACATGAAAATATCAAAGGATGTTGTATCCTAAAGGAACTGTTTCAGACAAATTATCATTTTCTTTAAACTACTTCACTGCATGCAAGACTGTAATGGCATGTCCATGAGGCTTTCATGAACAGACGTATTTAATTCTGATGAAATTCAGGTATCTCTGCATTATTCCAGAGTTGTTACCATTTCAGGAAGAGGGAAGATTAGGCCAATTATATGGATTTTTTACTTTCAAAGTTTATGTAAGACTTTTTGGATAGCAAGACTGATACTGAGAATATAATTGGGACTCTCATATATAACAGTGGTTATCAAACTCAATAAAGTGCAATTTTAACAAGTAGTAGCAGTGCTGACCATTAAATATGGATGATAAGATGTTAAACTGGTGTCCCATTTTTTGAATCTAATTCACATTGTGTATAAAAATCAGGCTGTATTATTACAAATTTTTGCGAAAAGGAGAAACTAAAACTATGCCTCTGAATAGAAAAGTAACTGACCTCATAGCTGCTAATTTCACTTTATTTTGAATTTTGAAAATTAGTGGAACAGTACTGAAAAACAAGTAACTTTTTTTTTGGATGTAAAAATTTAATAGGCATCAGAAACTAAGATTTGAAAGTTTTGACCTTAGTTTTTATCTGTCTTCAATGGAATTTATATCACACAGTAGCTTCTGGCTATATTTAATCTTTTTAAGAAATTGCTTCTGACTGCAAATCTAATGAGATTATGTTGGGTTGTGATTTTTTTAAGCATTATGCAAAGTTATCCTTAACTAAGAGTGAAAAATTCCAAAGGTTACTCCTTTTTATTAATTTTAAATCATTACAGTGGACTGATAATAAAAAATATCATAGGGATTTATTTTTTAATTATAGAACCAAACTATGGTGTCTTGTATTTATAGGAGTGCAATTAATTAATCCTACATTCTCTTGTATCCTGGAACTTGCAGATTTTTCCTGAACTCTTTGCTCAGTTTGGACTGGTGAGGGGATCTTGAATCCCATGTTTGGTTTTCACCATGAAAAAGACATTGAGGTGCTGAAGCTCATTCAAAGCAGAGCAACAAAGCTGGTGAAGGGTCTGGAGCACAAGTCTTATGAGGAGCAGTTAAGGCAACTGGGGTTGTTTAGCCTGGAGAAAAGGAGGCTCAGGGACCTTATGACTCTCTACAACAATCCAAAAAAGAGGCAGTAGTGATGAGGGGATCTGTCTCTTTTTCCCAAATAGAAAGCAACAGGACAGGGCAAAATTACCCCAAGATGCTTCAGAAGAGCTTTAGATCATACATGAGGAGACATTTCTTAATAAAAAGATTTGTCAAGTACTGGAACAGGCTGCCCAGGGAGGTGGTTGAGTCACCATCCCTGGAGGTATTTAAGAGACATGTATATGTGGTGCTGAGAGACTCGGTTTAGTGGTGGTCTTGGCAGTGCTGAGTTTATATTTGGATGCAATAACCATAAAGGTATTTTCCAGCCTAAAAGATACTATCATTTTATCCTTATTTTAAGAAAATATTTAAAATTATGAGGAATAAATAAGAAGAATCCAGTCTGAAGCTATCAGGTGGCATTACTGTTACCTGAAAATATTTCTTCTAGTGATTTTGGTGAATTATTATTATTATTATTAATATATATTAATATGGATACTAAAAGATCAACTTAGAATTGTGATGTGTTGTTCCCACTGTGCTATGTAAGGTCCAGTACACCTCAACATAATTTTTAGGTGTGTAGCAAGCAAGCTATCACAGATGCTTTGATTACTCAGGGAAAGAAAAGATTGTTTTTATCTTTGAAAATTATCAGAAAAAGACTTAATCTATTTAACTTTCAGGCTTGTGTTAACATATGAAGATTCACTTTCTAGAAATAAGCAAAAACATCCGCCTAGCTCAATACACCATTCAGAAACATTATAATTAGTGAGACCTGCATCATTATGGGTAGCTGAATGTTGGTATAGCAGATTGGTGTTTTTCTGAGGAGGTTAAAGTCAATACATATTAGATGACTATAAGATTGGAAAAAGTCTATAATAGTTGTTAAATAATATTTTTATAGCAAATTTCATCTCAATTCAGTTCTGCAGGGAAAAGGGGAAGCTTAATTAGAAACTAGCAATCTAAACATAGGCATGAAGTAAAAGTTGTTTTAAAAGACAGCACAAGAGTATGGGCAATGATACTGACTCTGCCACTGGACTAACTATCAGGAAAGGACAGAGGGATAGACATGACAAGATATGACAGAAAAAAATCCCCCACAGTGCCACCTTTAGAGAATGTTCTTGTTTCCATGTTTTAAGGTGTTCCAACCTGATGATGTTACTATTTGGCTATCTCCACAGTTCTACCCTAGACAATTAGCATTTAAGATGAAAAATCTAGGCCTTACTATCTTCTTTTGAATATATTGTTTGTCTCTATCTTTTCTCTCTGCGTCAAATCTTCTCAAATGATGTCTGATTATGGCTAGTTTCCCTGGTATTTAGGCATTATTGAATGCAGTAATGAAAGAAACCATAGAGATACTTAATTATCTACACAGCAGGTGTCCAATGAAGAAACTTAATTCTAACCTTTTCCTCTATGATAAGATAATTAGTTGGGTCTAATTGCTGCTAATATATATATATTCACTGATTGCGGTCTAAAGGCTGTTTCTGTGAAAAGAAAAAGATCAAAATAAAAACAGAATAAAAAATGCAAATCTCTTCTATAACACTACAGGAGAGCTCTTTCTTGCTTCTAAACAAATACAGAAAGAAAAGAAAACAAAACCCAACAAATTCTACCCATTTTTTTTATGAAATTAAAAAAAAAAAAAAAAATCACTACCTGGATTAAAAATCCTAGCTATGAATACACGTCATTATACATTAAATTTATAACTAAGGAAAAGCAGGTTGTTGGTGTTCCTACCAAGTATTATATTCAAGTAGGGAAATAAACCCACACAAACCAACAATACCACAGGAATTTTGAGAGCAAGTGACCCTATGACCCCACACACTGGTGAAGAGTGGAGAAATTAGAAAAGCATGTGGGGATTGTGACAATGAGATAAATACAAGATCTGAAAATCAATCATCAGTGACATTGTTTATGATACTAGCATAACTTCTCATGTTTTGATCTCATTATTAAACATTAAGAGGCAGACATAGTTCACAAAGAAGTTTTGAAAAGATTTGCATTGATTATGTAGGCATTCAGCCAGATTCTATTTGTGATAATAAGGCAAGAGCCAAACATTTCTTTGCAGTGATGTTTGCGATTCTGTGTGTGAGGGGACAAAATTTGCCATTGTTTAGTGTTCATAGTTATGAAGTTTTATAGTAAAACAGGGAAAATATTGATAGGAAAAACAAAAGAACCCAGGAAGTTTACTTTTTGCAATGCAGCTTTGTGGCTGGAGGATTCATTTTGAATGGAATACCCTGGGCACAGATTTGTTCAGTTCATGGGGCTCTGAGAATAACAGAGATCAAATACAGGCTATTTTGGAACAGATGTAATAAAAAAAATTCATTATCTTGAGTTGGCTTGCCAGCAACCTTTAGAAATGCAGTACTTTCAGCCAAGAATCCTTTTCTAGGACTTCTCTTAAATCCATCATGTTAAATGGACAAAGGGCCATAGTCAGCACCTTTAAAAGCTGGTCAGACATCTGCAAGACCAAACCTCTATTTTCCATTGCCTTGTTTTCCACCCACATTTGACACAAAGTGGCAGTGCAAAGGTTGGATTCTTTTTTTTTTTTTTCCCTTTATCAGAAGGGGCTCCTTTTCCTGTACTCTTTGTCTTCAACAGTCATTGCTGATGCTAGAGCACCTTAAGGTAAAAGTTAAATTATTTGTTTATTTTTGTTTTAATATGATTAATGCTATGAGAAGGCTTCTCTAACGTTGAAAGCATAAAAAGTCTAAAAGAATTTAATATTATTTTTTGGCAGTATTTGTTAAAAATGAAGAAGTATACCTAAAAATATCTTAAAATAATTTGAATACTGGTGGGAAAATGTTAAAAACTAAATTGTAACCATAAGCAACATCTAAGAAGAGTCATTTTATAATAATTCTCTCAGAAATAAATTCAGAATTTTTACTCATGATATGTACTGGTACAAAGTAGGAAGAACACTGAAATATTACTGAAATACACTGTCAGAGAGAGATGGGAAGATTTATAGTTAGACTCCAGTCTTCCAAACAGTCAGTTAAGCTCAGCTTAATGTTAGTACCACCTTTTTTAATCTGATAGTTCCTCAGTTTTCATGCAGTATATCCTGAGACTGTCTTCTGACTTCCTAGACATGTTTAGTGGAGATCCAGAAACTGAGTAAAATTTTTTGGTTTTGTTGTTTTTCAAATATATGTGCATGAGAATTTTTAAACTTGGATGCATGTATTTTTAATATGTTAACATATAAATATTTATATATCTTTACAGACTTCTACGATTCTGAAAGTTAGTTGGTCTCAGGCAGACTAGTTGAATACCAAATATAAATATTTGCCTTTATTAATATTATTGATCCTGAATACTTTGGGAAGGTAGGAAGTCATTTTTGACTCAAGAGACATTTAATGTCAATATAACAAAGTCATACTTTGCACCCATATTCTGATCTCCTTTGAATAAATATTAGGCTTGAAGTTTCTAGTGCTAGTCATTCCTTACATGGACAGAAACATAAGAAACTTCTTTAGCTAGAGACACAGAATAAAATAAAATAAAATAAAATAAAATAAAATAAAATAAAATAAAATAAAATAAAATAAAATTTGCTTTAGTTGTTTCAAAAACTATGTTTAGTTCTGGTAAAAACGAATGTAGAGCTAGAATACATCAGGATTAAGCATTATTTAAAAGTACTGCCACAAAATTATTGCCATCAAGGACTAATTGACTACTTGGCTACTTCCTTTATTCATATTCATGTAATATCTGCAATCTAACCCGGCCAAGGTCCAGGTTTAATCCATAAGTTCACACACTATAGTTTAAACAGAACTAAATTTAAAGCACAGAGATCAGCTGAAAGCTGACCTATGTCCCAGCAGGTTTCTCTAGGCACATTCAGATACCAAAACTTTCAACAAACCTTTGGAAAAATGAGAGAATACTGAGTATCTAGGAGCTGGTAGAATGACAATACCTGCAAAATTACTGCTGGAGCTCAGAACAGCACCGGCCTTTTCTGCACTCTATATTACATTGTTGCAGAATTAGGACTAGCAGTCTCAAAGACAAGCAAATTACTGGCACTGTCAACAAAATGTAGGGTTAGTTTTAGAAAGTGGAGTCAGCTGCTTTGCCTGCTCTTAGAAGAGTAAGGAAGGCACAAAAGAGAGGTGGTAATCTAAATTTGCTAAAATCAGTGGAATTACTTATTTAAGATTAAACATATGCTTATGACTTGCCAAGATGGGGACATATATTCTTGATTTATGAGCTTTATTTTATTGCAATCAGTGTTCTCATTAGCATTTTTCAGAAGACACATCCATCTCGTTTGACCATTGCCCCATTTTCTCAGTGTCCCATCATCATGGTTGCTAAATGAAGAAATAGATGTTTAATGCACAATAATGTACCATTAATAAAAGCAGTCATAACTGTTTTAGCATATGTCTCATCCACCCAGGGAAATTGAGCCACCCAGTTACTAAATAAAAGAAGGATAATAATATTGTCATTTATTATTTGTGTAATGATTTTTTATTATGTATATAGTTTGCAGAGACTGACAGAGAAATGCAGGTTTTGAAGTGTATTTTTACGTATGAGAGTACAGAAATTAGGCCACAGAACAGGCAAAATCTCTAATTTCTGCTGGAACACTGAAAATATCTCTAAACATTTCCTTTGTATTTTTTTTTTAATTGCAAACATTATTATTAATAGATTTTTTTTGGTAAAGTTATAAAAGCATCAAAACACATGTTATTTTTCTTGTATACAATGTATAGAGCATCTACTGCTCTTTAAAACTTGAAAGGGAACCTTCATTCATTGTACATTATTTGGTAACCAAACCCTATGACAATACTCCCCACTGAGAAGTAAAGGTTGACAGTGAAGGCTAATAAAACCACACTTTTAAAATTCATCTCTCTGACCAGATAAATTCTAATTCCACATTTTAATTGAGCTTAATGAGGTTTCACACTGTTTATATGCTCTGGCTATACCACTGTAATTAGCACCAAGGCATTACTCACTCTTGTCTTCATAAGACTTTAATTTTAGCCTTTTTAAGAGGTCCTGCTACTTTTTTGCTTCATTGCTTTGCTTTATTGAACATTATATGACATAGTAAGCAATTAAGGATATTCGTGGAAGAAATTAAATCACAAAAAGGGCATTAATGGCCATGTTTAAATTCATAAAAGTAGAGAAACTAACATTAAGGTTGAAATCATACTTGTTTTACCTCCTTATGCCTTAGAATGACAGCTTTTATAATATTCAAGTGCAATATACTGTATAGTATTTAAGTTCATCTATTCTTTTTGTCTTCATAGCTATATACAATGTGAAGGAAAAATGATAATATTTACCCTATAATTGAGCATTTTCTTTTATTGGGAGCCTTTCAAGAGCTCAGTATTGTACTGATTATAGTTTTAGCTTTTTAAAAATAACATTAAAAGAGTCTATATCTATACATGCAAATGCATCTCGGTAGCTTCTTTTGAAACTATGATTCAAATTTTTTGATCAATGTATATTTATGTGGGCAGTAAAATATCTCAAAGATATCTAGCCACAAAAAACATTTATTATGGGCATAAGCAATGTCCTCAAGAACACCCCCATGCAGACATTACAAATTTGTCTTTTTTGATAAATTTTTATCAATCAACCTTAAATTCTACACTAAAAAAATTGTTTTAAGTGATGTGAAAAATAGAAATTATTTTCTACTGCAGATTAGCAAAAGAATGGCGTTTCAAGAAACTGTGTTTACTTATACCAAGGTGTCCTGGGTTGGACACAAAGTATTCTATCACCATCTTCATGTTAAATCCAGGTAGGACTGTGCCCTTCTGGGGGCCCCCTCCCTCAGAGTTATCTTCTGTTAATAGTCCATGAACGCCTTGCCCATGACTCATAGATAACTCCTGGAGGGAGTTATCTCTGTTTAATGGCCCATCAAGGACCCCTTGCAGGACCCATCATCCTATTGTGAGATGCTCCGCCCAGGGGGAGGAACCAAGCATTCTTACCTGGATATATTCTGGGGTTTGAGACAGTACAAACTGCCCTTTCCACTGGGTTCCCAGAGGACTCGAGCTACCAGACCTTTCTACGGGATCACTGCTTCAGGAAGACCACCTCATCTGGACTGCTTCCATCACCCTGCTCAGGTTGTATTCTGACTCTGTCAGTGGTCTTTTGTATTATTACATCTATTTTTATTTTACCTTTTTTCCCTTTCTTCCTGTTAAATTGTATCTCTGACTCAGAGCCTCTCACTTGTTTTGCTTTCAAACCACTACACAAGGAGATTCGCTTCACTGTATCTAGCCTTGAAAAGGAGAATAGCCACAAAACCTGTAACTTGTTCTAAATTAAATAATTTTTAAAGGTGAAAAAGAGATTGTCTACAGGCACAAATATACAAAATCTTTTCATTTAAAGTACAAGGTTATGTATATTTATAGGGAACTTATATTCAAAAGCATGCTATTGCAAATTGCTTGACAGTTTTAACAAAAATTTTATGCATTAAAATGTCTTGTAAATGTATTTAGCAAAGATGAATATTTATTCTTATTTGCAAATAAATTCCCAACAATACTAAAATAGTGTGAAAAGGTAATTTAATTGAAGAAATAAATGTTCTTTTCTTATTATGACCTTTATTTAATTCCAGAATAGGCTGGAATATAGTTTCATACTAGTTAAAATATTCTGAGAACTGGATATTTCAGAATACCCCCCTATTCGATAGTCTTTAGGACAATTCACTGATCTTATACAAATAAACTATTTTCAGGGAATATTGGTCCCCAAAAATCTGAGAAAGATAAATTGAAGATTAGACAAGAAACAAGGAGGAAAAAAAAAAAAAAAAAAAAAAAAAAAAAAAAAAAAAAGAGTACCGAAGAACTTATGACCATGAAGAGCACTAGAGTAACACAGCAAAACCCAACAATAATAAAGTATAACTTTGTTGGTGTGGAATAGGGAGTCTTTTGATAAGAGTTATTATCACTTTATCTGACAGAATATCAAACCAGGCCTGTCTTTGAATCTGTCCAAACCTGTTCCTTGAAGGATTACACAAGTTACAAAGGTAAATATGTAGGAATCCAACTGTTATTGGAATATTAACTTAAGTGGTTGATTCTTTAGGGAGAGAAGCCTCAAAGTTAACAATAAAATGCATCAAAACCAAAAGACTTTCAAATCCCTTCACCTATTTCCCTGAACATATTCCTCCCTTTTGCTACCTAAAAGTTTGTTTCTGTCTCCCCAAGTCCTGCCAGCAGCCTGCTTTTCACAGAAGCATCTCTGCTCAACGTACATGTTTAATTAGGGCTTAATTTTTTCTCTGTCTAATATGTTCTTCTACATGGAAAGTTCTGTTTCTTAGCACGTTCAGTTCATCATTACAGAAGCACTAATTTACCTTCTTCAATACCTCTTTAGTAATACCAACCTCTCCTCCATTCATTAAGTAAATAGTAAAAGAAGAGCAAACAGTATAAGTAACGCCTTCTGAGAAGGTTTCAGTGCCATGAAATAGTTCTACTTGCAAACATTGGTCCTACTTTATGCTTCCTAGTCTTTCTCCATAGTCAAATGAAAAGATAAACACCATTTTCAGAATACTCCTAACTGTTAGAGAATATTTACAGTAGTTCAGTAATTGTTACCACATTTTTAATTTAGTACCAAATTCTCTAGAACAATAGCATCTTGACAAATTACAGTGCTTGAATAAGGATATACAGGACAGTGCATATATGAACATGTCTTTTATATGAGTGGATTGACACCCTTGCTGAAGTGCTACTAATCAGACTACTTGGTCTATGCATATTATAATCCAGTTTATGGGTGATATCAATTTTAATTCTCAGGTCTTTACAGCTTTTAATAAAACTAGAGCTCTTAATTTAGAAATCTCTTAAAATTCCATTTAAAGTAAGTTGTGTCAACATATTTAAAGGGGTGGAAAACCAGCTTTTAATGTGAGCCTGCTATCATTAGAGAAAAGTTGTAGTGCCTCAGGAAAAAAAACAAGTCAGATTTTAGAAAGAAAGGAATGATCACTTTGAACTTTCTATGGTAATTTGAAATTATGTGTAATTAGATTGACCACGAATAGTTTTAAGTATGTTAATAGTTTTGATTTTGTTCTTGGAAGGACAAGAACTTGAACTTTCCCTCCCTACTGTAACTGTAGATTGGAATGAAGAAACATAACTTTTGTTCTGCAACAGATGTATAACCTTTTGCTAGTTAATTTCTTGCAATAGAACTTGGGCAGAAAGAACAATCTCTTTCCAAAAAATTACTTTTCCCATATCACATTTCTATTATGCAATGTCAGCAAATATCTCACCTCAACTCTCTGAATGTGTCACTCTGTGAAGGAAAGACATTGTCACTGTGACAAGAGAGTCATTGAGTATCAGTGACAGAAGTTTAGAATAAATATTTATTTCCTCAACCTTCTTGCTAGATATCTCAATATTTCCTTAAGCATCAATGAATATACATATGGAAAATCTAAAAATTCATTAAATAACAAAGAAGAGAAAACAGCCATGAAAAAATATATTGAATAAGGTTTTTTCTTTTTCTTTCTTCATTTAATGTTGTCTGACTAGTTCCAGGACAGGTTATTCAAAGTACTTGATCAAATGAAGTACTGATTAATAATAGAATTTTTTTATTTTGCACTCACCAATTAGCTTTTACAATCATACATCAGAAGATCATACACATGTTCACATTACACCATACCTAGTCACGGACAAAAGGACTCTTGTGAGGTCTATTCAGACTAGCCAGTTCAAAATAGGCAGGATTAATGCTTCTTGTCAATTAAATGCTTCTCCACTTAGAATTCCTCTATGGATGAATGCAGTCTCTCTCCTTTTTTGACATTTGTATCCCTTGTCAAGGCTAACAGTAAAACCATCATACAGATGGCAGAGAACATTTTGTGGTATTAGGTATTAATTAAGAAAATCATTCAAAACCAGGAAGTAAGCTTTACAATGTGGAACCTAAATTCCTAAAATACTCCTTTCGCTAAAGATAACAGTGAGAATTGCTTGCTCTTCATGGACAAAGTGATATTATACCAGTGTGGTAGAACATTGCTGACATAAGCAAAACTAGATTAAGAGATTGGAAGTTGAAATGAGAAAAAAAAATCAATCTTGAAATAAGGTGTATTTTCCTAGCTGTGATGGTAATTAAACACTGGAAAAAACTTCCACAGGAGGCAATGGACTAACTGGTGCCTGCAGTCTTTGAAATGAGCTGAGCTGTCTTTAAACATATAACGATTTCCTCAAGCTTTTCAGATAAACCTTATGTATAACATGAACTTGAAAAGAAAGTGCTGGAGCTGAGTATTCAGAATAGCCATCTCTGTCACTGAAATTTGTGATGGTATAAGGCAGTTGTTCCTGTTTTTCTTATTCACATTTGAGGAGATCAAGATAGTAAATCTTGTCCTTAATATTTGAAGCTCTGTGTAAGAGAATGACTACAAGCCAATTTTAACTAATATGCTTTGAGGTTATGTTCTCCCATCCTGTCTTCTCCCTCCAGACTTGAAGACTGAAACAATAAATTTTCATATTTTTCAGCTCTCTACTATGAACATAAGATGTAGGTTATATACAGTGACATTGAGATAGAGCAGACCTGTTCCTTTAGTAGTGCACAGACTCTTCTCTGACCATTGGCTACCCTATTTTGCCTACCAGCTCAGGCATGAACACAGATATTTTGGGTTGGAAAAGCACTTTTTTTTTTTCAGATGCAAATCAAAATAGACTTTGAGAAAATTGTTCATCTTTTTACACATGGAGTGTGGTGGTGTCTGGAGGTATGATTTAACCAGTAGGCATTCATACATACAGACATTCATATCATAATCCTAGTAAGTTTTACATAATTTAGATTTATTCTCTTTTTATAAGTCTCCAACATTGAGACCAAGATAATATTTTTTGTTTCTCATGGTCCCTTCCTGAAACACAAAGTCTATGTCCCTCACAACTGAAAGGCTATTCTACTAATGAAGTACTGTTCTTTTGTAAAATATTCAGGTGCAACTTCATGGAAAGGGTCATAGAAAAACAAAGCTGAATTATTTTTGTATCACATCACACCTGGGGAAACGTGGAAATTTTTTTGCTTCAGTTCGGCTCTTAAAAATGTGTAATCATACAAATTACATGAACTCATATATGTGCCATTTGCATACATGACAGAAACTAATCTTATATTTAAATGTTTAGGTGGGTAAAAACCAATTAAAAAGAACCTGTGAAAATTACTGATCAATTTAGTGGACCAGAAGAATGCTACAAATATTTTCAATAATTTTTTTTGTCATTTAAGTTTGGATTGTTCCATTTGAAACATCTCCAGAAATCCATGCAATCATAAAGGTGCTGTTTAAAAGATATAGCAGTAAGAATACACTCTGGTAGTGTTACGATCCTTGTGATTAATTAGGCCTGCTTTATGAGACTCTTTCTTTGCATGAACAAAAAGACTGAGTTTAGTCCACATGTTTTCTCTTTAATAGAGGAAAAGGACCAAAAGGTTCTCTCTGGATTTTTCCTGGAATAAAAAATAATCTGGGCTGCATAATTCAGTGAAGAAATGGCCCATTCTTTTGGGAAGAACTCAGTCCTTTTTCTTAACACAGTACTTATATAAGCATATAATTGTAGATACTTTATAAATGTGTATAAAAGAATAATCAAATTCAGATGAATAAATAAAATTAAAAAAAAAAAAAACCAACAAAAAAAGAACAAAGGAAAGGATCAAAAAGGACTAGCATTCTTAAGAAAATCAGTTGCTAAAAGATTGCTCTCTAAACAACATATGATATGGTTTGTAAATGCTAATGTCTTCTACGAAAGTTCAAAGCAAAAATATTTTAATCAATTGTCCTGCTTTCACGGACTATAGCAAACAGTTTCTCCAAATTTGTTTAGAATATGGCTTGATCATTGTTGGCTGTTAGGCAAAGTATTTTTAAGACTTCAGAGCACTGACTGTATCATTTCTTTTCAAGATTAAAAAAAAATATGGAAAAGTAATAACACCAAAGGTACTGCAGGCTCTCTGCACAGGTTTTTATTTTAAAGACAATGAGAATGAATACCTGATATGTTTTCAAGCAAATATTGTCAGCAAAGTTTTAGTTAAACTGAAACGGCACAAAAACTAGTGAGACAATAAACATAATTGAGTATGCTCTAAAACGTTCTTTATATTTTCAATTCATTTGATTACTTTAGTCTTCATTGCCTCCAAATGCTGATAAAGTCAAATTATACAAGAGTATGCACTCATAGAAGGCCATATAAATTCACATATGAGAGTACCTTCACAGGAAAAAAAATATAGGAAGAAAAAGAAGCCTTGCAATGTCTATGGTTAATAGGAGCATTCATTCAATTCCAATTAGGCCAACCCATTCCATTCCTATCCATTTGCCTCCTGTCACATGTTCCCAGTTGGCCATGTGCCTCAAGGAGTGATCTGTGTATCTTGCACCAACTCCACAACTGGCCGTGCTTCCCAGGTGCCCTCTGGGACAGAGGTGGCAGATGTTCTGACAATAACCTGCAGGTACACAAAGTTCCATTTCTACCTCCAGTGCAACTTGAAAGAGATTTTTTTTTTTTCCCTGTCTTTACAGAGCTCTTTGGTTTTTTCCCTTCAACCAGTTTTGAGCAGAGGTCTTAGCAGGCAGGAAGAGAGTGCAGCTCTGAGGTCTTTTTAACAGAGGGCAGTGACACAGAGAGAGTTACAGCAAAGTAAAATGGAGGTGGGCAGGTGGGTTCGAGTGAGCTGAACTGCTACCTGCTCTACGGACATATCTCCCTGCTGCTGTTGCTTTAATGTCCTAAGAAGATATCATTGATGAGAACTTACCTGCTTTGAATGGCAATGCGTATAGATATTCAGAATCAATATTGTTTCTTCAGAGGCAGACAAATTAGGACTAAAGGCAGGTATCTACTTTTAGGGAAAGGATCTATATTTGGAGATATATCTTGTTCTCAGAGGAACTGCTAGCTAGGTATCCTAAAGAGCGTTCTTCTTACGTAACTCAAGCTGATAGTAAAGGATTATCACATACGTATCTGAAATATCAGGAAAAATATATTGAAAGCACTAAAATATTGAAAGTTTTCTAGTTTGAAAAGCAGACAAGTGATTCAAAGATTCTTGAGTTCCTTACACTATTTCTTCCACAATGACAGGCTTTTTTGTGGATAATGTAATACATTTATCTCTATCACCTAGAGAGCAGAACATCCTATATATTGAAGTAAGATATGTAAATCACACAGGCCTTTGGAAAAAGAAAAAACATTTTTTTCCCCTGAGAGCAAGGTAATTTGATTCAATTTTTTTCACTAAAATCACAGGAGTGATGAGAGAGGAATTTACTTACTTTAAATGCATTTCAAGTCTTAAGTTTTCACATTTTTTCTTGGCAAGGAAAAGGAGAGGAGGTATGATCTCGTACTTTGAAAAGCAGACTTATTTTTTTGTTTTCTTTTGTTTCTCATCAATAAACATTTCATTTGAGTTTTTGGTTATGCTGTTACCACATCATCGGCTCAGGTAAGTGTTAGGTACTCCGGGAAATTAAGGTCTTTAAGAAAGATAAAAATACCTCACCTAGCACTTTTATCTCACAGAAATCAGTGTTTGTAATAAGGATTCAGTCTGAATTTTGTTGATCCTCCCCACTGCATGTACTAGTATTTGCATTTTCATTTGCTTTTTCTGAGTGCTTTTTTCTTGAGAATATATTCATATTCTGAACACTAGTGTTATATATCAGAGTAATATGTATAGCAAAACTGCCTCAAATACAAGGGTCTGTACTTATTTCTTCTTCTTTTCATGCTTTAACAAGAGAGTGAAAACAAAACGCCATACATTTCTATACTTGAGAATTTTCCCTTCTAATTTTTATATATAAAGTGGATTTTTATAACTAGCTACTGCATAGGTCATGTCTCAGTAACTTTTTTATTTGTCTGGAAACTTTGATATCCCTTACTCTGTTGATGGGCAACAATTTATTTTATTTTATATTCTTATATTATTTGCAGTGGACTTCACTGGACTGACTACTGTATCCATTTTTTGTGTCACTTTCTGATTGTGAAATTAAGGGAACAATGCTGGTGGGATTCACCTGATTATGGCCTAATAATCTACAAGATACAAGTCTACAGTTAAAGCAATAATTTAGATTATGCTTGTTATAAGTGAAGAGAAATATAGCCCATTTAGCCAATCTGGTTTAAACGTTAGCCCCTTGACAATGTGAGGGTGCCTTTCACAGAAGTAACTTGGCTGGACAGCTTCCAAATAAGGAACATTAAAGAATATTGCCTATCTAACAGAAATGCATGTGATTTGTTAGATTTCAGCCTAACCAAGTGTTAATCTAGATAGGAATAAGGAAATTTGAAAATCAGAAACTAGTGGGACCAGCTTAGGAGATATTTATACAGTTAACTGAAGTGAATTCCATCCTATATCAATCAGCTCATGACAGGTGCTCACTACTTCCTCACTACCTGACATGCCTTCATTGTACTTAGGTTATGAGAAGCATTCCTCAGTGTAACTTCTTTGAAGATGTCTCACTAGGTTAGCAAGCCTGTTTCTAAATATACTTGTGCCCCACCTGTCAGACACATTGGTCCTTGTCCAACAGTCCTTGTTGGACTCACAGTCCCATATAAAAGCCAAAGTCCAGTTGGCAACAGGACCTCTGCAGAATGAATTAATCCACTGGATACCTTAGTTCCTTATTTCTCCTGTCATGACATTATTGACGTATATCACAGAGCTGCCACTCCTGAGTCCAAAAGCTATGAAATCGCTCTTGATGACACCTCATGTCTTCTCTGACAGTGCAACAGGTGCACATCACAGCTAAGCAGCAAGGAACAATGCTTCAAGAGCCAGACAAATCTTGAGTCTTTTTGCAACATCCTAGGTCTGAGCTCCCCATGAGCATCTGATCTCCCAAAACACATAAGACAAGTTGGTGTCTGGTTTGCTTTATTCCTGGAGGAGGGTCCCAGTGAGTTTCATTTGGATTTTTCTCTTTATGCAGGCACTTGTTTGAGGCTTTTCTGACTCTGATGCCTGCTGTGACAGGTCTTATCTACAACCATCAAGTTCTATTGCACTATACAAGTCCTGAAGCATAGAGCTTCAACTAGAAAAGGATCCTTCATGCTCCTAAAAGTTTCAAGTTTCCAGACAACTCTACTTTGGGAGTCTGCATCCACTACTATCTTTGCAAAAATTATTTTGTGCATCCCTCCTTCCTTATACCACAGATTCAGGATCCTTCCCCAGGAGACTCTCTGTGAAGACCCTGTAACTTTTTTAGTACTCTCAGTTGGTGTATGATCTGGCCATCTCTTCTTCCAGCTACCCTTCATGGCAGTTCAGCAGTGTGGTCAGAGCACATCCTCCTTGTTTGAGGCTGCTCAGCAGCAGGAACTAAAGATCTGCAATAACATATTCTCTCTGGATCTCTATCTGGGTCAAGCCCTCTGACAGATCAAGGTAGATTTTTGCCCAGAGATTATGCTCTGAATAACTTTGACATGACCTTTACATGACCCCACACAGTCTCGAGGAGGGTGTCTGGACTCCTCTCCACCCCTGTTGAGCTAACTATTGCAAGAATGACAGTGTGCTTTAGCTGCCTTTGCTGTCCTTTGCACTCTTATAAAAAGATTGTGACTGCTGATAGCAACCCCACTGTGCAAAAAAAAATTGGTTGTCAGACACTATAACTCTCTGAAATCCTTTCCTCCAAGGGAAATTGCTACAACTTCTCCAGTAAGATTGCCACCTCTTGTATTTCAAAATAATTGTGATAGAGGATGGTTCTCCCAGCTGTGAGCAATATCATAAGTTTGAATTAAATATTTTGTACAAAGCAAATCCTCAAGTGATATTCCCTAAGAGAGAATAATAATAGTATGGATAATAAGCAAAAAGATTCATTTTAAAACTGTTTCTGGGTGAGACAGTTTAGGGGTTAAAGGGGTAGTGCTAGGTTGACGGTTGGACTTGATAAACTTAAAGGTCTCTTCCTACCCTGACGAGTCTATGATTCTGTGAAAACAAAATGTATCATATTTTGAAATTCTTTGACATCTTAGTATCATGCTTTTGAGATGCTCTAAGTAACAGTTCAATTAAAATGAATTTTTCTTGTGAATGTAAGATTTTGTTTACCTTAAAATAAAAAAAAAAAAAAAACAACCAAAAAAACAAACTTACTTTTGCCTGTAGTTTCTTAATGGTACATCAATTAGTGGCTGAAGTGGTTGAGGAGTTTTATTCAGTTATTATGTTCTTGATGAGATTTGTGTCTGTTTTGTTTATCTTTTTCTGTGTCACTTTTTATTGCCTTTGAACTAAAATGATTTTTGACCTGATTACTTTAATGAAACAGATGTTTTCACTTTCTGCATTTTTGCAAGAGATTTTTCAGTTTTAGATACTGTAACTGCCATAAGGTATTAGTGTTCCCTCTAATACTCCTAACAAGTCAGAATAAGACCATTTGATGCTATCTTTTCAATAATATTGCACCCAAAGTGCAAAAGGGTTGACAAGAAATGTGAAGCAGATGGCAAATGGTGGTGGTGATGAGGATGAAGAGATCTAATGGGTTTGGGAAATATTTAGAATACCCATGAAATCTTCATGGAAGAAGAAAAGATATTGATAAACTGGCAAGTACAGTTTACACTTCACTTTTCTCAGCTGTAAGGTGTTTCTATAAAATTCTGTTTTCTCACGTAGCAAAAATGGTAGTCATTTCCTTGGAAAAAAAAATTGCTAAATGACCACCAAATTTTTGCTTTTTTTTATTAGTACTTAGAAAATAAATTTTCTGTGAAGTTAATGAATATACATTCTAACGAGTACTTAGAAAAAATCCAAAAGAGGATATGAAGCAATCCAATATTTAAAGGACAACATAGCTGAAACACATAATAAATTATATCAATTATTATTAAAAATAAATGTGACTTTTAAATAATCTATTGGTAAAATGTTTTTCATTGTTGTTTTGAATTTTTAGTTTCATTTTGTTAACAGAGCTCATGGTAACTTACACAGAAAGTTCATGGACCCAAAAAGAGAAAAAACAGAAAATATTTATTATGGGAATTTGTTGACTCAAACCCCATAAGCTGTCATATCTCATGTTGGAACGTTTTCACTTACTAAAATATAACCAAATAAATCAAAATAAATTTGTGACTGTGTTTTCCTGTAGGACATACAAGGATGAATTTCAGTTATTCCAATTAAGGGAAAAAGGAATATCAGCTGAATGTTATAACACATTAATACAATGTGGAAATAGTCTTTTATTCTTTGTCATCACTAAAAGCAGTAACAACTCCAAAGAAAAACACATTTCAAAAGCTAGTTACTTGTTTTTGAAGAGAAAATCTGTTTACCTGCTATTCCCTCTTCACAAATGAAATAGATCTTACTAAGTCAGAATATGGCACAGTTTCATGCTATAGACTGCACC
Organism: Sinosuthora webbiana; assembly: GCA_013397395.1. Classification (NCBI taxonomy): domain Eukaryota; kingdom Metazoa; phylum Chordata; class Aves; order Passeriformes; family Sylviidae; genus Sinosuthora; species Sinosuthora webbiana. The sequence continues at coordinate 36,447 of VXBN01000058.1, read as the reverse complement.
ATAAACAGACCAATACACTTAAAAACCACAACAAGAACAGTGTAATAAAACAATTTCCTACAAATGTAGGATCCAAAGCTCCACTCCAGAAAAGTATTTAGAACACTATACCCCACTGAAAAAATAGCTTTATAGAATTCTCTACTATCTTTTAATCTGCTTTATATTTCATGAGTGATAACAAGTAGATTGAAAGCTGATATGAAAATCTAAGGACTCTCCTGCTATTTTTTTTTTTCTCTCAGTTCTATAATGTTTTAGGCTCCTGTATGTAGGACAGTGACAGGATGAACCAAGGGGAAATGTGGGTATTGTGTTTTATTCAGCAACAACTAATATGTTTTAGGAAAAAAATAAATAGTCTTAGGAGAATAGCAGAATCTTGAAACAATTCAGTAGCTCCAAAAATATTGGCACTTTTAAGGGAGTGAGGCCAGAGTGAGAATGTTTTTTCCAATTACTCAAAAAACCAAGCAAAAGGAAGTGAGCACTTGAGAATATCAGGTTGTTTGTCAAGAATTAACAGAAGCAAGGAACCACACTAACCACAGGAAACATTAAACAAGCATCCATCAACACATATCCAATTGTTTGTGACTGGTCAGAAAATGTCGATGGAATTGATTTAGTGACAAAGAGTAGCAATTAAATTGAATCAGCTCCAAGGGCCACCTCTCCTCTCAAAAATGCAGAAAAATGAGAATTGTATGTAATGAATCAGTCATTACTTGATGTTTTCAAATTATGTATACAGCAGCAGAAAAGGAGTTTACAAGGTCAAACAAGGTATCTGTGTTGTGATCCACTTCAAGTAGCATGATGAAACAAGTATTATCACTCAACTCTGCCTAAAAATGTGTATTTGAAATTGACATCTTTCATAGGATATTACATTTCTGTGAAACTCATTTTAAAGACTGACACTAGTTTTAGTCCTTATCTATTAAAATAATTATCCTCTTAAAAACAGCTGAAGAATAAGGTAGACTTGTGAACTTTCCACAGTTTCTTGATGATCCAGAACATGCAGTCAAATAGTGACATCTGATTTAGTTCCACTTCAGGAAGGTTGAAATCAGGGGCCCAAAAAGAACAGAAAGAGTTGAACTATCAGCCCAATATCCATTCTGAACATACCTCTTTCTATAGCCTGCACTTGATATTTATAAAAGTTTGTAAGTTAAGTTTGCTTTCCACTTTTTTAATGAATACATAACTGTTGCAGAATTTCTTAGAGAAGGTGGACATGATTTGTATTTGGACTGTAGTTGAATCACCCAAACTGGGCCTCATGGCGCAGGTAGAAATTCAGTGCCAAGATTATGGTGCAGTTAGAAATACAGTTTAAGGTGTTAGCCAGGGTCAGGGGGTTTTCTAGTAGTTAGCAAACACAGTAATTAGTGGGGACACAGTAGCTGCCTTAAGAGTTTGTTCAACAATAAGTGTTTGCATTCTTCCCTGTGCTGTATGCCAAGAAGAATACACCTGTAAATGTAAACTATGTAGAACTGTATAAAACCTGCCATTTCAGACAGAATAAAGGGAGAACGTAGCATTAATCATATCGATTGGACTGCACCAAAAAACTGTGTTTTTGCCTTTGCCAACTTCCCATTTATTTTGGGGTTCCCTCGCAAATCATAACTATCTCCCTTGGTCTAATTTTTCTGGATACTATTGTAGATAATTACCTTTTTAAGTCTTCAGTCATTTTTAAGCTGTTAAAGTTTCCATTACTATGTCTGGCTAGAATTGAAGACTGGCCTTGCTTGTCTTCAACATAGTACTTGGATATGCCTGACTAATATGTGAAATCTTTTTTGTATTGGCATTATGAATTTCAAGTTTTCAACACTATAATATTTCTCTTACTTATTAAGAATGAAAAAAGCAATTGATATCTTTACCTTAGGAAAAAGAATGAAATAAATATTCTAAAAAAAGTAATTTTTTGATAGACTGAAGGAAACAATTTTTCATTCAGAAACCAAAATTTTTTAAAAATTATGTATTAATAGGTCTGGAAAAGAAGTAACACCAGAGAACATATCTGTCTCTGTGTGTTCTGGTTTTGGCTGGGGTAGAGTTAACTTTCTTCACATTAGCTGGTATGGGGCTGTGTTTTGCATTTGTTGTTGATAACTCGTCATGGGATTGTTTTCATTACTGCTGAGCAGAACTTACAGACCCTCAAAGTCTTTTCTGTTCCCCATCCCACCCCACCAGTGAGGCTACACAGGAAGGTATGAGGGAAAACAGCTGGGGCAGCTGACCCAACTAACCCAAGGGATATTCCAGACCGTGTGATATCATGCTCAGAATATAAATTTGGAGAAAGAAGAAAGAAGAGGAGTTGGCGGGACATTTGGAGGGACGGTATTTTTCTGCCTGAGTCATTATTACGTGTGATGGTTCCCTGCTTTCCTGGACATGGCTGAACGCTGACCTGCTGATGGGAATTAGTGCATGAATTCCTCATTTTGCTTGCATGTCCAGCCTTTCCTTTACCTTTTAAACTGTTCTTATCTCAATCCACTGGTTTTCTGATTCTTACTATTCTGCTTCTCTTCTCCATCCCACTGCAGGAATTGAGTGAGTCATTCTGTGATATCAAGTTACTGGCTAGGATTAAACCATGACAATGTGGGAAACAAAAGAAATAAAAACTGTGAAGCCTACAGAAGGTGGAAGAACTAGAGAATGTCAAAAACCTTGTAAGTCAAACTTGACTGAATAATATAGTTTCCAAAAAAGCTGCCTCTATTACTCTTTCATTTCAGTTTTCCCACAGTGTAGCAATAACCATCATTCAAGTGCCAAACATAATGTGTCTACTGAAATTATAATGTGGGAATTATGCACAATAGGGATTCACTGCCTATTCTATTATGATGTTTTACTGCTTCTATGAACATAAAAGACATTAAATTCAGTTGTAGAGAGAATATATCCACCTAAAATTCCTCAGAGGAATTTACACACTGAGAAAGTCATCATTCTAGGAAGAAACTCTTGAACTGAGGAGGTGATGTTGTATGTCCAAGTTTTTCTGGAAAGAAACAGTATCACCAAAATTCTAGGAAATATGCAATACTTCATGCTGCTGTTTCAAGCATTACAACTTTGATCACCTTAATGCTCTTTAATGTATGTCTGTTTTACCAAATATCAAATGTTAAATAATTTACTCAAAATCCCTACATCTTGAATTACTAAGCCAAATGAATTCAGAGATTTATACAAAAAATATATTTAAATAATTCCATCACACATTAGAATTCCCCCATGAAAATAATGGGATATCCCTGATCTAGGTCAAAAAGCAGAGGAAAAAAAAAAAAAAAGGTTTAGGTTTTATTCCTTGTCATATATACTATGAATAGTATATTTGATTCTACTCAATTCTTCTCCAAACAACAGCCCCCATAATTCTCCAAACAATTACTATTCCCATGAAAAAGAAGATAAGAAATAGATGACTTTGCTTTGGTGGCAGTAAAGGAATCATTGCTTAGGCATCATGGAAGACATAACGATAGTGACCCAGTACATCTGGATACAGGTCAGCAAAGTTGGGACACACTTTCAAAAACAGCACCTGGACCCAAGTCAACTCAAAGACCAGGCCTTCTGGTCAGTCTTACAGGGCTGAAGATGATGTGGAGTGTTGCGGTGCATGTTGCAGTCGAATTTCATCTCAACCCTGTATCATGTATCAGATTCCTGTGTATTGTCCTTCTGTCTTGGTCACTCCCTCCTTACCTAGTATTGGTTATGGTTTACCTTTGCCCCTCCCCATGCTCCTAATATAAAAGCTGAAACCTGAACCCCAGGGGCACTCTCGGCTGCTCTCTCTAGAGCAATGAACATCTACCATCAACCCATGTGAGAGTCACTCTTTCTTCTTCCACGCCGAGCTACGCTTCAGCCTGAGGTTCAGACCCTCCAAACCCAAGGATACAAACTTTCTATTTGGGCTGGTGATTCCAGACACCGCCACAGTGGAGAAAGCAATTATTTTCCAAATCTATGAAGTTTTGTGCTTATTTCCTCCTATAGTTTCGAAACATGACAAATAACAAAACAAAACAAAAACAAACACAAAAACAAAACCAAAAACAACCACAGAAGAATTCTGTTTACTTATTCTGGAATACAAATATTCCACCCCTCCCACCCCCCTTATTTAAGTTTTACAATATACTCTGAAAATCTCATCATGATTATTACATAAGCCTTACAGAGTGTAGATTTCATTCCTTACTTATTTGGAGCATAAATTAATTTTAATATTTGTTTTTCTGTTATGCAATTCGTAAGTTTTACATTGGTGTTTATAGGTTAAATCCGCAAGAAGAGAGAGAATTTTTATTTTATGTGTCCCTACTTAAAACCAGAGATTTAATATTTTTATGACTATTTGCAGCCATTTGTACTATAAATGTCAACATTACATTTTATGGCTATTAAAAAAAAGTGAAAACACATAAAAATATATTCCTACATAGTGATAGACTATTCTCATTTAATACCACTAACTGTTAAAGGATATTCACATTCCTACAAGAACATAAAAATGCTGTAGCTATACCTAATGACAATGGCATATATTTTATTATAGATGTGTTTCTTCTCATGGTATATGTGCATATAGAGGTGTGCACCTATTATATGCAAATAATGTATAGTAAGCTGTTTCGTATACACGTATTTAAGGACAGATAGCATATATGCGCAGTATATTTTTCTTGTGTGTAACCTCATCATGTTTAATAGCATATTCTAAAAAGCAAACCTCTTAGTCTACTGTATAACTATTTAAATTCAGAGAGCATCAATCTTCCCTTAGAATGAAGCACAGGAATTAGTCAATGATTTTGATTTTCTGTGCTTCTTTAGTACTAGTTAAAATTCCTAACAGGAGTTGTTCTTGTTTATTGGAAATGATTCAAATTAAAGGTTCTTTAATTTCTAAAAAGAATGTCCCCTTAGAAATGGACATAATCAAGGCAAGGAGCAAAGCACAATAGTGGAGGTATTCTCAGGGAGATCATTCTAATTATTTGTAATCACTGGAACAAGGAGCTATTCAGATGAAACACAGAAAATACAGGTACCCCAAGAACTTTTTGTTATTTATGTAAATCTTGAATTAAATATATAATTTACAGATTGGAAAGTATAAATTTAATTTATATTTAGATAGGGAAAATGTCATATATCATATATTACCTGAAAAAAGGCATTTAATGAAGCAAAATGAGTAGTAAGACTGTGCTCCAATGATGCCAGAAATTATAGGGGAAGCATCTGCCACTATAATTTCCAAAGTTGGGACTGGCTGGGATAACCTTGAAATCCATGCATTCATTTTGTTGTTTTATATTCTTTCAGTTAAATGCACTGCATGAGGCATATAGGCTACAGATTTTGCCACGTTTTACAAGAAATGTTTGGGGAAATTAGAACAAATGATCCTAATGGAAATTTAAATGCTGTATTTATCTTTTCTGTACTATTGTATTCATTTCTTAAAGAAGCAAAATTAATTTAATGTTGAAATATCCTGAATTTTTAACAGGGAATTGATACTGATACTCTTGTCCTATGACATGTAAACAGGTTAAGAATATATATCTGCACTGGAAAATATTATATTTGGTGTTTTTCTCTTTTAACAATTTTCAGCAATCTCAATGTGCATGTTTCTGAATAAGAAGACTGTCCCTTTGCAAATCTTTGCACTTTAATCAAATGTTCAGAAACCTCTTTACAAGATGCATAATAGTTAGGGCATTCTAAATCAGATTATTTTTGGATTTAGAACTAGTTGAAACACTCTCAAAATCATGGAGTCACAGGATATTCTAATTTGGAAGGAATCAATAAGGACCAATGAGTCCAACTCAGTCCAACTCCTGACCCTTTCCAGGACAGCCCCAAAAACTCAAACCATGTGCCTGATGGCTTCTCCGAACTCTTTTAAAACTCTGGCAGGTTTGGTACTGGGACTTATTCCCTGGGAAGCTTGTTCCAGCACCCAAGCACGCTCTGGGTGAACAGGTTACACTTCAGTCAATGACTGAATTAATAAATTAAATGTGGGAAACAGAAAAAGTGGGAATGGCACTGTTAAAAGAGAAAAACACCAAATATAATATTTTTAGAAAATTATTTGCTAAATTGATAGAATAATTCATCATTTCTACTGTTGAGCAATGTACAGTAGAATAAAATTTTTGGTGGGGTGATAAAACACTTTTCTTCATAAAAGAAGACACATTTTTAAGAAAGTATATTGCCTCCAACAAATGTATTCTTATATTTTATTAGATATATATTATATTATATGTTTGTGGATGCCATTATTAGCCATTCATTAACATGTGTTACACCTTTCAAAAGTCAGAGATTTTGAGTATTTGAATATTTCTCCATTGATTTTTAATTTTATCATTCATCCTTAGACTGCTACTAAAAGTTTCTTGATATTATAACTAATAAATCATTCTGAACGCTTTTGGGTTTTGTTTGTCTGTTTCAGATTCTGTAGTTGTTTATCTGGTTTCATAGATAAACAGAAGTTTACATTTACATGTGTGGAAGTTTACATTTTTCCTGAAGGATCTGAAGTTTTTTAGCGTGTGTATATTCTCAGTAGTTTAGAGAGAGTTTGCTGCACATTCAGCTATTATGTGACTTAAACTTCAGCTTCTTGTCCAATAGAGGACATACGACTGAAACAGATAATGGTGACAAGCATCAGCACTTTATTATTCCTAAGTACCATCTTTTACACCCTGTTTCTCACATGCATAATACTTGTGGGCCCTGTTACTCTTCTTTGATTGGTCAATACACCTCAGCATTCCATGCTTCTTTTCCTTCAATGCAGTTCACCTGTCTTACACAGCTGCACACCATTAGGGATGAGGCTCAGCCACAGCCCCATTCCTAATGTCCCATAATCTATTCTCCTACACTTGCCTTTAACATTATATAGTGTTTTGTCATACAATCAAGTCTTCAGTCTCTTTTGCTCCTTATCAGGCAGATCAGAGCAGTGATACGAATACTAAAGGGGCAGCTGTACAGTGAGGCTTTCAGAAGGAAGCTCAGAAATTAAGGAGTCTGTCTGGAAAATGGACTGTGAAATCATTCAAAAAACTGACAGACTGAAACTGCTTTGAAAAAAAATATTGCTAAACACAAAGTATTTGTATTTCAGGGCCTAAATGCCTACAGAAATAAAACATCCTTACTGATACAGTTATTTTAAACTCTATAAATATTCAATAAAGTATAAAAATTTAATGTATAAGGCAGTTAAGGTACTAGGCGTATGTAATTTTAGACAGATTCTCCTGTTTATGTAGAGTCTCTACTAGTCAGGTGCATTTTTTAACATGTTTTTTTCTATTTCTGTTTAGGGACCCACAAGTATCATCAAGTTGAACTCTTAAGTGAATGGTCCATATGGGGATTGAATCCACATCTTTGGTGTTATTAGCAACATGCTCTGACCAACTGGGTTAATCCCAGGGTCATTATGTGTAATAATTGAAAAATATCTGTCCAACTTTTGATATTTTACTGCGTTTTATAAAGCTTTTGAGTGTAGAACAGGATGATTCTGTAAAGTGTCTTTTATTCTGTATCTTATCTAGATTTTTTTAACTCAACATTGTTCAAATTTTCTCATTTCTTCAAGACTACTGTTTGTTTATAAACATGTTCATGATTTTTCTTTTAAATATACAAGTAATCTCATGAAAAAAACTTAGAGAAATAATGAGAGAAAGTAGAAATTATATCTTGTAACATTAATGTACTATATTGGTTTTTTAAAGTCAATTGCTTTCTCTGCCTAGCAGAAGATGCATATCTAATGAATATTCTCAACCAACTTTGAGATCTGCATATCTACAAAACTCCATCCGTATAAAATATCTGAACACATTTTCACTTGGACCAAAAATATCTAGTCTCAAGCCATAATCTTCTGACCCTCTTTGTGTGTTTTTTGAGAGCATCACGTGATGAAGGTCCTCCCTTATTAGATAGCTCGGAATGTGGTTTACATAGAGTTAGTAATTACTACACATGCCTACAGACTGGTGACAGAATGGAACTTGAGTACATAATGCTATCAGTCAGCAGATGTTAATCTTAAAATGGCCCCAATCCCTGTGTTCTAAATAGAATTTTTGAAATCCTTGCTGCTTTGCTAAACCAGTAGGACTCCTGTTACCTTGCAATTAAATAGTATACATTTTGCTATAATTTCCTGTCTTATGTGGTGAGTCCTCAACTAATGGAGATGCTGTTAAAAAAACCAAACAAAAAAACCTAAAAAAACCTCTAGATTATTCATTCTTAACATTTTTTGGAATAACTAGCAATCCTATTAAAAAAAAAAAAAAAACTAAAAACACAACAAAACCTTAACAACATGTCAGTACAGTAAAAACTTTTTAACTAGATGATTTATTTGATCTACTTACAGTTTTACAAGACTCTTATTTTCTATTGATTTTTTTCCGGGATTTCACACAGAAATAGAAAATAAAGAATTTCACTGGTTTTGCAGAACACTGATCTTTCACACTGCATTTTCCATACGATTATGGTTAGTCCATTTTTTTTATTCTTGTATTCCATTAGCATGTTGTATTTGAAAAACTCAAATACTTTCAGTAAACACATTTGCTATTATGTTGTAACATGCAAAGAGATAATATATATTAATAAAACATAAAAACTGCTAGGTTTTAAGAAGTTTTTTGAAGTTTGGAAGTCCTGCTATTTCAATGAAAGCAGAGCTACAGGCAGCAGGAAGAGTATTATGGAGTAAGATGTTCTAAATTTAAAAACCAGGATTGAATGTGAACTATCTGTTTTAACCACCATAAAAAGTTAAAAGCAAGTATCATTTAGGATCAGTGCTAAGGGTTTTTTTTTTGTTTGTTTTGTTTTGTTTTGTTTGTTTGTTTGTTTTTTTTTTCCCCTAATGTATTTTCTAAAATTTGAAAGTTAGGAGACTATTCAGCATGCTTTACAGAATACAGAAATTTAATTATTAGGACCAGTTACAGCTGCAAAAAACTTGAAATATTTAAGGCAGCAGTTAAATGGGTAAAACTATTACTAATGAATTTTAGTATCAATAAAAATGAAGAAAAGAGAACAGGGTAAGTATTCAAATTATTCCTATAGCTTACAACTATTTCAGTTAAGAGCACTAGCCAGGAAAATAACCTTGGAATTACTGTTGACTTCACAGAAAAAAAAAAAAATAAATCTGCTTGTACAAATATCATGAAATATCTCTTGGAAGAAACCAGAATATATAGGGGATGAAGAAGCAAAATATGCAAAGAATACTATGGTGACCTTATTGAAATGTGGCTAGGGGTTTAAAATGCTTGTGATATATTGGACAAATCAGAATTAAAAGATATTCAAGAAAAGGATAAGGGCACAACCAAAGAAAGGAGGAATCTTTCAACAAACATGGAAGGATTATTTTTTCACCTTATTATACATCTTAGAAGAATAGGGCAAATAATTATAAAAATAAAACAGAAATGAGCTGTATGAACAAGATATATGAGTGTATTTTTTCCTACCTGCCTCAAAGCTCAACAAAATCTAAACAAGTTAAATTAAAATTGAAAGTGTTAAATAGCTAAGAAAATATTATCTCATGCACTGTTTAATTAAGTATAAAATAATTTTCTACAGGAAGGAGTCAAATAAGTAGACTTAAAATAGGACTGAATATTAGGAGTTCCATAAAAAGAGTATGAGTTTGAGTTTAAGCTTAATGGGATTTAGCTTAACATTTTCCTCCGTGCAGTTTAAGAAATCAGTAATTTGGATATGTCTACTCTACCAGAGATAAGAAAGAAAGACAAATATATACAATATTTGATAATGATTTTGAACTCAAGAGATCATCATTTTCCTCTGACAAACATCACTGAAAATTTACTCACAAGAATATTCACTGTTTTAATTAATAATTTAAAAAGTGAAAGTTATTAAATTCCACAGTTCAAAGATTAAAATATTAAATTCAAATTGGCAATCATGATGATACTTAATATAGGACAGATTATCCCATGTCTTTGCACTATAGAGTTCTTTATTTCTGAAACTTTTCCTTTTGGCTTCTCTTATAGACAGAGTATTGACTACAGGGTTTCTTCTGTCCCAGTACTGCAACTAACACATATCCACAAATAATTCAGTCAAAATGTAACTCTGAAAGTCGATGACCAAACTATATTCTCTAACGCAGAGTATTATGGATACTTTTATGCTACTTTCTGTTTCTTTCCTTTATGCCAGAATGCTGGAATACACTCCGAAGCTGTAGATTGGTCTTCTGATACTACAGATTTTTATGAATGAAATAAACTGTCAATAAAATAGTTTTTTGTCCCTTACAATAGAAGAAAATGTTTTAAAGTTCCTTCCCCTAGAAGGCACCCAGGAAACTGTGTTTTCTTTTATTTACAGAGTTTTCAGTTTTCACTGGGTCCCAACCTTCAATCTATCAAAGCCATTGGCTTTATCAGGTATAGAACGATGGAGGAGACGTCAGTGACTTGTGAAACTTGGCCCACCTTTCCACTAGTAGTTACTTCACAGCATGTTCTCTTAGAGAAAAAAAAAAAAAAAAAAATTTAGAGCACTTTGTTGTCAACACTGTAGCTGACTCCAGCTAGCTAAAGAAGCTACCTGTAAAAGGTTTTACTTTTATCCTGTGAAGTGAAAATTATAAACCAGTGATATCAAAGACTATAATTTCAAGTGCTTATCCTGAAATGTCTCATAAAAAAAATTTCAGCACATACCTTTTGCTAAGTAGATTTGATAAATCCAAGTTTTCTCTTAAACCTATTTTCTCCCTCCATCTCTGTCTTGTTTTTTTGTTTTTTCTCTTTTTGATTCTTGTTCCAATTACTTCTCTTCTACTGTCTTACTTTTTGACTTAAGTATATGTGCGTATGAAAAATAGAATTTGTGTGTTCCTTTTCTTTTTCCAATCCACCTGATACCTCTCCTTGTCGTATTAAAGGAAGAGCATGCATGGTACCACCTGAAGTTTTCTTGATTGCTATGGGAGCTGAGAATAGACTGCAGGCTGGTGGTCTGTTGTCTGCTTGCAATTCCTTTTAAGAAAGCTGACTATATCCATAGGAGATGGAACACGTGTTGCATAGAACATGAATGGATAATAAAAAGAGACCTGTGATTTAACCTACAAATACAATATCAGCTTGCAGTGCTGATCTATGATTGAATTTTTTGTATTAGATTTTGTCCTCTTAGGATTACTCATGCCACTCTCTCCATAGATACTCAGGATTATTTTGGGTCAGCAACATATACTGTCCTATGTTACTCTAAATAAAAGGCACTCAAATTAAAGTGCCATAACGAGATGATTGGCTCTCAGTCTTGTGTAAATCCTCCATTAATTTATCAGAAGGTTCTGGTAATAGAAACACAATGTTACGTACAATTTACATCATCAGATTAAGGCAAGAATTAGCTACCAGTTAAATCTGTGCCAAACTATGGGCTACACAATATACTTTGCCAGTAACTTTGTCAAGTGACACATGGAAAAAGTAATTTTATCATCTTTGACATTATAGCACAAAACCTGGTTATTAAATTCAGTCACCCCTACAACTGAACATCAAATAAAAAAGCAGTAGGTTTCCATACCTATACATGAGCCTATAACTAGTTATAAAATCACAACAAAGGCTGTAGAATGAACTCACGTGTTGCCCTCATGAGGTGCAGCAGATATTCAAGGTTGAGATAAAATATGTCACAGACAATAGAAGATTTTTCCCTATTCTACCCTGCCTACTGTTCCTTCTGCCATGGTGAAGCAGGAAATGCAGAAATAAAGAAAGAAAAAATTCTGTAAGGATCAGTGCTGCTGATCTATGCTCTAAAGACAGGAAGGGTTTGTATTTTTGCATATGGATAAAAAAAAAATGAAGACCGGATAAGGTTAAAGTCCTTCAACTTACAATGTAAAAAAAAAATACTTCTTTTCTTAGCACTGATGCAAATCTGACATTGCCAATATTTATATGTGTGGATATTACAGTGATATATACACATCTTTCACTATACATCTGAAATGATATTTTGTTAGAAGAGTTTCCTTGGGCTAAACTTTTGAGATTAAAAAAAAAAATACTATTTGCTGCTCGGTTTTCAAAGTCCCTTCTTGAGACATACATATAATTTATGAAGTAACATTTTTGTACTTCACAGATGTGTCATTGTTAGCAAAGAACTTATTTTGAGAAATATTTTAGACTAAAAGTGTAATGGGATTATCTCTTATTGAGTCTAATCGATATTAAATGAGAAACAATAAATCTAGTAAATAAAGATCAAACTATTGCTTATTTGGAACTCATTTTAGACATTTTTGGATAATTAACCCACCTCTGTGAGCGAGGATATATTGTGTAGTTGTGATGTTTCCTTTCAGAACAGAGACAAATGTAAACATTACATTGAGGAAGTGAGACAAATAGCAAAAGATTATTTCCCCTGTACCTCATTTTAGATTGAAGCAACAAGGCAGTAATATAAGTCACTGAAAAGGGTAAGGCCCAGACAAGTGAGTGTCCCATCAGTAAATCCTTTCCGGCTTAACCAAAAAATTGTTTTTTCACTAAAAGGTAATTCGATTTTCATTAAAAATGCTCATGCTAGTAAACTGTCTCACAATGTTTTAAACCTTAGTCTTTGCTTTCATGGCTTATTTAGGCAGTTCAAATTTGTCTGGGATGGAGCACTGAATGTAGGCAAGACTGTTAAATCTAATCTGTTATCTTCTCATTATTTTTCTACTACCAATTCATTCTTATATCACAGCATCTATCAGAAACAATTTTTAACATCTTCTTACCATGTCCTAGATACTGAAGGCTTAATATCAACTAATTAGAGGCATAATATAACAATCATATTATTTATTATATTATTCTTGTTTTACATATAAAAATCTTGTTGTATTTAGACCTCTGAGCCAACTATTACAGCACTATGATAAGGGCTGCCTTTTTGTAAACTCCTCTCTACCCAAAGAGGAAGAATATTTGATTTTTTTTTTTTTTTTTTTTTTTTTTGGGCAGGATGGGAGCACTTGGAAATTCAAAAGTTTAACGTTAGAAATCTGTGTTTTCTACCATCTATAGCATGAAAATTCTTATCTTGATCATTATCAAATAATTAATGTTCCCACAGAGATAATGTTACTAAACATACCAGTTCTCAATTAAAATTCTTAATATCTTTGAATTTTATCTTAATTTCTGCAGAACAAAATGGAAGGATACTTACATGGTTCAGGTACAAAACTGAAGCTTACCTATGCAAAAATTTGAAAATGTTAAAAACAATTGTGCCTCAACATATCAAATATATTTTAAAGTACATTTTAAAAGCAAACAATAGAAATGTCAATGTTTTTCTAAATGGCTTTGCACTGAAGTTTCATTTGGGGAATTGTGAAAAAAATAATAAGCTACTAGATGCTTAGGGAATAATTGTTCATAAGGTCAGAGAGGCTGAAGTTTAAGGGTTTTTTTTTGTTTTTTGTTTGTTTGTTTTTGTTTGTTTGTTTTGGTGGGTTTTTTTTGTGTTTTTTTTTTTGTTTTGTTTTTTTTTGTTTTTTTTGTTTTTTTTGTTTTTTTTTATTGGAAGTGTCAACAATATTTCCATGGGTAATTGAAAGGACTTATGGCAGAGTCATAGAAAATGCTGAATTGGAAGGGACCCATCAGAAGCATCGAGTCCAACACCTGGGCCTGCTCAGGACACCCCAAGAGTCACACCATGTGCCTGAGAGCATTGTCCAAATGCTTCTTGAACTCTGTCAGGCTTGGTGCTCTGACCACTTCCTTGGTGAGCCTGTTCCAGTGCCCAGCCACCCTCTGGGTGAAGAACCTTTTCCTGACATCAATCTAAACCTCCCCTGACTCAGCTTCAGGCCATTCCCTCGAGTCTTGTTTCAGTCATAAGACTGAAAACGTACCTGACTCCTCGTGAGGTCTCTCCTCAGTCTCCTCCATCTCCTCCAGGCTGAAAAGACCAAGTGTATGGGAACTGACAGTGGTCAGAACATGGATTCTTCAGCTCCAGTCAGTGCATTGAAGCCCGTGGGAAAGCCAAGGACGAAACTCTCTCAGTCTGGCCTGGGAAGTCATGAGGAGGAACCCAAAACAGTCCCTATAAACAATCCCTGTACATAGCCTCATCCTGACACCTGGTGTTTTTCCAACCTGTTTACTGGTGGAGATGTTTACAAAAAGGTGGTGCCTCAAAAGACCAATCCTATTCATTGTACCTAAACACTGTATAAAAAAATCTGTTTTTCAATAAACTTTGCTGTAAGCCCTCTGAAGAAATCGGAATTCTATGTCATTACATGAGCCATCCTGAATCATAATGTTAACAAGTGACCTCAGCCACTCCTGATAAGGCTTCCCTTCCAGATCCTTCAGTGTCCTCATGCCCCTCCTATGGACACTCTCTGATAGTTTAATGTGTTAATGATTTGATTTACCATACCTACTCAGGGAAAAAAAAAAAAAAATCAAAGAAATTGTTTCATTTATCTTGTTTTTTTCCCCATAACTCAGAAATAATGGCTGCAAATAGTCACTCCAAATCTCAAATTAAGTTCTAGCATCATTTATAGTTTATGGTATAGAAAACCCCACACAAACCACCACAACTCCCCTAGAAAGCTACAAAAATAATATTATAATATAATATAATATAATATAAGGGTCTACTAACAATATAAGTACG
>VXBN01000058.1:0-21577 GCA_013397395.1 Sinosuthora webbiana | reverse complement strand
AACAATATAAGTACGCTTATACTTTTCTATTTTAGTGATTTCCAGATTGCCACTCTATAGAATTCTATTGTAGATATTTGATATCATCTATTCTAGAGAAAATTTTTAAGAACTTTAAGTGGAGGTTTTTTCAATTCTGTTGAGGTTTCAGTCTTGTAAACTTGTGTGTTGTAAAGATTAACTTTAGTTAGGGAGTTTGTTACTTATTTTCCATGACAGAAATACTTATCAGAGTTGATTACTTTGAACTTTTTAGTAGAAAGACAAAATAAATGTTAAAATAAATTAAAGTTAATTATATACATTCCATTACTCTGACTTACTCAAACTCTTTTTTTCATAAATTTTTTTTGACAATGAATTTATTCAGTAAGTATTCATGGTAAAAATATTGAAATAAATATCCCATTCAGAGTTCTGAAAGGTCTTGGGAAATAGCAATTTTTATTGAAGATTTATCATGGTTTTAATCATTGCTTTAATCTGATTTGTCAGTAACACTGTTGAAAAATTGTTCATCTGAGTTATTACACGGTAAAGTAACATATCAGCAAAGCTGACATAGCCATAACTACTCAAATAAAATTCAGTATATATAACTTTTAAAATATTATAAGTTGTAAAACTCAATATAATCAAGTGATTCCCCATCTTAGGGCACCTGTTGCATCTGTCAGTTATTTCCCAATTACAAACACTATGAATATTCGTAGACAAGAATCCTTCTTGTTAAAGGAATATCACACTACTGTGCTTGAAATAATTCAAGAGTGTCTTGCAACTGTTATTCTGGTTATTATTGCATTAGTTTTGTGTCAGTAATTTAGTGCTGTATTACCATTACCACTTTGGTATTTGCAAGTCCTAAAATTATCCTTATTCACCCAAAATCTGTGGGCAGGCATGGCCATGTCTGTGGCTGAGCTGGAGTCTGACAATCCTCCAGCAGAGCTTGAGAAGGGGCTGATGCCTCAGGCAGGAATGAAATGGCCTTTGGTGGTTGGAGGCTTCAGGAGAGATTGTTCAGAATTTAGAAAGTCTCTTAGGGCCCTGAGAGTGGTACTTATTTGCAAAGTAATTTAAAACTTTGAATCTTTGTGATTACCTTTGAAAGCTACTATATATAATATCATCAATTTTTAATCAGAACTCTCAATAGGGAGCTTTACTCAAAAGCTGATGGGATGACACAACCTAGGGTTTTGAAATACCTCTTCAATGACTTGCTTCCATTTTGAGGAAAATTATGTGTTTGTGAAAATGTTTGTGTGCGTGCATGCATGTTTATTTGTGCAGATCAATCTGTCTTGTTTTAACGCTCTTGCAAACCTCCTATATGATTCTAAAACTCACATGTTGATCTTAATTATGTATAAAAGCCATGCAGCACATTCAACTGCACTAGCTGCATTCAAAGAGAATTTAATCTTGGACTATGCCACCTAGATGGAAGTATTAGTACAATTAAATCTACAGGATTAAATAATGAGCCATGAAGGATGTTAATTCCTTGAAAAAATTTGTAAACATAAATAGCTACTGTGAGGTCAGAACTGAAAATATATATTGGATGGTCTCACCAATAAAATTATAATTCTCTTAAAACTACAGAGTGTATGAATAGTTCTTTGCTTACAGAGATAACATCCATAACATATATCAAAAATTGATTGACTATTAATGATTACACATGTTTTAAAAGGAAAAATTGAACAGTTTTGTAATGTTAAACATTGATCTACACAATATGGTAATCCTTAGTTTTATTGTGCTTTATAGCTGCATGCTGATTCACTTAAATGGAGACTATTTACAAATGCAATACAGATGAAGCTTCAAGCTTACAATCTGCAACATTACATGAGATAAATAATTTTAGTCTTCTATTCTCTTCTGTTTTTCCAACATATAATTTAAGTAATAAATGAATACTACAATCTGCAACCTTCCTGAAGTGGGAATATATAATTCTTGGTGCTATGCAAAACAAAGAAACCAGTGGGGTTTTTTTTGGTTCTTTGTTTGTTTGTTTGGTTGGTTTGTTTTGTTGTTGTTGTTGTTGTTGTTGTTGTTGTTTTTTCTTCACACATCTTAATATATTTGTGCATGCAGTTTTCTGGTTTTAGTAAAGTAAAAGTCTAAGACCAAAATTCACAAGTCAGATTGTTATCTACTCAGATTTCTGAAAGGCTATAATCTATTTAATAAAACTAAACAAAAAGCATTAACTTACCATTAAGACTTGCAAACTGGTCAAGAAATACAAATGCACTGACCTAACAGAATTAGTTATTGCTAAGAAGTGTATAGTAGTGATAAAATCAAACTCAAACCTTTCCTGATCAGAGACTACCAATATGTTGAGTAGATCAGGTCAATGTTTTTTTCACTGCAGCAGATTTTCATCACAAACTGAATTTTAAAAAACAATAAAAAAAATCTTGTGGAAATGCAGTAGTGGCAATAGATTTCTTTAAAAACAAATTCTAAAAGATACAACATAAAATTAGTTTTATTCTTTATTTCTTCTGAATATTATGTTTATATTCTATTGTATGGTACAGTATGGCACCCAAATCAAACTAAAATGCACTTTTATCAAAGCTAAAAGGTTTTCAACCAGAGTATAGTTCCTTCATTGGGTCACATTTTCTTTTTTTCTGCACACGGCTCCCTTTGTGTGATAATTTCTCTGATTCTGTGCAAGGTGCTCAATTCTCTGCATGTTGTTTTCAGATTTTAGACATTTTAGCCAATGTAATTTTTAGCATTTGAGTTTTCAAATGACAGGCACTGCAGTGCTGTGACACTGAAGTACTTTGTAGATAAAGATATTAGGTACTTAGGCATAAGTCAATAAAAGAGTGAGTGAAGCAATCAGACAGAAATACAAATAAATTATGCTTCGTGTTAGCTAGTCTAAATCAGGAACTATTATTAATACATGTTCAATCTGCTCCTCCAATGTCTAAGAATGGTATTTAAAGGAGATAATTTGGTGAGCATGAGGGCTTACTAAAGTCTTTCCAAAAAAATACAGCTTGCCTCTCATTTATTCTAATTAAATGATTTATCCCTGGAACTATTACAGGAGTATATATTCACAAGCTTTATTCATGGCTTTTATACATAAAATAATATCCCTGTGATAAATCCATGTGATGCATATGAGGAGTTTTACGAGCAGCAGTGTTGTATTTAAATTAATAATACAGCTGAATATTATGAAAAAGTTAAAATTTGAAAGTATTATTTAACTGAATCTTCAAGCTTTTCCTTCAACCAACATGTAGTACATGTTTCTACATATTTTAAAGGAAAATATGCTAAGGAATTAAATGATTCCTCTACTGTCCTCTGTTTCACTGTGTGGAAAAAATTTACCAGTAAAATCTACTTTTTATAGAGCAGAAGAGTACTTTTCTCCTTCCCTTCCTCATAAAGGCATGAATTACCTTCCATTCAAAATTCATAATCTCCTCAAAAGCAATATATTTTCTTAACTATTACACAGAAATGAGATAGTTAGCCAGCTAGTCACTAGGTCGATTGGCAAAATAGCTATTTTGCTCCTAGCAGATGCTTCTCTATCTCTACTCATCTAAATTGCCAGAGATATGGAGGTGTAAGCAGGTCTCTATCTCACACACATGAGTGAAAAATACTTGTTTTGCTGTGCTAGAAAACTATTTATCATGAACACCATTTTTATATGCTGATAATGTCAAAGCAGAATCCCTGATGTGACAGAAACTGCTCTAGTGACAGCTGTGCAACAAGCAGTAATTGAACATATTTAAAAATCTATCCCATGTACTGAACAGATTTCAATGTCTGCTTTGTTTAAGGTCCACTGAGTTGTGAAATGGTTGCTTCATTCACACAGATGTTAGTATCTCCAGGCTCTTCTTTGTTGTTCCTCATTTGCATATTTGCAGTAAGTTTGCTGCTCATGAAGTCAGACACAGCTACTTGTCACTACTCTCTGTTAGGATAATGCATCTTGAAGACAAAGTACAAGAAACTATAATTACACCTCATTAAGATTTAAGAAGAAGAAGAAGAAGAAACATACCAATAGGTGTTCAGTCACCAGTGCTTCATTGCTTTCTTTACTGTTTAAATACCTTTCTCTGATGAATATAAATTACTTAGGGAAAACAATGTAGTTTTGAATCAGTTTAAGAGCCTCTCTTTGTTCATCTATGAACACATTCTGAAGTAATAATCCAACAAGATATTTGAGTTATATAAGATTATGAAATGTTATATTTGATCATTCCATGGCAAAACTCGAAGTTTAATTTAATTTTATCCATTCTTTGAGAATCATAACATGATTCTGAATACCAAANNAATTTAAAAAAAAAAAAAAAAAAAAAAAAAAAAAAAAGTGAACAAAAGACACAGAGAAATTAATTAGTAAATAATAAGAATACCAAGATGTGTTTGTTGACTGGCTGGAAATTTCAGCCAACAAATTTTAATATCAATGAACATTCACCTCTGAAGTACATTATATATCAATTAATTCTACATCATTGCCAGCAGGTCAAGGGAGGTGATCCTGCTGGTCTACTCAGCCCTGGTGAGACCTCACCTGCAGTGCTGTATTGAGTCCTAGGCAGTCTCCTTGTACATGAGAGACATGGAGATCCAGGAGCCAGTCCAGGTTAGTGCTACGAAGATGACTACGGGACAGAAGCATGAGTGCCAAGAGGATGGATCCAGACTCTTCCTGGTGGTGATGATCAATAGAATAAAGGGATAAGGGCAGGAGCTGAAACACAGGAAGTTTCATCTGAACATTAGGAAAAACCTGAACTTCTTTACTGTGAGAGTGACTGAGCACTGGAACAGGTTACCCAGACAGATTGTGGGGTCTCCTTTCCTGGAGATACCTAAAATCCCTCTGGACAAAGTCCTGAGCAATGAGCTCCAAGGAGACCTGCTTGAGAACAGAGGCTGTGTGAGGTAACCTCAGCGGTCCCTTCCAACCTCACCTACTCTGAGATTCTGTGATCAAGATGTGAAAATCCTACGTGTTTAGGTGTTTAGAGGGAAACATAATAATAATTTTCCTTTATAAAACACAACAGAAAAACACAAATAGATCATGCTGACCTTGTCATATTGTTTTTTTATTATCATTAAGGAAATATATAAAGACACAATGCATAGTACAGTTGTAACAATTATATAACAGCTAAAATTAAATCTTGAGTTTCAGGAAGTTTTTTTTCTTGTTTATAGATCCACAAATCACTATTATTGCAACAGTTTCTCTTCAATTTTTGAAAATTCTTCATATTATAAAAATCTTTAATCTAAAATTATTATACTTATATCCCACAGGTTCTCAGCAAATTTCTATTCATTTTATCAAGTTACAGGTAGACTAGAAATGTTATATTCTAGTGTGATGGGTTGTCCCTGTCTGTCTTCCAGCCACCCATCCAATTGCTCTCTCAGTTTTTTATTTCAAAGGGACAGGGGAGGAAGTAAGAGGAAAAAATGTTTGTGTTAAGATAAAGACAAGATTAATTATCAGTTAGCATCAAAGAAAAAATTAACTCAACTTGAGGAGGATTAATTTAATTTAATACCAAGTAGATTTGAAGAATGAACAACAAAGGAAAAAAAAATAAAACGTCTCATTCCCTTCTTCCTCCTCCCATTTCCTTTTTACCCAGTCTCAATATCACTTCTTCTTTCCAGAGTCCTCTACCTCCTTCTTACCTCAAAGATGTACAGGTAGTGGGGGCAGTGACCAATCCATAAGAATTTGTGTCTAGCATATTTTCCTCTTCACATTTTTCCTCTCATCCACTGTGAATCCTTCCCATAGGGTACAGTTCTTCAGGAAATGTTCATATCTGCTGATGAGGATGGTTCATGGCCTCCTCATAGAGGCCACCCATGCAGCATCCCTCTGCCAACACTTTGTCGGTTGCATCCAATAAATACAACCTGCAAATTAATTTTAACTTTACTTCATATTACAAAATTACTTTCTCATGGACATTTACTTTAAAACTTATCCCACCTATAAATGGAAATACATGAACTAGTATAAACCAGTATTCTGCTACTTACAGCTGAACACTGAGATAATATCCTAAGTTAAAAAATATTTTTGGCTTTCTGTGGAAAGTTGGGGCACTGACTATAATGAAATGGGTAAGGTTAATTGCCAATTACATGGCAGTAGCTTAGAGGGTTTTCTGTTAAACAATTGTGTTTTGTTAACCTGAGAAAATGATGTGTTGAAGTTATTTTGCTCAAAGCACTGATGACAGCTGTGCCCAGCTTTTTAAGAGTAAGGAAATTACCACAATTTGCAACACTGAAGATTCCTTTTTTTTTTTTTTTTTTTTTTTTTTTTTTTTTACATTCGAGAAAGGTTTGGATTTTTGAGGAGTTTATTTTGATGGGGTTTGGTTGGTTGGTTTTGGGTTTGTTTTTTTTTTTTTTTTTTTATTGGGTGGAGTTTGGGAGTTCTTGTTTTGTCTTTTAGTAAGAGAGGCTTGGGAAATCTGACTGTTATAAAATGGAATCTGAACTTACATGAATTTTCACTTTATTCTAAAATCCCATGAGGTATACTTTTACACTGGTACACTTTTAGCAGAGAGTTTACAAATTAGAGCAAATAACAGTTGGCAGCATATATACATGGGGATTATGTAAACTACTGTGGTGATAGTCAACATTAAACAGGTTAGTGGGAGCTGCTAAAAGAATACAACCAACAAAAGTGCCTAATGACACAACAGCTAATGGGGATTAATGAGACCGTAGTATGATCAGCAAGGTGTCCATTAAGCAGGTGTGGCTGTGGCCCCCCCCCAAAAAAAAAAAAAAATGAAGATCAGCAGTAATTAATGTGAAACATCACTATCCAAATTACCTTCAGCAAAGAGGAGTTAGAGAAACCTGAAAATTCAGCACTATTGTAAGAAACAAAAACCTGTTCTCATAGGAAGAGGCAGAATGAGTTGTTTTATTAGTCACCTAACTGGAGGTTAAGGATGAAGATTTTATCACTGCTAGGGGATTAATGTCTGTTTTGGGAATTTTTTTTTTTTGAGAAGTACTAATGATACTACTGAACGGAGCTCAGATGCGGTTTAAGACACCAGAATTAAAGGATCTACACCCTATATGTGTAAGCAGAAATTAAGAACTCCTTAATGCTTTTAAGTCTTGAAAGACATAAGCTTTGATTTATTTACATAGGCATTGACTGTATCACTTAAATAGCATTTAGCACGTTTTGAGATGCCTCCTAACCACCCTGTTGCTACTTGAGTCATGAGTCTCCTCTATCCTATTCACCTTCTTCATGTGGCTGTTGCCAGTAGGGCAGAGCATTTCAGATGGTGTTAGATAGCTGTGTTTATCTCCTAGTTGATATATTCAATGAATCCAGGAGGATGATTTTGACTCGTCCTGAAGCAGATCTTTATTGCCTCAGTTCTGAAATTTCTGAATGGAGCTGACAGCTGTGACACAGAATCCACATACTTTCGTGTACTAGAGAGGTAGCTGTATGTCAGCTGGGTTATCCTGTGGTGTCTCAAATGACATAAAATGTCTTTTTTAGCCTAAGACAAAATGTAGTCTCATGCCCATTCTCTATAATGGGAATTAAGACATCTAGCTGACAGTCAGAACCTTGATGTAGGTATCTAGATTTAAGTGACATTATCAAATGCATTCCTATTTTGTAGGCTAGATGTCTTTCTTTTGCCCCAGTCACCTAGTGCCTTTTCAAACACCAAAGGTTATGCAGCCTAGCAACCCACTGACACTCCAGGCAGGTCATGGGTCCTTCACAAATCTCCTAGGCAACTTCCCCATACAGAACTCTTGAATACCTGTGAGATGCAAACAGTACTAAGTCCTTGTGTTCTCAGGTTTAAGTAATTAAATCAAGCTTATAATTTTTTTCATCCCCCATATTTTTTCCCTATATTAGTTGTGCAGTCAAATAGCTCAATTTACTTAATTTAAGTTTTCTCTGGAGAAATGGGAATAATATTTTGTTACACCTTTTTACAGTAGAGCTCTTGAATTTTTTCCAAGCTGTACTGTTAAAAGCTGCTGTTAAAAACTGCAGCAGTCACAATGGATAGTGTAGAGACTAAAGCTCCTTATATCTTACAATTATTAGTGATTGTCAATGATTCTATCATTATATTAACATTTTTGGATGGAAAAAAATAAAAAAGGCAGAAAAAATAATGAAGAATTATTCTTCATTTAACTTCCTTCACAGGGAAGTACAGACAAGGAAGACTGAAGAGAATGGAGTTTGTCACAAAATTGCAAAGCCAATCCAGAAAAGTCCAGAAAAGAGTATAATTTAGATTAGTTTCTTTAAACCAGGAAACATTACCGGTTAACTGTAAGGTTTTAAGTCTTTTTCCTTTGATTAATAAAAATGTGATTTTATATCTCGTACGCAGGTGTGCTGAAGAGCATTCACTTTTCCATATAGTCAGCAGCATTTACTTGGCTGCAACATTCTAGCTCCCTCGTGTTTTGTAGCCTAGTTACCTATGTGATTCAAAAGGCCTAGATACAGGCTTATTTTCCAAGCCATCTTCAATTAACTTTGCATTTTACTGGTCTGATTTATTACTTCATTATACATGAAACACTTACAGGTGAAAAATGTGTGTTGCTTTTCTCCACTATCATCACTGCATTGTTTTTTAGAGTTACGTTTTTTTGGTTTGTTGGTTAGTTTGTTTCATTTTTTGGGGGTTGGGTTATTATTTTTTTGGCTGGTTTTTTGAGGGGTTCATTTTAGTCTATAGTTTTATTTATATGTTTCCTGATGTTATTTGGTCTACAAGGTCAGGATCAGTTTTATAGAATGCTGTACAGAGACAGCCTCAATGTAATATTTTTTGTTATTATGAACATTACCTAACAAATTTGGATTTACTTGTCTTTTTAAGGGCCAATCACAATTTGTCAGATTGATTCATTGCCCTCATCCTTCACTGACTCTCCATAATGGCATCCACATCATCCAATATATTTTTCTGATTGCTTAAGTTCCCCATCACTTTAAACTGCCAACATTTTTTGTTTGTTTGTTTTTTCCCCTGCTGGAATACATGTGAAGCCACTGGAGACAACACATTTCCTAAAGTAATGCAAGAAATAAAATTGCATCAAAGCTGTTTGCTTCAATTAAACATTTGACAAAAGTTTAAAATTAAATCAATCGAGCAAATCAGATAGTGCTATTAACCACACCAAGTCCAGCTCTGGGTAACTCCCTCTCTTTTCAAAAGCTAATGTGACTTTAAAGATGAAAGGTCCCATTATTTTTCTAATTAAATCACAGCATTGGAAATAATCTCACTTTTTTGAGATGTATGTAAGTTTAATCACAAGTTCCTGTATAATATTAAAAACAGCAGACACTTCTTTAGTATATACAAAATATAAACATTAAATTGGCAAACTAAAGGTTTGATAAAGTACTTAGGTATATTACAAAACAGAGCATTTAAATTTTGAACTACAATATATGGGGAAGAGTGTTTTATTGAAGTATGTGCCAGTCTGTTAAAGTTAGAGAACTTTTATGCAAATAATTGGCTGTAAAATTATTACATATTTTTAGATTTTCAAGTAGGCATAACAGTTAGGCCAAGTCATTACAATGTCGCCTACAATAAGACTCCCCAGTGAAAATAACAGACATTCTCAAGAGGCTATTTCCATGACTGCTGCTTTCATAATGCTTCACTGGGACCAACAAAAACATGGATAATAATTGGCTAGTACATAGCTGAATTATATCTTATTAGTATTTATGTCACTCATTTTAAGACACAAATAGATTAGACACCACCTCTTGCTTTTTCCTCCATTGTTTATCACTATAAACTAAGACATCAAAATGTAATATTGTTATAGATAGTAAAAATGGTATACATGTTACAAAACCAGCTCCATCTCAATTTCCTGCTTTTGTTTTGTTATGTGTTTGTTAAGAGTGTTTCAGGTGGAATCTATTTAATTAAATTTTCTGTAAGTTACTCAGTCTTCTTTGAACACTGGAAAGATATAGCTATATCTCAAGTGATATTTATCCCATCTTGAAAAGCAATCTTAGAAAATTTTGAAACAAGATCAATCCTTTTGTAGGAATTCTTAACTCAGATGAAGTTAAGAAAAGTAGCTTATTTTCAGGTAGCTAAAATCCTAGTTGTCATTTTTTGATTCTAAATCTTTGGAAATCAAGGGCAAAGGTCCCCACCTTAAGAGGAAAACTAACTAGCACATAGAGCCCACTCTTCAGTCTCTAACAATTTAAGGAAATGTATCAAGTAGAAATTATCTGGCTCATTTAATTTACTATTTTCATTTTTTTGTATTCTTTAACTTTTCTGAAGCAAATATTTGACTTGTGTCTCTACTGTTCCTTGGCTATAACCCACCTCAATTAGAAAACCATTTTTTATAATTTGCTGTATTGAAGCATTATTGCTCACATTTTCTTTTTGATGTTGAAAGCCATTTTGAGTTATTTCAGCCATACTTCTATCATGTATTTTATCTGCCAGCTAGATACTAGAGATTTTAATGACTGTGCATGATTGTGAACCATCGGTGGTGGATGGAGTGATTATTTTTTTCCCTGTACAATATTACTGCTGAGAACTGTCTATTCTTTCTGTGGTTCACTGGCAGCTGCTAATATTGTGATGCAAAGTAAATTGTGCCCTCTATAAAACTCCAGTGATGGTGATGGTGTGATGGTGCTGGTGTTTCTGTTTAGGTTGTTGTGGTTTTTTGTTTGTTTGTTTTTGTTGTTGTTGCTGTTGTTTTGTGGTTTTTTTGTTTTGTTTTGTTCTTGTTCTTATTGTTGTTGCAACTCTTGTTTTCAGTTGCTTTTATTTGTTAAATAATTTTAAGTAAAGTTTTTGCAAATTTAAACAAATTCATAATTTTCTTTTATGGAAGTTTCAAATCACCTCAACATTTGTAATAGGCAAAACTTAAAACTACAAATGGCATACTGAAGAAAAGAAAGGCTGAATGGGTAGGTGCAAGGTATGTGGTGTTTTATCTTGCCTGTATTCCAGTATCCTCAAACAAGATCTTCAATGCGCATAGTCTGCTAGGTTTGTTTTACCATTCATGGACAGAAATAGTCTCATCCATAGGGCAACTTTCTTATGTGTATGATAGAAATCTTAAAAGGAGATGACTTGCCTCCAGAAATTGATATTTCTTTTCGTGGATCATGAAGAGAGCTTTGATGACTAGTTAATCCTGAACACATAACTTTTAGCAAGAAGAAATTAAACTAAGTTAATCCAGGACATAACATTTAACTGAAATACAAAACCATGACTGGTGATATTTTATTGCTAGTTTCATGAGAAAGATTATAAATGTGACAATTTTATTAAAATGTATAATAAATACAAATTAAATTCAGGCTTTATGCTTTCATCTGTCCATGTGAAGCTGTTTTATGTTAATTGAGATATGACATGAGAGATACTTTTTGTGTCTGAAAAATTAGACATTGGATTTAGAGGAAACCTGTACATGTCTGAACTGGCAGATAGAGACCACCTAAAATTTCCAACAGGAATAGTATTATTGCTGTTTGTACAGTTGAAAGCAGGCACTAAAAAGCTCTAGATTCCAATACACAGTAAAACAAGCAAGCACTGTGACTAATCTAAGGACCCTACCAATAAAAATCTGGAGAACTGTAATTATAAATGTAATCTAGCACACTTCAACCAAGACTATCGTTACCTGGAGTCCCTCAACACCTCCACTAGGTGCCAAGAAGTGTGCTTTGGTTGGACCCTGTGGACACACACAGCTGCTCAGTCAGTCCTCTCCTCCATAGGACAGGGAGATAACTGAAGGAATGTGAAAAGAATTACCCTTTGTGTTAACAGTAGTTTCCCAGGAGAAGCAAGAGGTGCACACACAAATGAGTAACATTAAAAACACAAAAAAAAAAAAAAAAAAAAAGCCCAACTTATTCAGTGCATCCTAGGGACAGGCAGGTGATTGCTACTGACTCCTTAGAAAGAATTGTATGAGAATGTGTAATGGTTTCTTTGACAGACAAGGGCCATAATCACAAATGTTTCTGTCTCTTCCTTCTTTCTTTGAACTTTTATTGCCATGCACAACATCATATGATATGAAATATCTCTTTGGTAAACTTAGGTCAGGTTATCCAGCAGTGCCCCTCCCACCTTCTTGCCCATCCCCAGACTACTCACTGTGTGGGAAAAGAACAGCTTAACACTATGCAAGATTTTTCAGCAACAGGAAACATTGGCAAGATCTTCCAGTCTAACCCAACTTCTAAGGCAGAATCAGCTGAGGTGTGTTGGCCAGGACTGTACCCTTGTGTGCACAGATAGGGATTCTACAGCTTATTTCCACAACCTATAGAATTTTACTACTTTCACAACAACAACAACAAAAGTATTCTCTCGTGTTCAGATGGAATTATTTATTCTGTTCTCTACCAGCTCTTGCCCTAGTAGTGAACACTAGTGAGAAGAGCCTGTCTTTCTTTTTCGTTCCCTCTCATTCAGTTTTTTAACACACTGATGAAGTCTCTGCTGAGTCTTCTCTTTTCCAGAGCAAAGCTCTCTCAGCCTCTGTCCTAACCCATCATCAAGGAGGTGATTTCAATGAAGATGTAAAAAAAATATCCAGTAACAATCCTTTATAATCAGCTGTCAAAAAGGCTTGTAACAGTTAACTAAAGTCCTTTTAGGTCAGAAGGTCCATACTCCAATTTTCAGCTTTCAGGTCTGTACTCCACCACTTGACTATATATATTCAATTATTATCACTCCAGTGTCTCTAGGAAGGAAGGAAGCTGAGGAAAATGGTGTGGAAAAAATTGCTGAAATGCTAGTTAAACAAAATCTACCATACTTCTGATGTGGATAGAAAAATGTTACTTTGTTTCAGAAGGGGATCAGGTTAGTCAGGCAGGATTTGCCTTTGGTAAATCTGTCCTGGCTTTTCCCAAACACTTCCTCCATTTGGCTCGTTATAATTTATAAGAGGACTTATTCCATTACTTTGCCAGGGACTGAAGCAAGAACAAAAAAACTGAAAAGAAACTCCAATTACTTTAAAACCACAGACATAAATTGAATGGGATAAGAATAATTGAAGTTATTTTAGCTTAATAAATTCCATAACAATGATTCTCATTATTTTTCATATATTTTTATTGTATTTTTTCATCAGCTAAACCATTTGCATAAATATGTGATTATTGACTTCAAAATCATCCAGTGAATCACGTAGACTGACCTTTTAATTGCTACCATTCATCTCAAAATAGGTTTTATTAAGACCAAAGGGTAAGTTTATAATCCACCCATGTGGAGTACTACAGAATTCACACTGGCTCAATTTTGTCAATTAAATGGATTTTATTTTATTGTGTGAATTCTAAAATATAATCTACATGATTGATTTTCTTTTTCTACAATTCTAAATCATTCAATTGGTTCCTGAATAATTGCTATGCCCAAGGAATCTTGGAAAAAAGAAATATTAATCTTTAGAGAATCAATTTCTGATAAGAAAGAAGCCTGCTTCAGGACTGCTTTACCGTCCCTAAAGTAGAACTGTTCATCTACATAGAGGCAGCCTTCAGAATCTTACTTCTTCCTTAGAACACTAAGGCTATTAATTTCTGAATGCTGCAAGCCATATAATCAATGAAAGACAAAATATTTCAGCCTAGTCATAGCAAGAATGCAATGCTTGATTACAGAAGTTGCACAGAGAGGAAATGAGGAAATATATCTATATATCTATATATCTATATATCTATATATCTATGTATCTATGTATCTATGTATCTATGTATCTATATATCTATATATCTATATATATATATCATATATCTTAATTGTTGGGTTTTTATCCATAAGCAGGTGAAAAATGTGATATTCCAAGTTTCTCAGCTGTCTATAATTTTGTAAAGAATATGAACAGGAAAATAATATTTACTTTATTATTAGTATGAATTTCTGCACTGTGTTTTACATCTAACAGTATACTTTCAGGATGTTAATTTGCTGTCATATCAAATTCTTTAATAAGTCAAAATTTAGAAATTTTACTGTATTATGTTATGAACACTTATTTGATAGGAGCTAGAAAGTGACTCATAGGAAATTATGTTTAGAGAAATAATTTTGTCAAATTTTAGACACTTAGTCTTTATCTTCTTGTAAAACTCTTGTTCTGTTTTCCCAAATAAGAAATTATTTTCCCCTGCACACTGTTTGGGCAAAGATGAGCACTTAAAAAAAATATTGTTGAACACTTCTCTCAAAAAAGTTAACCTCCTTCAAGATCTGTATTTATCTCTCATGAAACAGTGAGGGCAGAGATGTGCTGCAGGTCCTATACCTCTATGGCCCATAGTCCTCAATGTTACAACTAGAGGCAAATGCTGTCCTAGAGCTCAGGAGCAGAAACAGAAAATCTTCTTGGTAGCTGTCTACACTTGTTTTTCTAACAAACAAAAATAAGATTTATAATTTCTTATTATTTTATTTCTTATAAGATATATTGGATGAACTATAACTGTGTAAATGGCCAACAAGATTCTGTGTATTATGACATTTGAAGTGATCTTGGTGAGCCTAGAGAGAAGCAAAGTCAAGACCTTGAATTTTGTAAGAATGAACTTTCATCTTTTTAAGAACTGGTGAATAAGAACCCCTGGGCAACTGTCTTTAGGGACAGAGGGGCTGGTCAAAGCTGGCAACAACTTAAGGGCACTTCTCTTAGAGTTCAAGAGTTCTCTATCCTGGTGTGTAGGAAATAAAGTAAGGCTGGTTGGAAACTGGCTAAGCAAGAATCTAAGCAATGACTAAGCAAGAATTTCCTCCTCAACTGAGAAGTAAGAAAGAAATGCATGGCCAGGTGAGGCAAGGATAGGTGATCTGAGAACATCATCAACAGGTGTGCAGATGGCATGAAGTTGAGCAGTGCAGTTGACATGGACAAGCTTGAGAATTGAGCCCATGCGAACCTCATGAGGTTCAGCAAGTCCCAGAGCAAGGTGGTTTTCTTTCTTGTCCACTTACTACTCAGAGTGGAGCAGAAATCTCTGCTGTAGCCCGTGGGGAACTCTGTGCTGGACCAGGTAGACATGCCCTGAAGAAAGCTGCTGCCTGAGGAGAGGAGTCCATGCAGGAGCTGGTTTACTAATGGGACCTGTGGCCCATAGGGGATCCACACTGGAAAATCTATTCCTGAGAGTTTGTATCCTGTTGAAAGGACCACACTGAAGCAGTTCATGAAGAGCTGCAATCTTTGGGGAGGACCCAAGCTACAGAAGTCCAGGAAATACTTATTGCAAAGACTTCACCTCTCTCTGTTGAACACATTTTATATAACAAGGATTTAAAAGTGTACTTCCTCTTATCAGGCACAATGTCCTCTGAGGGTGCATTACAGCTTTAATTTTTAAATTATTATCTACAAACCAAGAGGAACTTGATGTCTTCCTGAATGAACATTAAAAGAGATATGTAGGACAAAAATAGTGCATTTGTAAAACTGTAATTTTTTTTTACATATGTGTTTTATTATACATGCAAGTATAAGCACTTTGAAGATACCCAGAACAGATAAAAGGCAGGTACCATAGCGCACATTTTGACATCCATCTGTGTTCACTAAGGATGTCAAAATGCTAAAATTGAACTGGACCACAATTCTATCACTGATAAAGATAATAACACACAACAGAAATTCAGAGAATATGCATAAAAAACAGATTTAAATCTGTTTTCACACACTTGGAGAAATATACTCTGATGTATGCTGGAAACAATAAGGACCTTATTCTTTTTTCAATGTTTTTAAACATCAGGAATAAACAAGCATAAAAGTAATGTTAATAATTCAGAAGGTAATTAAAATCCAATATTATGTAGAGGTTTTGAAAAGTCAGGTTTTACTAGTAATTCATAAAACCAATTTGTCATTAAGAATAATGATAATTATAAAAGGATAAGGAAAGAGGCAGTAAAATAGTTTGATAACTCGCATAATTTGAAGGAAGTAGTAGAAATGTGTATTCACAAGCATGTAGTGAGTTCACTAAGGTAAACACTGAAATATGGTAACGGGATTTAATGATTTAGGACTGTCCTGTCATTTATGTGAAACCTGAACAGGACAGAGTTGGGAGGAGAGGAACAGTCTGAAGTTCAACAAAAAGTAAGTGCAGAGCCTTGAA
The DNA here is from genome assembly GCA_013397395.1 of Sinosuthora webbiana. NCBI lineage: Eukaryota > Metazoa > Chordata > Aves > Passeriformes > Sylviidae > Sinosuthora > Sinosuthora webbiana. The sequence goes on along the minus strand of VXBN01000058.1, from coordinate 5,280 downwards.
CCTGGGGAAGAATAACCCCCTTCACCAGGAGGGGATGGGATCCAATCTGCTGGAAAGCAGCCCTGCAGACAAAAACTTGGGGGTCCTGGTGGGCAACAAGATGTCCACGAGCCAGCTTTGTGTCCTTGTGGCCAAGAAGGCCAGTGGTGTCCTGAGGTGCATCAGGAAGAGCATTGCCAGCAGACCAAGGGAGCTGATCCTGCCCCTCTGCTCAGTCCTGGTGAGGTGTATCTGGAGTGCTGTGTCCAGTTCTGGGCTCCTTAGTACCAGAGAGACGTGGAACTACTGGAGAGGGTCTAGTGAAGGGGAATGAAGATTTAGTGACTGGATGATCTCTCTTATGAGAGTTCCACCTGTATGAGGAAATATGAGAAAAAAAAAAATCTTTACTCTGAGGATGATTGAGCATTGTCACAGGCTGTCCAGAGAGGTTCCGGAGTGTCCTTCTCTGAAGACACACAAAACCATGTCTGGACATCATTTGACGCAACCTGATCTAGGTGAACCTGCTCTAGCAGAGGGATTGGATTAGATGTTCTCTAGAGATTCCTTCCAAAACTCCATTGCGTAGTTCTATGATTTGAAACAGAGATTACCCAGTTTCATGACTAGCAATAGTCAGTCACACATACACACAGTCATAATATCAGCAATCACCTCTGAGGCTTTTGGGAAGAGCTTAGTCTCTGAACTGTTGAGAAAAGGTCTTTCCCTGTAACATAACATTACAGGATTGGCCAGATGCATTATGGGAATTGGGGAGTTCTTTTCTGCCCAAGTATCAGGATATTGTACTTCATGGAGCTTCATTGACTCAATGACACACCATAATGCTCAAGAAAATAAATGGTGTGCATTAAAATATTTGCATACATACAGAACTGTGAGAAAATATCCTCCCAGATGCAAAAACAGACAAGCAAGCTCCTTTAAATTCGGTCTTCCTATGCCAGCTGATTCATGATGAAGGCTGAACATAAAGGAGACATCAACACTGTGCAACTGAGCTGATGAGAAATTAAATTTCAAGTATTAAAATTTCTTTATACATAAAGAAAAAGATTTAGATAAGACAGCAAAAAAGCAATATGTAATATAAGAAATTAAATTATATTAATGTAATTATATTAAATTATATTAATGTAATTTTATTGTAAATACATAATATACTTAAATGTTTTCTCTTCTATCTTTTTTATCTCCCATGTTTTCAGAAACTAATAATAAAATACATTTTAATATGAGAGGATTTTATCCATGGTAAAATTAGTGCCAAAATAACCTCAAAGGTATTCCAAAATATTGATTAATTTAGGTGCAACTGGTGGAACAATAATTATAAAAAAGTAATAAAAATAATGTTTAAGAAATTTGCATTTTTAAGATTTTTTTTATTCTGATATGATTTTCATTTTGAAGCTCTCACATCTTAAGCAATTAAAATACTTTTATAATAAATTCTTTTTTTTTAAGATTAGGCAAAGAATATCAGATTAAGCTAAACATGACTTTTTTTTTTAATAAAAAATGGTAAGGAAATAAAAAAAAATCTGAATAAAATAATCAATTTAGCAATATTTAATCTTTAGTTTTGCTTTTAAATAAAAGCATCTAATACCTAATATTGGAATTCAGAATACAACTATGTTACTGCATTTTTTTTTTATATGGTAGGTGGGAATGTTATGTGGATGTCAGAGAAAGAAATCCTGTCATAAATATGTGGCTAATGATGAGGACATTAATTTTGTCCAATAGTGAGCCTCAAAGTTTCATGGAAGATTGTTCAAGTACAGATGTTGGCTTTTGTGGTGACTGAAGTGTGCTGTGAGGTGTAGCATTCACACACCATACATTGACCTGGGCATGATGAAGGCATAAATCACTGTGGCAGGCTAGCATGTGCCTGGCCTAGAAAAGGGGTGTGTGGAGTGGGGAACATGCAAGAACAGCACGTCTGTAAAATATAGTCAAGAGAGGGTGAAGCTTGCTGGAGGTATGAGCCAAAACTCTCCAGCTCACTGTAAAATGTATTGTCAGCTAGACTGTATTCTTGGCATACTTGATTTGCCATTTCTTTTAAACTAGCTAGCAGTGTTAATGATTCAGAAGTTTGATAATGAAGAAAAGATTTTTTTTCTCTCTAAATATGTAGTCTAGGATGCAATCAGACTATAATAATTGATGGAATAACTTCTCAAATTGTGTATTGACAAATACGCTCAATTTTAAGATGAGAATATTTCAGCATGTGGACTCTAATGACTCTAACTATATCTTTTTTTTTCTCTGTTGCCTCAGTAGGAGACATAAGAAGGGAAAAGGGAAATGTTTGAAAATAAATATATCTGCTAACACAGAAATTTTCAATGAAATGACAAGAATGAGTTTTACCCAGCTGTGCAGAAGTAATAATTTGACAGAAGGAAAAATGAGTTCTAATATTTTTCCATGTATTCCTTCAACTTTAGCTCCTCTTATATACACAGTGAATAAATATTTTTTCTTGTCTGTCTGGAATTGAAAGGAAGACTAGACCATGATTTTTGGGGCTCTACAGCCAGCATACAAATATATAATAATTATTTAAACTATCAGCTCTGTAAAATTCTTAAGGGGCTCTTGAACACAAAGATGACAGTGAGGGCTATTGGAAAACCCTTTCCTAGATCTATCTGGTAATAGTAGTAATAATATAAAGAAGAGTAGAATCAACATAAACAGTACCATCCAAAAATATGTTGCAAGGTGTCTAAACATTAGTTAAGGGTCTTAGTTCAATAATTCTTGATTCACAGATGCATTTTTCCAACAGCTTAAATATGAAAGCCATGCCTGTGTTTCATAGAAGTTAGTAGCAATTAGCTACATAATTTATGTTTAGTGTCTATCTAGGTTTTTTGAAAAACAGGGAATGTTTTCTGAAATAAGAACTTTTTCAATAAAACAGTGGCTGAATTAAGAAATCTCGGAACTACATTGGACAGGAACAAAAATTTAATATGTTCAGGAAAGTTTGTTAATGGAGATTCATTTTATGAGTGATTTCAAGTTTTTGGGGTCCAAAGTGTTCCATTTGTTGAAGGAGAGAACAAGGACATACTATTTATCTATGCTTAAATTCATGGTAATAAGGACTAACATATTCTGTATAAATCATGGTAAACTGGCAGGGTGAAAATCACAGAGAGAATTTTTCAGATCATTCTGCTTCAGACCGATCATTAAGCTGACACACATTTCATTTCAGGTTTGTATTTTTAAATACTTACAACAGCTGTGTGCTAGAGATTTATGGATTCTAATTTTCACTGTATTGTGAATAACGAGCATTGAATATTTAATATTTTTGTATATCATTCTCCATCATACTTTATAAGGGTAAAAAAGAGAGAAACACAGACTTCTTAATTTTCAGTCTTTATTTCCATCAAGTTGGTCTCAAAAATCTGATGAGTATTCCAGAAGTGATGGGTGTTTAGAAAAAAAAAAAAAAAGTACAACCAAATAAACATTGAAAGTCTGCTGCTGTTTTTCAGTAAAAATGAACCCAAATTTTCAGTAAAACTTATCCTACTTTGAAATGCATTTATTCATCACTAGCATAATAAATGTATTAAAATTAAGTAATACATCGGCATACATGATGATAAACAAGATATATTTTCAAATTGTCCTAAGTAGTTACTATGATGGAAATATGGTAAAAAATCCCGAAGCAAAAAATCACACCCAAATGAACAAACAAACAAAAAAAAAAAGGAAAAAGTGGGATGAAATAATGAACCTACATACAGATCTTATTTTTTTATTTTTTTTACCTGGTTGCTTCATTCCTTCAAAAATTAAAACAGGGGTTTTAATTTATTGTGTGCTCTGCCTGTTTCGGAAATGTTACACTCCTGTTTAACCTTATATAAAATACTACTAGATAGAAGCACAAGAAAAAAATTATGTGCGTCAATAATCAAAGGTAAAAAACAACTGACAGAGAGGAAGGATGTTTTAGAAGTGACAGACACTCCTCAGCATTTTTTTGTGATCAGCATACTTTTTCCTTATTCTTTAATTGCTTAGTTATTATGATTTTAGATCTGGGAGAGGGGAGGGAGGAGGGAAGAAAAGTAAAAGAAAAAAAGAAGTAAAAGGGAAAAAAACAAACAAACCCCAAAAACAAACAAACAAGCATAATTTTTAAGCATTATGTTTTCTGTGTTCGGTAGTAGAACCCATAACACCCTTTCCCTAAAGACAACCAGACCATAGGCAAAATTAGTGAAATAAATGAATTTTCAAGTTTTTGTGTGTGATGCTTACTAGGTAGAATAATGCAACCAATAAATGTAGATATATAAATGTGGTGAGCGTACACACTTCTTAGGACCTTTAAACAAACCAGCTATATACGTAAATATTATTTCAGTCATTTATTTCAGAATGGCATGGCAGCTTTATTTAGAAGAGTATTTCAGTAACAGGCTTGACTATTGTCCTTTTTTATTGATTATGAAGGCAAAGTTAAAATGTTATTGAATCACAGATGCATCACAATTTGAAATTTTAATTTAACTTGAATGGATCAGAAGACTGTCATGTTTTAGCAAGGACTTCTGAAAAACATGAAAAAATTATCTTTTGTTTGTATTGAAAATTTGTCCTAGTAGGAAATAAGAAGTGGAATCTTTAAAATTAAAATACGCAGTGTTCTAGTAAAAAAAAGATTAGGCAAGAAAAGAGCTCCTCCAATATGATGCAACAAAACAATATTACACACAAAATTGTGTTATTCTAAAAGTAGTAGTGACAGTACATTTTCACAGATAGAAGAAATCATATTTCACTTGCATCTGAAACAGAAATTAGGATTAAAACTATTTCCATCAAACAATATTCAGAGACATATCAAAAATGTCCTAGCCAATAGTGTCCAATCTAAGTAAATTCCATAAAAACTGGGCAGGATGGGGAACAGAATTGTAAGGGAGAAGGCATGTTTTATGGACTGTCAGACAAGACATCATGAGCAAGATGTTGATCTTGCTGGACTGAGGAGGCCCAGGAAATAACTGTGTGTTTGTAGCAGTTGTCTAGACTTCTACTCCAGTAAAAAGGAACACTCATTGCAAAGTAGAGGAATTGGACCCATAATGTGTTTTCTCCTAATTAGTGAAATAAAGGAACATAAAATGACTATCACATGCTTTACATGTCTAACCTGGGATGGATCCTTTACTGTCCATGACATTAGTTTTTGGACAATGTAGCTGTTAAGGGACACGA
>VXBN01000057.1:0-13625 GCA_013397395.1 Sinosuthora webbiana | reverse complement strand
TACATTACAACCCAGGACAGGAATGCAGGTGCGTGGGAGAGGGGAACGTGAGGTGTGAGGGGAGGGGACAATATGAGGAGATGGAGGCACCAGAGGACAGCAGAGGGAGGGACAGTGATACTGGGACACAGTCACAGCCATGGCAGGCTGTGTTGCTCTGATATGTGCTCTGTGTGGGCTGGTGGGGTCCTGGATGTTTGCAGGGTGGTCCTAGGGGCACTTGAGGCTGGGCCAAGGGTCTCGTGTCCCCTTGTGCTCCTGGAGCTGAGACCACCAGCTCTTTGGGAGTCAATGGAGCTGGGCTGCAGATCAGGACCACAGCAAGTGGTGGTAGATCTATCACCCCCTAATGGGGGTGGGGGAGCAGGCCATTGTCTGTCACCTACCTGAGGTATTGGAAGGGGGCTCTGCTTCACCCTGGGCTCTGAAGAAGAACAAGGTTTAGAGAGGGGCCTGAAGGGCCAGAGATCCCCAGCAAAACCTGCCCAGGGTGACACAGGGTTTACAGAAGCTCCTGTAAGCCAGGAGCCAAGCTTCAGCTGGCCCTGCTGCCTGTCCTCAGAGAATTCAGTGACCCACTGTCCCAGCTCGGTGACTCTGGAGCCTTGGACCTCCCTCTGCCTGAGCCTCTCCCAGCTCCTGGCTGGGGCCACGTGTTCTGTCTGGTCTATAATTACCCAGGCACATTCCTAGGGGGTCACAGGAGTTCTGCAGAGCAGCAGCAGGCGGTAAGGGGGACAAGTGCACGGCACAGCATAACAGGCCACAGAGTAATGCAGGGGCACAGCATACAGCGAGCTCTTCACTGGGTTGCAAAGTGCATGGCCTGAGCAAGGACAAGCGACACTGCACTAACAGCAAGCAACACGGTGGGGGCAAGGGGTGGCAACAATGTCATGAGGGTCAGCACACCTCGACAGTACGCGGTGCAGGGGAGCATGACATGCAACATTGCAGACAGCTAGCAGGATAATGCATCACAATGTATGACAGGCAGCGTGACACACGACAAGCAGTGCATAGCAGGCACTGCCACACATGGAGCAGGTGTGACAGGGGCTTCGCTGGGGGCCAGCGGCTTGGTTGCTGTTGGGCCATCACTAGTTTCAGCTGTGGGGAAATGGCTGAGGAAGGGTGTGGTTGTGTGTGCTTTAGGACTGAAGGTGTGAGTGGTGACAGTGGCCTGAGCTATAGGGCTATGGGGCAGCAGCATTGGCTGTGGGTCAGTAGCTTCATGCTAAGGATTCAGAGATGAGGGCAGGTGAGGAGATCAGGCTCAGCTGTGGGGCAGTGAAATGGGCTGTTGTTCTCACCTATGGAGCTGCAGTTTTGCCAAGAAGCATCAAATCAGTAATGGAGCAGTAGCAGAGCCTGGTGTCCCTGGCTGTGGGGTAGAGGCTTTGGTGGTGGATCCAGTGGCTTTGCTATGTGGCAGTACCAATAGCAAGACCTCCCCAGCCAGTACTCTTGCCATGGGCCAGAGGCTCCAGCTGTGGAGACAGTACCCTGACACCCTGCTCCATGTGTTTCCACAGGCAAGATGTGGGTTGCAGAGGGGCCGGCCCCAGACCAGTGGAGCCTGCGGGATGGGGCTCATGCTGAACACTTCCTGGCTGTGGCTGACCAACTCCGCACCACAGGACAGCTGGTGGATGTGGCCGTGGGCCCAGAGCATGACATGGCCCATGCTGTGGTCCTGGCCTCCATCAGCTCCTTCTTCTATCGCTTCCTGGAGGGCAGGACCAGACAGCTTCACCAAGATCCTCCACCCCATGTTCCCCTGCCACCTGGGGCCACACTGTGGGGCTGGCGGGCTGTGCTGACCTTTGCCTACGGGGGAATTGTGCCCCATGGCCGGGTGAAAGAGGTGGAGGAGGCTGCCCGGGCCCTGGGTGCCCCCCGGCTGGTGACTGCCTGCGCCCTGCATCTGGAGATTGACCACCAGGAAGAAGGTTCTAGGCCCCTGGAGGAGCAGTGGGAGACGCTAAGAGCCATGGAGCAGCTTCACACCAATGGTGTGGGCTGTGACCTCCAGCTCCAGGCAGGGAACGAGGTCATCCCAGGTGGGCAGGAGGTGGGGTTCCCCTATGAGGGGCTGAGGAGTGGGACAGGGTGCTCTGGGACAGCCAAGTCCTCTGGTGGGGATGATAAGACTGCAGCTCCAGGAGGGGATAAGGCTCTAGAGTTGCCCACAGGGCTGCTCCCTTTGGCAGAGCTGGGGCTTTGATGGGCACAGGGCCAGGACACCTGAGTTCTGGGGGTTGCACAGTGCAGACGGTCCCCTGCTGCCTCCCACCATTATTCCTCCTTCCCCCTAGTTCAGCGACTGGCCCTGAGCTGCTCCTGTGACTTCTTCCGGGCCCTTTTCACCTGCCCCATGCGGGAGGCCACCCACGACCCTGCCGAGCCGCTGGTCACGGGCCTGTCCCCAGCCGAACTGCGTCTCCTCCTCTCCTTTGCCTACACAGGAGCTGTAGCAGGGCCATGGCCCATGGTCTTGGAGGCAGCTGAGACCTCCCTGCGCTACCAGGCCTGGGGGCTCCTCACTCTCTGCCTGGATGTTTTCACCCATGGCCTGACCCCAGAAACTGTCCCTGATGTGCTGGCCTTTGCTGTCGCCTATGGGCTGGATGAGGTGGTCCACGTAGCAGAGAACTACATCTTAGCCACCTTCCCCTGTGTGGTGGTTACACCAGCCTTCCTGGATCTTCCTGCACACCTCCTCATCCGCCTCCTCCGCTCTGATGGTCTCAATGTCCTTCACGAACTGGAAGCCTTAGAAGCAGCATCTCGGTGGCTTGTGGCCAATGGAGATGGCCAAGAGGATCTAGCCAAAGAGATCCTGTCATCTGTTCGCTTTGCCCTCATGTCCAGCCTGGAGCTGAAGAAGGTCCCATCTGTGACTGCAGGGGCAGCTGACCCAAAGATCCTCCGCGAGCTCATGGTAGCAAGTTTCACCCCCATGGCCCAGCTGCCGTGCCGGGTACGTTCCTTGCAAGAGGTACTGGTGGTTTGTGGTGGAGACAAAGTAAAGGGCAACCTGGCTGCCCGGAAGCCCAGCAGACACCTCTGGTTTGCAGACCGCTACCTCAGTGCTGTGGGACTGGTGAAGCAGGTTGAGTGGCGGGCACTGGGACACTTTCCTGATGGCCCACGCTTCCGTCATGCTGTAACTGTGGTGGCCAACAACCTCTACATCCTGGGTGGAAAACACTACTATGGCATCCATGACACCCTAGCCAGTGTCTACAGGTGAGAGCTACAGAAGACTTAGAGTTGCCATGTTGCACCAAGACATTGTGGGAGGGATTGGTAGAGCTAGAGTTGCCCTGTGGATCCAAGACATTGTTGCACTGCAGCTGGTCAAGTGGCCCCAAGACATTCTGGGAAGGGTTGGTTGTAGGACTTAAGAGGTGCCGTACTACTCTGGGGTGTTACAAGCTTTTTGGGAATAGGAGGCTTCTATCTGGAGATGCCCCAGGACATTATGGGTTTGATATTGTCCAGAAGGAGAGGATATTCCCGTGCAAGGTGACCATGTGACCCCAAGGCATTATGGAACTGGCAAGTTGTAGGTGGGTTGTAGCCCTCAGTGGTGCCAACATAAGCTCATGGTGTTGTAGGTAACAGGTAGTCTCTTGCCCCTTTGCCTCTCAAACCCAGGTACCAGCCTATGAATGATTCTTGGGAGCGTTTGGCCAGTATGACATGTGGACGGAGCTACTTTGCTGCTGTGGCACTTGGTAATTTCATCTATGCCCTGGGGGGCAGCTCAGGGGAGCTCTACTGCACAGATACTGTGGAGTGCTACGACTTGGCCAATGACACCTGGAGGTGAGGCTTCCCCAGCAGATGCTTAGTTTCCTTTTTCTCTCAGAGCCCCTTGTCTTGGCCATGGTGCCCAGTGCTCTCTGTCACTAAGCCTCCAGTGGAGGATGGACCTGCTGTGGTATTTGAGAGAGGTCTACTGGGTGTTGAACATCCATGTCCCTTTGGTACTGGGTGTTGGCCAGTGTTGCCTAGTGGGTGGCAAATGAGTTTTTGGTCTGTAGTGTGTTCATTGTGGGTCTTGTTTGCCATCTGCCAATGAGAAAAGTAGTTTGATTCCTCTCATAGGCAGAATGTTCATGGGGTGATGGCCAATGTTGTCCATTGAGGGAGCCCACTGTGGTTGACCAATGGTGTGGCAACTACAAAATTTTGAACAGCGACGCCCTTGGGGCATCCATTCTGTGTCGGATGATGTTGTCCACTAGGGCTCATTGGGTGTTGGCAAGTGTTGCCTGCTGAGTGGTCAGTGAAGATATGGCGCACCAGGGAACCCTTAGGTAGTCAGTCATGGCAGGACAGCCCTGGTTAACCTGTCCTTCCATCCCTCCCTCTTTCCTTGCCCAGGAGGTGCCAACCCCTGCCAATGGCTCTGTGTGGGCATGCGGCTTGTGCCCTGGATGGTGAGCTCTACGTGTCGGGTGGGTGTGATGAAGCCTACCAGTGTCAAGCATCCTTGCTCCACTATGTCCCAGGTGCACCTGTCACACTCCTGGCCCCCATGAATGGCCAGCGAGCTGGCCACATCATGGAGGAAGCAGGTGGGCAGCTCTATGTGGCAGGGGGCCTGTGTCAGCGGGCTGGGCAGACTGGCTACAGGGACCAGCTGACCTTTGAGGTCTACAGCCCCAAGCAGAACATCTGGGTCCTCCTTAGCCCCCTCCCCCGTGCACATGTAGTTGGGGGTGCAGCTGTGCTGGGAGGGGAACTGCTTGTACTGGGAGGGTACAGTCATGAGACCTACCAGGACACACACTTGATCCACGCCTACCAGCCAGGTACCCGACGCTGGATCACCCGGGGTACCTTGCCCCATGCCTATACTGACCTACAAGCCTGTGTTCTCACTGTACCCCCTGCCTTGCGTGCCCCCAGCTACCTTAAGGACCCCTTGAGATCAACTGAAACTCCCAATAATGGTTAGGGTATACTGTCTGCACCCCATACTGGTATATCCAGGTAGCATCCATGGGTACCTCTATGGGGCAAAACTGTCCAGATCCCTCTCCCAGAGTGGGTTCCTTCTGTGGTTTCCAGCAACTCTTCACCCTCAGGTTACATGACCTAGACTGTTGTGAACCTGTGGAACATAAAGATTCCCCACACTGTAGCCCTGTCCCTCCAGGAATACTCAATCCCCTTGTCTGAACTCTTCACTGGGAGCTCAGAATCCCCCAGTTTCCCCCCACATTTCAGTTAAATAAAAGTGCTTCCTGAACTGTCTGAGTCTTGTTGTTTCTGATGGGGAACCCAGACATCCAGGTGCTTCTCACAAGGAACAGGAGGAGAGCAGGAGACCAGTGACCTGGGTGTCCTGGGTGGGTGGGTGCTGGGCACTGGGGCTCTGTGTGTCTGTGTTCACTGGGCACAAGGGTGTATGAGTGTCTCAGGACTGAGAGGGATCTTGGGGTGCACAGGAGATCCTGAGGGAATAGAGTCCTGGGGGTTCCAAGGATTTGTGGGGGTTGATGGTGGGGTAGAACAGGGGGTCCTGGGGGCTTTGGGGTTCCTAGGTGGTCTTGAGAGGTCTTGGATTCCTGGAGTGACCTAGAGTCACGTCAGTTGTGTGAAGAGGCGGGAGAATTCCAGGGAGGAGTTGCAAGGAGAGGCAAAAGTAATGGGGTTCTGAGAAATACCGGGGTGCCAGTAGTGCCTGTGGGGAGGGAACTGGGTGGCTTCACACATGTAGAAAAAGGCAAAAATTTGTAGTCTAAAGAGTTCTGAGGAGAAGGGAGTAATCACTTCCCTTGGCCTGCTGACTCTATCTCTGTTAACCCAGTCCGGGTTTTGTTGCCCTCCATTTGCTGCCAGGTGCAATGCTGAACCTTGTTCACCTTTCTGTCCACCAAGATACACAGATCTTTTTCCACAGCTCTGCTCCCCAGATGTCTGTGCCCCACTGTTGGGGCCTTCAGAGTGTGCCAGCACTGAAGCTGCTTGCCTCATTGTTGTCCCAGGAAACAGGGATAGAGAGGATAGTGTGGTTAGAGGACAGTACTGACAGACAAACAAGTGCCTCCTTACAAATGCAGTATGTGTATGTCCATGGACATGCTTGCACACCAGACCTTCACCAGCAGACATACTCATGCTGGCCAAGCACAGGCACACATTCCCACCTGTGGACTCAGTAGTTAATCCGGCAGAAGGCCACGCTGACTCACAGCAGTTAATACATTTGGGACAATTAGAACTGGAACTGCATTTCAGGATGGAAAAGTGATTCATAGAATCCAGCTGCTACATTTATACACCAGTTCTGGGGCAAGCCATTCGACCCCCACCAATGGTGACTGTTGCCTCCTTCTCACACCTCCCGCAATGTTTGAGTGATATCTAGACAGGTGGTCACAAAGTTTGGCCAGCTCTGGTGTGCTTTGTCTTAGTGTAATCCTTTACAAACCACATCCGTTGCCCTTCAAGGCCTCCCACCCTACCCCTCCCTATCCAGCCATCCCGTAATGGGTCATGCAGAGGCATCAACACTTGCACTTTCCTTATTACCTGCCAGTGGGATGCTTTTCCCATGTGATTCAGTACCACAGGGAAGAATCACACATTTGGGGCCAAAGTCAGGAATAGGAGTGCAAGTGTGCAGTTTTGAATGCCAGAATACAAGAAAGATCCAAAGCTCTTAAAGAGTATCTAAAGGAGGCCACAGAAATGGGGAAGGGTCTAGAGGGGAAGGGTATGAGTAGCAGTGGAGGGCACTTGACATATTCAGACTGAAGAGCATCAAAGGGAGACCTTGTCACAGATACCTCCCCTGAGGGGAGTGCTAGCTCTGATCTCTGCTCTCTGGGACCTGGGAGAGGACCCCAGGAACAGCTGGAGCTGTCATGGGGGCATCCCAGTGGATCAATATTAGGTAAAAGTTCTTCCCCCAGAAGGTGGTCAGGCACTGAACAGTCTCCCCAGGGAATGGTCACAGCTCCAAGGCTGCCAGAGCTCCAGGAGCATTTAGACAATGCTCTCAGGCACAGGGTGGGATTGTTGTGGTGTCTCTGCAGGGCCAGGAGTTGGACTTGATCCTCAGGGGTCCCTCCCAACTCAGGATATTGTAGGATTCTGGGATTCCATGGACTTTTCTTCCCTGTCTTCACTATTCCAAATACTGAAGACAAATTTCTCATTCACTGTGCACTGCCAGGACTTGTGGCAGGTCCAATGAAATTAAAGCAGCACCTCTTATCAATTCAGGCACAGAATATTTATTATGTGATTAATAATCTGGCATTGAGTGGAAAGTATACTAAAGTATACTGCATTTTTGTGTGCATAATTTGAACAGAAGCAGTTGCAACAGAGCACAATGTAAGTTCTGCTTGCCTCCCTCACCCCAAAACCAGGCAGTGGCAGACCAGTTTACGACATTATTTTCCTCTGCCAAATACCCAAGGAATTATTTTAGCTCTGGAAACCTTCAGGCTATTTGAGAATACTAGAGGAAGGAGATAAATGGCTTCCCTCTAGGCAAGCAGATCTTTCCCTTTTAAAACAAAGCATATAAATCAGAGCCACAGCTCTCAATCTCTTTCTCTAAGTGTACAGAAACATTTACATGGTGTTACCTGCATATTTCACTCTGACATCACCGATAGCCTCGACACCCCTATCTAGGCTGTAAGCAGATGGGGTCCTCAGGAAGCCAAGGTCTGTGACCATCAGCTTCCTGGAGAAAGGCTTGACTGATGTCTGCAGAGGACTGTGGTGAACCCACAACTCCTTTGTGGTGCAGAAGGAGTAACTTGCAGGAGGATTGCACTGTATCCCCAGGTCTTTAATTGTGCAGTAGGTAACCTCAGGGCACAACTCCACTTCCTTGATTGTGCAGAATGTGGGTCTCTGGAGGGGGATTTTGAAGCTGCTGAGATCCATTATAGGGTTTCCTGTTGACTCCCTCCATTTCAGCAGTGGATACCACACCTCTTGGGTCAGCAGGGACTGGTGCCAGGAGGATTGTCCCACCAGGCACATCCATGCCAGCCAAACTGCTAGAGCCAGCATGGTCAGGACCAGCAGAGCCAAAGAACCCAGGTAGAGTACCCAGTGCAACAGGCAGCAGTGCCTCAGTATCCACTGCCCCCACTGCAGACTGTCCCCACCGGCCTGCAAACCCAGCACGGGAACAGCCTGTTCTGGGATGGAGCATGGGCAGAGGGGAGGAGGAGCAGGTAAGGGGGCACATGCAGACTGGGTGAAGTGTGTGGTGTCCAGGGGAGGTGGTGGTGTTGGGGCATGAGTGGAAAGCATGGTGTTGGCCGACATCGGAGGAGGAGATGGAGATCTGACAGTGGAAGAGGCCACTAGCATGGCAGTAGAAGGCGCTGCTGTGGAAGTGGTAGGAAATCTGCCAGTGGACCCCATGGGATTGCCATAGATAGTGCTGACAGCATGGGTGGTTTGGGGCTGGCCACTGGTGCTTCGGCTCATAGATTTTGGCAGTGAGGTGGCATTGTCAAGGGTGGCAGTTCTGTGCAGGGTGATGATGGTAGCAGCAGTGAGAATGGTGGCAGTGCTGGAGGTCTGTGTGGGTGTCATGGTGGGACTAGCTGGAATAGGAGTGGTGGTGCTGGGAGCTCTGATGCTTGTCAGCACCTCAAGCGAAGTGCTTGGGGAAAGGGTGGAGGTACAAGGGGTGCTGAAGGAAGGTTTGTTGAGGAGAGATCTTGTGGTAGTGAGGGTAGGAAGGCAAGATGAGGTGACAGCACAGGGCATGGTAGTGTGCTCTTTGGGGATGAATGGATGTAGGGGGAAGGGCGTCATGGTAGCTTTCTCTGTTATTTCTTCCCCATAATTATATTCATTCTCTCCTTCCTCATCTGCATCCTCCAGGATGCTGCAGTTAAGCTTGAAGTGAATGATGGGCTTCTGCCTATGCTCAGCAGGGTTGTGGCATAGCACCTTCTCAGGTGCGACCTCCACCTTTGTTTCCACCAGGCCCCGCTCTGGCTGATAAACAATGTCAGCATTCTTCTGGATCCAGGTCTGGAGGTAGTGTAGGTCACAGTTGCAATGCCAGGGGTTCTCAGTGAGGAAAACATACATGAAGAGGCGCCCCTTTGGGAAAAAGTCAGTGGGCAGGGTCTGCAGCTGATTCCCTGAGAGCCAGAGGGTCTCCAACTTTTCCAGGTCCTGCAGCAACTCCTTGGGTAGCTCCTTCAGGAGGTTGTCTGAGAGGTCCAATTCCCTGAGTGCCCTCAGCCCTGCAAAGGCCTCCCGGGGCAGCTGCCGCATCTTGTTCCCTCGCAAGTCCAGGTTCTGCAGCTGTGGCACTGTGCAGAAAGCATCTGGGGCCAGTGTCTCCAGGCTGTTGTGGGCCACAGCCAGGTGGGTGAGTGCAGGCAGGCCCTCCAGGATCGGTAGGGCCGCCAGTGCATTGTGGGAGAGGGTCAGCTCCTTCACGGATGGCAGCAGAGCCCCTGTATGCAGAGCCACCAGCCCATTGTTGGCCAGGTCGATGTCCTCAAGCTGGGAAAGAGGCAGAAAGGCACTGGTGGAGAGGGACTCCAGGCAATTGTCGCTGAGCAGCAGGATGCCTGTGTCCGCAGGCAGGTCTGGGGGTACTGCGCTGAGAGCCTGCCCCGTGCAGTTCACCTCCAGGAGGTCCTTGACCTTGTTCATCTCTGAGAGGCAGGGCTGGGCTGGGGGCAGCAGAGCCAGGAGAGTGACCAGGGTCAGGGCAGGGACCTGCATGGCCTGGAGGGGGAGAACCAAGGGGTGTGGGTGCAATCAGGGATGAACCTACACATTGCCTTTCTTCCCATGCAAGCACCATTTGCAGCAAAACTGGCATCCCCTGCTAGACCCTCTGGCACCCTCTGAGCTCTGCAGCTCTTCCCTGGGATGGTGGTAGGGAGGGATGAATCCCACACCTACTGCCATCTTGTCCTTGGAGGCCAGTAGATTCTATTTTGGCCCTTTTGCTCTCCTTATTCTCTTTCATAGTGGGGAGAACCTGACTCATGGGCCTCTTCACAGCAGTGCCTTCTCCACTGGGGCAGCATTGCTGCCCTTCCCACTGTAAAAGCCATACGTGTGTAGTGTTTGTGTCCCAGCATATCCACACCCAGCTCAACCCAGAAAAATTGTGTTCTGGGAGAATCTCCCTGAATATGCTCTTACCTAACACCAGCTGAGCCCTCTCCTAGATTTGGAGGGAAGGAGCATGAATCATGAAAGGAGCTTCCTGGGCACTGACTTACATGAGCAACCAGGCCCCTGAGAACACCGTGACTCACCTGCAGATCTTCCAGTGTTGGGTCTCCTGCTGCTCTGCCTCCTCCTGCTCATGGACCAGGCAGTGCTCTGGGACAATGCTAGCAGGGAGCTGCCCAGGGCTCTATCAGCACCCGCAGTTGTAGGAAGGGAGCTGTGGTTTCCTGAGCAGTCAAACCCATCTCCTGTCCTTTTGCACAGCCCTTGCTGTGGCTGCGCTGACACATCACCATCTTTCCTTGCAAAATGTCAACGAGGATCAGCAGGCATTGCCCCAGCAGGAGATGCTCATGGCCCACTGCAGTCTGCACTGGATCTTGCTTGCTCTGCTGCTCAAGCCAGTTTTCCCCTTATGATTTGCAGGAGTGCTTGCAGAAAATAATTCCATTGGCATCCATCATATGATGATTAGGTACAGTTTCACCTGACCCAGGAGAATATCTTACTTTATTTCCAAAGCCTATGTGTTCCACTAAGAATCATATTTATTTCCCCCACCCCCCCTGATTTGTTACCTAGGCAAAGTTATACTTGATTTGGTTAAAACAAAAGCATAAGCATAACATCCTGGTACGAGAATTAACATCCTGGCTGCAGTGAAGCTGGTGTTCTGCTCCCCAGCCTTTCTACCTCAGGAATCATTTTAACCCTATACTATCACTATTGTTGCTCCCAGGGCTCTGTAATCCTTCTTGATGCTGCTTAGACTGCTCCTAACTGTATTATTGGCACCCACATGAAACAACAGCAGCAGTTAATGGTGGACTGTGCAAGGCACGGTAGTCTCTCAGTGACACCTCTGATAAAAATCCATGCTAAGTAGCATAATCTAGAGAGTGCAGCAGGCCAGTAAATAGTGCCTCCACATCTCTTAGAAGAGAGTCTCCTCCTACTGCTACCCTCTTCTTAGTTGTGCTGTTATATGGGGTGCAGATTATGCTGCCTTACTGGTTATTATATGAGGAATAAATGGGGCTGGATGGAGGTACTGACAGTAGACAGGGTAGACGGTGCAGACCTCTGCGGTGGAGTTGCAGCCTTTGCTCTCAAAGGAGTGTCCACTATTCTGCCTTGGGAGTCAGGTAGGAGGAATGTCTTCAATCTGTGCAGATAGTCACACAACATGCCTGAGTTCTGGAAGACAGAGCTTAGGCACAAGTTACAAATGCTATGCATGATGGTAACTGCATTGGGGTACTCATCTGCAGATGCATTTCTTTCTGCCATGGTATCTGCAGAAGAAATGGAGTCTGAAATGATACCTATATTTACAACAGTAACTGCAATGGCATTTGTGTCTGTCTAAAAGACATGAGTTACTTAATCTTGAAATATAAATTGTTAAATTGTTCTTATTAATATTCTTGCCCTCTTTTGTTGTTGTTGTTGTTGTTGTTGTTGTTGTTGTTGTTCTTGTTCTTGTTGTCCAAACAAAGAACAGGGTCTTTGGGGATTGAGACAGGAGGTGTCATTTATCTAGAACCTCTCATTCCCCAGGCTTTTTTTGCTTCTTTTTACTTTTAAATTTTACAGTTAGATACACCTGTGTGCTTTGGCTGCTCCAATTCCTAGACCCCATTGTTGGAAATAATATAATTTTTAAAATTTTTAAATTAATAGTTTTAATTGACTTCTAGATATTTTTTTTTTAATTAATCATAATCAGTATGTAAGTTACAAGTAGTGTGTTAGTCTTAAATCAAGGTTCCTAAAATACCAAGCAGTCCTGGCCAAATCTGATGATATTCAAATGACAATATTATTAACCCTGCCTCTTTTCTGCAAGGAAGTTCTGAAGCTGAGCCCGTAGTACATGACTGCCTAGAGACCATTGAAGCTGTGTATTCCAGCCATCCAGATCTAAAGGAGGAGCCACTCCCAGATGCCATGAACTGGTTCACTGATGGCAGCACTTTTGTAAGACAGGGAGTGCGACAGGCAGGGTATGCTGTGGCTATAGTCTTGGAGATAATTGAGTCAAACCCATTACCAGCAGGAACCTTAGCACAAAAGCATGTGCTGATAGCCCTCACTTGAGCATTAGAACTGGCAAAAGGAAAGAAAATTAATATTTGGATTTATTCCAAATATGCTTATGGAATTGTCCATGCCCATGGAGCCACATGGAGAGAAAGAAGACTCCGGAGTGCACAAAGAAGATTGTCAAATGTGCAACCGAAATCCTTAGGCTCCTCAAGGCAGTGAAACTCCCATTGGAAGTGGCAATTATGCATTGCTGAAGGCACTCTAAAGGTAACACTCTTCCAGAAGCAGGTTTTTTCCCTATTTGGCAGAGGGGTCCTGTAAATCTTCCCTAGCTCAGCTCTGGAGATCTGTTATCTGGATACAGACCGAAGCTTCCTTTCAGGCTTCTTTCTCGGGACCAGTTAAACCAGAGGCTGGCTTCTCAGTTCTAAATCCTCCCGTTCCATTTCATACTGAAACAGCTAAGTGCTGGTCATCCACCTAGAACATGGTGCCAGACTTTAACAATCCTGCATTCAGTTATCATCAGAACTGTGGCTGCACAACTGTGCAGACAACAGAGCCTTAGCTACTGTTAGAGCAAAAAACTGGGGCCACCCCCTCACTTCACAAACGTTTTAGCACTAGAATTTCTTTGGCGCAGCCCTGTACCACAGGACCACTTAGCTTATTACAATTTTGGGTTACCTTCAGCATAACCCAAACTTGGTAGAAATAGCCTATGCATTTCCTCTGCTCAGCAAATTCCTTCACCATTCCTAAGTCTGGGCATGGGATCACCAGAAAAGCAGTATTTCCAAAGAGTATTTCCACATTCCTGAATAATTCACACAGGAGAAATCAGTCTTTGCAACCAGTCCATATAAAATTCCAATTCCTTTTCTGGGCCTGGGAGAGCTAAAGCTGGGGCATTATTCAACCTTTCTTTTAGTTTTCTTGTAATACCCTATTAATCCTAAAAATTATCAGAGCTTCCCTTCAGTCCTGGGCAGCAGCACCTCCAAATTTCCCTGGACCCACTCTGAGCCAACACATTGCAAGCCTTCAGTCAAAATATGCCCTAAACATTCAACCTTTCCATCACCTGTGCCTTCCCTTCAGGCACTCCAAGCCTCCCCTCCAGCCAGAAAACAGAACAATTTCACAGTGACTTTCCCTGCAACCTCATGGGCCCAGGGGTCCAATGCAGCCCCTGCCCGTAGGGGTGGCAGCTTTGGGCACCTCCTGCACCTGAGCCCCGGCTGTCCCACAGCCTCGACTCAGTCCCATACCACCCCCACAGGCCCCATCCCATGCTGCTGGTTGTACCTATCCTCAGACAGAAATCCCCTCAAGTCCTGAATAGCAAGCAGACAAACCCAAATCCTCCACCC
>VXBN01000056.1:977-12133 GCA_013397395.1 Sinosuthora webbiana | reverse complement strand
TTTCTTGATGTTAGAGGTGGAGACCTGTCTTTCAGATGACTCATAATTTGGAGGCTCACTGGGCAGATAATTTCCCTCTAAATCATCTGACTGGCTCTCTAGATCCAGGGCCTCATACTTATTCTGAAGTGGCACCTGGCTAGGGGATGGGGGTTTTTAATAGTACCTCCCCAAGCAGGGACCCATTTCCACTCCCCTTCATCTGCCAGGTGCCCTTCTATTGCCCTCTGAATCTTGATGGGCCTGCCTTAAAGACAGAAGGGCTGAACTCCACCAGTCTATTTCACTTTCCCTGATACTCCTTAATCTTTCAACTTCCTCCCTAAGTTCAGCCACCAGTGAAAGGAGGTCGTTCACCTGTTCACACCTCAGGCACGCCTCCTTCACAACACCCCCTGAACAAACCAATAAGCTCAAACACTCCGGGCAGGAATGGGTCTGTACAGACGCATCCTCTTTGGAGGGGTCCACTTGGTCTCATACACTTGTACCAACCAGTTTTCAACCGTGTTGAAACCATTACTAACAGAAACCCCAAGACCAACCAGCCAGCAGAAACACATCAAACAGCACACCTTACTGGCAAGAGAACTTGCAACCCAGACTGCTTTCCCTGCCTGCGCGAACTGACGTGCAAACTTCTGTTTTCATGCCCCAGAGACGTGCCATGCCCCTGTTTGCCTGCTCCGGGTTGCCGCACTCCCTAGACACCTCTTATAATTGGCCACTCAGCAACTAAGGAAGCTCCACCCCTCATTCCTGAATGACTCACAACTGGACTTCCTCCTCCTTATTCTTCTCACTCTCTTTATCACACATCGTATACCAGAACCGGTCTCTGTCCTGCCGCAGTGTCCAAACACGGCTCCCTGGCCCCAGTGCTCCTAGCAGGCACAGCCGGCAGCACCACAGGAGGCCGGGGCATCTCACAGCCTCATGGGACAGGGGGCTACTGGTGCCCCTGGCCAGGGGTGGTGGGGTCAGGCACTGCCCGGTGCTGAGCCCCGGCTGCCCCACAGCCTCCACAGGCCCCACAGGCTGTGCTCCTGGTCCCGCACTTCTGCACCTGGTCCTGCCACTCCTTGCCTCAATTATATCTCTCCACACTCCCCCTCAACCAATTCTGTTCCAACACACCAACACTATCCGTCCATCCCCTGTTGTCGAGACCCCTTCTCCACTCTCCCTTAATTACTTCTGGGAGAATGTGTAAACCAACTCAACATTCTTCCAAGGGATTCTTCAGAGATATTTTGGGATCGTCATCCCTTCTGCCGGGGCCCATTGTTGGCTTTATCTTTGCAACCCTCCATGGGTGCCTTGTTTTACCTGTGTTACCCTCCATGGGTGCCCTGTCAGGTTTACTCCCCAAAGATCCCACTGTACTCACCGGTGAGATTTTCAGTGGTCCTTCCCTGCGGACTCTTCACGGACCTCCCTGGTCCGCCACTCATCTGTCTCCTGGACTGTCTTGGAACCCAATCAGTCTCCTGGTGCCAGCCACCAGCAAGGGGAGATGACCACCCAAACTGCCACCCCCTGATGGTGAAAATAGCCCAGACAAGAGCCCCCAAATTGTCAGGAAAATTAATCCCCAAACACCAGAGGTTTATGTCCAAAAATGAGACAGAGGAGTCCTGCAACTTTATTTGAATTAAGGGAGAGGCCATTGGGGCATTTCCACTGGGGTGTCTCAAATTTTTAGGGGATGCAGCCTCCTTTTTATCCTAATTTTCTGGCTGCATTTCCCTGGAGTCCCTTGTAATGCTCTAGTTACCAGAGAAAGTTGCTGAAAACACTTATCTTGTAAAATTTACAGTCCAAAATTAACTACATTGTTGCTGTTTCTGCACTTAAAAAACATCTTTTCCTCATTTTACTTCCATTTTGATTATGAATAAGACAACTTCAGTAACTATCCTGACTCTTGCAGTAATACACAAACATTTGTTATAAATAAAACTAAAGCAGTAAAAGAATTTGTAAATGTGAAGAATTAAGTCTTTCTGAACACTTAGTATATAAGTGAAAGAATAGAATCATGGCCAAAAAGAAAGGGTCTCCCTTTCTAGGAGTTTTAATGCTGTTTTTTCATTTGGTACAAGTGCAGTATTGATTTATTTTTTTACTTTCCCCTTTTAAACAAAGAAAATTATTTATTCCACAGCTAGTAATGGAAATGGGAGTGGTAGTTTCCTCTTTTAGGACAAGTGTAATGCTTCCTGATGGAACGTCAGTTTAGTTTCAAAACTGTACTGGCTAGTGCTTTTGCATAGCTTAAACTTTAAATCTTTGAGTGCAATCTTAAATTACTCAATCAGTTAAATATTTTATGTTGTTGGAATGGCCTAAATATCTTTTATTTCAGGATTACCTGTGTTTCAGACATGCTGTGCTGGGTTTTCTCTAACTGTAAATATGGCTTTGGAAATCCAAACACTTTTCAGGAAGTAGTTATTTTCTAATATTTTTAAATATCTTTCCAAGTTTATATCAGTGATTACTCTTCTTCCTTTATGGGATTTTTTTCACTTCCCTTTAAATGGTGTCATGGTTTCAGCTTTAATAGAGTTAATTTTTTCTCAGTAGCTGGTACAGTGCTGTGTTTTGGATTCAGTGTGAGAATAATGCTGATAACACGCTGATGTTTTGGTTGCTGCTGAGCAGTGCTTACCCTGTTTTAAGGGCTTTTCAGTGTCATGTTCTACCAGGGAGGAGCTACACAAAAAGCTGGAAGGGAGCATGGCCAGGACAGCTGAAGGGATATTTCATATCCTACAATATCATTCCCAGTACATAAACTGGGGAGAATTACATGGAAGGGGCTGATTGTGGTTTGGGGACTGGCTGGGAATTGGTCATCAGGTGACGAGTAATGGTTATTATGCATTACTTGCTTTTCTTGGGTTTTATATCTCTCTTTTTTTAGTTACTATAATTATAATACTATATTTTAATTTTTTCCAGTTATTATACTGTTCTTGTTTCAACCTACAAGTTTTACTTTTCATTCTCCTTCCCATTCCACCAGGGTGGGGGGGTGGGGAGTAAGCAAGTGGCTGCCTGGTGCTTAGTTGCCAGCTGGGCTTAAATTACAATAAATGGGGAAAGTGCATGCATTAAGCCAGTTGATGGTGAAAGGAGCAGGCTGGAGGTTTTTTTGAGTCTCAGATGGTTTAATTTGTTATCTCCTTTTGGTGGATACAGATGATTCTTAGTTAAGGGTAAGCTGTTAACTGTAGACATGTAATATGGAAAATTTAACCTCTTAGCAATAAGAATGTAAATATCAATTTTAACAAATTCCCATATTTTATCTGTTTGACACTCAACTCATCTTTTAAGTTGCTTAAAATAAGTGATAGTCCCTAAGTATTTACTATTGTGAATGTAAGAGCAGCCTATTTCTTGCTGTATTGCTTTAAGGATATTTTAATGAAAGCGGGAGGCTTAATCTGTGTTTTTGTTCCTCTTCCTCATTTGCAGTCACTTTCCATTATATTTATACTTGTGCTGTAGTAACTAAGATTAATTTCTCTCCATAAATGTTGTCATGTGATTGTAAAGTTCATCAGCAGTGAAGGTTTGTTTATTAGATATGTCTTAACCTTTTGTTTCCAGCCTTTGTTATGGCTGAATGTAAGGTAGAGTGTGATGCCTGCCTGCATTTATATTCTATTCTTAACATTTTAGTCAATACCAGCTGGACTGTCTTAGCAGCATGGTTAGTTAAAAGCTTAATTATTTGGGAGTAGCTCCACCTCTAGCAACTTTCTTAAATATTTATTACCCTTTTTTCCTTACCTTTCATTTTGAATTTACTTCTAGTTTCTCTTTAATGGCATTTTAGACTTGATGATTCCCACTTCATACTTTTGCTGCAGTGAGATGCTGTATGAGTGTTCCAGCTGGTTTCCCTTAGCTCATATAACTTATTAAGTCTCCCTCAAAAGTTTGAGGCTTACCATATTCCATACCTGTGGTGAGTTGACCTTGGCTGGCTACCAGGTGCCCATCAAGTCGCTCTATCCTCCTCAACTGGACAGGAGGAGAAAAATATAACAAAAGGCTCATGGTTCGAGATAAGGGCAGGGAGAGATCACTCACTGATTATTATCATGGACAAAACAGGCATGACTTGGGCAAAATTTATTTAATTTATTACCAATCAAAATCAGGGTAGGATAATGAGAAATAAACCAAATCTTAAAACATGTTTTCCCCACCCCTCCTTTCTTCCTGGGCACAACTTCCCTCATGATTTCTCTACCTATTCTGTATTTTGTTTACTGCTGCTCTTATTGTACTAAGAGAGGAGCTGTTAAACTCGTAACATAAAGGAAAAAAGTTTGTTTTAAATTTATATCCTTTGAAAAACACATATGCAATGTGAGGGTTGTGGGTTGGAGACAGATGCACGACACAGTAACCTCCAGAGTCTTCAGAAAACAGCCTCATTTATTGTTCCAAGCTTCCTTTTATAGTGAGTTTGAATTTCCCAAGCTTGGAAAGCGGATTGGTTGGGAATCTCTGCACCACCCAGATCTCTGGCCAGTGATGTGTTCACATCCAGGGCTTCGATGGGATTGGCTGAGGTCTTTGTTCCTCTAGGGACTTCTAGAACAAGCCAGGTCATCTGAATTGGATCTGTTATGATCAGACTCATTATGTCCAGCTGTAGACCATCTGTACATTGCTACATCTCCTCCCTTTATTTTTACTAAAAATGCAAATTGTTTTCTGGTATCCCATTTGCTAGGGACCTTTTTGCAGATAGGGTAACAGAAGACAGCATGGGTTTAATTTGAATGAGGTTTTGACAAACTTAGTTCTCCTCAGTCAGCGATGTGTCCCATGTACCACTGGAGTTGCAGCACTTACTTCCAGGAGCTGTCAGGCAAGATCACAATCCTCTAGGCTAGCATGCCATAGATTAACTGCTTATGGCCACAAATTACAACTTAACAGTAAAACAAAAAAACATTCAACTTTTGGAACTGTGAGAAAAACCAATTAACAGAAAAACAATTTGTAAACAGAAAAACCACTTTGTAAACAGAAAAAGCAATTTTTAAACAAATAGAATCCTGAAATGAACTGTCACTTTAAGAGTCCTAGATCTCCATGAGGTAGGTGAACAAGCTGTTTCTATCAC
Organism: Sinosuthora webbiana; assembly: GCA_013397395.1. Classification (NCBI taxonomy): domain Eukaryota; kingdom Metazoa; phylum Chordata; class Aves; order Passeriformes; family Sylviidae; genus Sinosuthora; species Sinosuthora webbiana. Next base: position 6,978 of record VXBN01000056.1, on the reverse strand, counting down.
TGTTCCACACATGGCTCCACAATGTCTGTTGACAAGCCGTCAGGAGGATGCTGCTTTTGGTCCTGGACAGGACATTAGGCAGGACGGACACATCTGGCAGGTACCCAATGTGTTCCAGTGTCTGTAGAAACACAGACATATCCCTGTCCCCAGGTAATGAGATTCCACAGGCCTCCCCACTTATTGGTGATAAGGTCTCGTACCATTACCTTGGGTTCTGGCAACTGATCATTGCCTGATGACTGTAGTGATAGGAAGTGATTTAAAATGACTAGGTTCTGGGACTTCTGTAATACTCACAAATGATTCAGTGTATAGACAGCCTTAGCAACCCTGCTCTGTGGGGATTCACCACACATACCTGTCTTTTGTTTTTCAAGTAAACGATTTTAAGTGCCATGTGCTCTTTATACAATGGCCTGTCCTGTTGCTAAGCAGGGGATACTTGTGTGGTGTGACACACCCCAGAGCTGTAGGAAATGTCTCGTTTTCTGTGAAATGTATGCAGGACCATTGTCTGTTTTGATGGTATGGGGGATACCTAAAGCAGCAAAGGCTGATCTCCAATGTGTAATGGCATCCCAACCTTTTTCTCCTGTGTGTACTGTAGCCCATATTGCTGATGAAAAGATGTCAATGCATACATGTACATATTTTTGATGTCCAAAAATCAGGGATGTATGTGACAGCAGTTTGCCAGACTTGTAAAGCACGTAGACCATGAGGGTTTACCCCCATTTGCAGTGGTGCAGTGTGGCCTTGGCAGGCAGCACAGGTGTTAATTATATTACGAGCCTCTGTATTTGACAGATGGAACTGTCGTTGTAATGCTTGAACACCTTGGTGGAAAAAATCATGTGATGCTTTTGCTTGTGCCAGCATATCTGGCTGTGGTGCTGTCCAAGCAGGGCCAGCTAGCTTATTTGCTCGAGCATTGCCCTCTGTGATAAAACCTGGTAAATTTGTGACTTCTGATGTGTAATATGTAATAGGGGCAAGTTCTGACTTGGATAGTGTGGCACAGAGTTTTAGTAAATCTAATAGTTGTGTGTTTTTAATTTCCTTTGGTGGTGCTCGATCTAATCTCTGTGTGATATCAGCAACATACGCAGAATCAGTCACAACACTTAGAGAAGTGTGGGGAAAATGTTGGAAAGCCATAGCACACTGTTCTGCTAACTGCGGTGATCCATTTTCATACCCATCCAATGTTTGCCACTCACCCTTCTCTTTCCATGTTACAATGGCCTTTCTTATTTTCCCAGAACCATCAGTGAACACTGTAACACCTTTTAATGGTGTTCAGCTATTTAGAGGTTTTAGGGAGAGNCTGAAAAATTTTGCAAAGCACTTTGCAAGGCTGTGCAGTTAGAAAAACACCATTCAAACTGCTCGTGTCACAGGAATAATAATTTTTGAAGGATCTCTAGCATTCAATTGTAAACACCTGCGACAACATTTGATAATTAACAGTGCAATTAGTTCAAAGATGGTGGGTGCTGTCTTTTTTGGTTGGTGAGGTAGAAACATCCACTCTAGAATGTGCAAAGGATCAGGCCAGTGTGTATTCCACTATCCAATAATACCAGTAGGATGAAAATTAACAATGAGAATAAACACAGTGATACACACCTCTGGGAATATCCGGCAGACTTGTCTGTTTGTGTTGGCTTACTCTACTGTTTTGAGATCAGCTTTTGCTTCTGGGGTAAATTTTCTGGGGGAAGTTAATTCAGGGTCACCCTTTAGGAGATCAAATAAAGGTGCTAATTGAGAGTTGGTCGGTCCTAGGTAATGTCTGACCCACTTGATGGTACCCAGAAGTTTTTGTGCATAGTTTAGAGTTAGAATTTTGGTTGAAAACTGAATTGTTTGTGGCCATATAATCTGGTTCATTATTTTGAGTCCCAAATATTTCCAGGGTGGTTTCTGTTGTACTTTCTCTGGTGCTACATGCAGCCCAAATGTTTTTAATGCTTGCAACAGGCTTGGCTGGATCTGTGAGAGTCTTTTTTTGATTTGGGTTGCTATTAAAATGTCATCCATGTAGTGGCAACAGTATGCCCCTGCAAATTGTTTTCTCACTGATGAGAGTGCCTGGGCAACATAGCACTGACAAATTGTAGGGCTGTTTCTCATGCCTTGAGGAAGAACCCGCCATTGATAACGCTCCACTGGTGCAGCATTATTAATAGAAGGCATGGTATAAGCTAACTTTGGGGTCTCATCTGGGTGTAATGGAATAGTGAAAAAACAGTCCTTTAAGTCCACAATCAGGATGTCCCAGGAGGCAAGTATCATTGTAGGAGATGGCATACCAGGCTGGAGAGCGCCCATGCTCTCAATCAAAGAATTGATTTTTCTCAGCTCATGGAGCAACCTCGACTTACCAGATTCCTTTTTTTTAGCAAATACTGGGGTGTTCCAAGGGCTCATATATGGGTCTATGTGTCCTTGAACCAGTTGTTCCTGTACCAGGGTTTTTAGGGCGTCTAGTTTCTCCTTTTCAAGGAACCACTGCGGTACCCACACAGGCTGAGTAGTGAGCCATTTTAGAGCTAGTGTGGGATACTTTATGCCCTCTAACACAATGGTCCCTGTCAAAAAATCAGTTCCCACCCAGACTCCCCATGCAGATAGGACATCCCTCCCCCACAGGTTAAGAGGTGCAGCAGTGATGTATGGCCAAATTGTAGCTGTTTGTCCTTCAGGATTTTTTACCAAAACAGGTTTGGTGCTCAAACTGCTCTGTGTGGTCCCTCTGATGCCAGTAACAGTAGATCCAGTAGGCTCGGTGGGCCATGATGGAGGCCAAGTGTGGGCAGAGATGAGTGATGTGTGCCCCTGTGTCAGTCATCCCACTGACATTTATCTGTGAAGGCTCAGCTTGAGACGTCGTAACAGTACAAACCATATTAGGTCTTTGCTCGCCTACGACTTGAGTCCAGCAAACCTGGGGCTGTCCTGTTGATCTGAAGCCTTGGTCTCGTTGCTGCCTAGAATCTGTTTTGGGGACAGAAGACTTAAATGGAATGAGTTGAGCAATTCTGGTATTAGCAGGGATAGTCACGGGTGGAGTAGGGGTTGATACAATGCCATGTATCTATCCTGTAAAGTCAGCATCTATGACACCAGGGTGCACAAAGCCACCTTGCAGTGTGGCACTGGATCTTCCCAGAAGCAGTGCACTCAGTCCTTTCCCTATGGGCCCCTGGGCCTTGAGAGGGACTTTATGTACCTGTAATAAGTTTATGGTTATTGGGATTGAGGTGGATACATCCATGCAGCTGATCCTCTTGTCCTGGCTGTGAGTTGGTCACACAGGCTTGTACCGGAGGGTGGGAAAATACTCGTGTCGTCACATGTTTTCCTCTCATGTTTGGTTTCCCGTTTCCCTGGTTCTGGAGAGATTGTCCATTAACATGAAATATAGACCTGCATACCTTGGTCGCATGTCTGAATTTCCCACACAGGTTGCAGTTTGTATCCATATCGCTCTGCTCTTGAAGTGTCCCCTGTGGTATGGACTGGTGTGGAAAGTTTGCCTTTATGTGGCCTTGTCCACATTTGAAGCAATGGGGCATTTGTTTAACAGCAGCTGTAATAGTATTAGCTTAAATATCCATGTTGTGAGATCCAGTCCCAACCTTAGCACATGCATGTATCATATCCTCTAGGGATGGATTCTCTTAGGTAATGCATCTATAATTTTTCTGCAGTCCTCGTTTGCATTATTTCATGCTAACTATAGTACTAACTGGCTCCTTGCTTTGTGGTGGTGTCTGGAATCACCAGCCCAAATAGAAAGTTTATATCCTTGGGTTTGGAGGGTCTGAACCTCAGGCTGAAGCGTAGCTCGGCGTGGAAGAAGAAAGAGTGACTCTCACGTGGGTTGATGGTAGATGTTTATTGCTCCAGAGAGAGCGCCGGAGAGTGCCCTCTGGGGTTCAGGTATCAGCTTTTGTATTAGGAGCATGGGGAGGGGCAAGGGTAAGCCATAACCAATACTAGGTAAGGAGGGAGTGACCAAGACAGAAGGACAATACACAGGAATCTGATACATGATACAGGGTTGAGATGCTACAGGCTTTGCCATTCATGTTAGCCTTTCCTACCTAGAATGTTTCAGGTTTCTAGACAGGGACACAGAATGGTTGGCCCACCCACCACCAGGGAAAAACCAAAAGGTTTATTAAGTCAGGGGATAATTTCGACTGCAACATGCACCGCAACAGTCCCTTTTCTCCACCTGGCTGGTGACAGGAGCCCTCTAGTCTTGGTCATATGAGTCTACACTTACTTCTTGTATAAACAGACTAGAATTCCTTTCCATAGATTTGGAAGTAAAATCATCCCTTCTGCTCTGCCTGGGAAACTGCCCACTGGAAACTGGAGTGGGAATTTTCCTGGAAGAACCCCCATTTCTGATTGTTTTTCCCTGCAATTCATGTATCTCTGCCTCTAGGGCTGAGGTAAGTTTTCCATCCCACTTCCTCATATCTTGTCCATGGTCCTGCAAGTAAAACCACAGGCTACCCCAATGTGTTTGGCTTCTATATTCTTCCTCTTGAGTGAAAGGATGCTTTCTGTTAATAGCTGAGATGTGGGTCTGTACAGGTGGAGAGTAGCACATATCCTCTTTGAATTGCTGGAACTCCTTGGACAGTTTCTCCACAGCTGAGATGAGACAGTCAGAGAGATTGTCTTCATATTCCCAGAGTTGGTGAGCCACTTCATCCATTGTTGGTGGTGCATTGTCTTTCCAGCTTATTAATGCCAGTGGGTGTATGTGACAATAGTTGACTCCATACAACTTTACGCCACATGGGTAGTAGGCATTGGAGTTTGTCTGTATCTGTGGGTGACTGCTGTTGTTCCAGTCAAAGAGAATCATCTCTAGCACAGCTAGTTCCCTCAGGAACTGGATAGCTTTCTCTACTGCGGTCCACTTGTCTGGGTGACATAAAGCATCTTCCTTGAACAAATACCTTTCCTTCACACCTGACAAGAGTCGCCTCCAGAGGTTAAGGACTTGTGTCCCTCTTCCAATCGCCTTTTCAATGCCTGCTTCCTTAGAAAGTGATCCCAGGTTCTTGGCTTCCCTATCCTCTAATTCCAAACTGCTAGCCCTGTTACCCCAGCACTGGAGCAACCAGGTGATAATGGGCTCACCTGTATGATGGCTGAAATATTTTTGTATCTCCTGCAGCTTGATCAAGGATAAGGATCAAGTGGTTACATCTTAGTCTTGTTCTGCTTCTTCCTCCTGTTCCTGTGATGGCCTTGCTTCATCCTCCTTTACTAAACAAGATGCGTTTCATTGTCCATTTCTTCTTGTGTGTAGGGGAGACTGATACCAGCATGAGTTTGTCCACTGGTTCAGCTCCATTACCCATTGCCGGGGTCTGAGTGTTTTTAGTGCTTGTCACCAGGGTTTGAGTAGCCACAATGCTTGTTGCAGGGATTGAAGTAGCTGGAATTTGAGCAGCCACAGTGCTTGACACTGTAAATTGAGTTGCCGCAGTGCTTGTAGTGGGGATGAAAGTAGCTGCAGCATCTGTCTCCAGAGTTTGAGTGGCCATTGTCTCTGGTGTTTGAGTAGCTGCAGTGCCTGTTGCTGGAGTTTGAGTCCTTCTCCTCCCCCTTTGAGCTGCAGTGCTAGTCATGGGGGTTGTGGTGACCACAGATGGTTCCTTAACCCTAACCAAGACCTGAACCACATGCAGCAACATGCTGATTCTTACCAAAAGGGATAGGATGGTTTCAAGGGTATTCAAAAGATATGCAAAACCTTTAAAATTCTCAAACACTACTGCAATCAGCCTGGGGGAAAAGGAAGGAAGGAAGGAAGGAAGGAAGGAAGAGAGGAAGAGAGGAAGAGAGGAAGAGAGGAAGAGAGGAAGAGAGGAAGAAAGAAAGAAAGAAAGAAAGACAGAAAGAAAGAAAGAAAGAAAGAAAGAAAGAAAGAAAGAAAGAAAGAAGGCTGGACCTGCCAGGGGGT
>VXBN01000048.1:17468-45417 GCA_013397395.1 Sinosuthora webbiana | reverse complement strand
CCCACGTCTGTCCTGGCAGCACAAGTGCGTAAACTCAAAAAAAATAATAACACTAACAAAAGAAGTTCCACTAAAATAAAAGTAACCTCAGCCTCCCATGAACAAGCTACCAAATATTACGAAAGTAAANCAATTGTGACTGGCCCAGAGGCCCCCTGTATTCTGGGCATAGACTTCCTCAAAAATAGCTATTATAAAAACCCTAAAAATCTCAAATGGGCTTTTAAAATAGCTGCTGTGAAGACAGAAAGCATTAAGCAGTTGAACACATTGCCAAGACTATCAAAAAACCCGTCTGCAGTGAAACTCCTGAAAATAAAAAAACAACGAGTCCCTGTTGCCACTTCAACAATGCACCGCCGGCAGTATCAGACAAATCGAGATGCTGTAATCCCCATCCACAAAATAATCCGTGAGCTGGAGAGCCAAAAAGTAATAAGCAAAACCCACTCACCCTTCAACAGCCCCATCTAGCCTGTGCACAAATTTTATAAAAAATAGAAACTGACTGTGAACTATCGTGCATTGAATAAAGTGACTCCACTGCTAAGCGCTGCTGTGCCAGACATACTGGAACTCCAATACGAGCTGGAGTCCAAAGCAGCGAAGTGGTATGCCACTATCAGCTTTCTTCTGATCAGCATAGGACACATTTGAAGTATGCATCCTTTGCCATGCAGTACATTTTATAAATCATAGATCACAGAATCATAGAATGGTTTGGCGTGGAAGGAACCTTAAAGGTAATCTAGTTCCAACCCTCCTGCTATGGGCCTGGACACATTTCACTAGACCAGGTAACTCAGAGTTCCCATCCAATCATGCCTTAACTTGAAGTTTTACAGCATTTAGTCTAGGAATAAAGTTATTGATCACAGTCCAAGGTTCGAAAGTTGTATACACAGGTGTATTCCTCTTCATGTATTTTCTAGGTCAATTAACACATTCTTTCCCTTGCTATTATTTGGATCCATTATTTTGTAAGGGTTCTTGCAGGGTAGTAAGTATGTTCACTGAACCTACTGCATGAAATACTTGTTCTACACCTTCATGTATGTTCATAGTCTCTCAAATAAGTGCAGCTATAACAGCCAGATGTATTATTTTTCAAAGAAATGAGTTTTCAGCCTGACCAGGCAAATTCTTGAAGATAAATAGCTGTAGGAAAGAGGAAAAGATGAAAAGGAGAGAAAAAAAGAGAATAAAAAAATTAAAGAATAAAAAATAAAGTAAGATAGGAAAAAAAAAATAGTGTGATAGGTCTGGAAAGGAAAAAAAGGAACTTTTTTTTTTTATATTTCCAAACAGCAATATTCGGACTTTTCATTAAAAACAGAAAAAAGCCTTTGTTTTGGAACATTCTGAAACATACTTTCTTTGTTTTAGAAAGTAAATAATCTCCCAACTAAAAATGTTTGACTTTGAGTCGTAATCAATTTCTTGGTGGATCAGAAAAAAATACTCTTGTATTTCATTTAGCCAAGGAAAATGTAACTTCAAGAGGAATAAAAAATAATTCTTCAGGCAGGGCAGAGAAGGGGAAACAGTTATTTTCACTTGTTTTCTGCTAGACTTTTAGAAACACTCTTCTGTATTCAGTCTCACATATCTATCCTGTAGACAGAATGTTTACAAAGCAGTAAATTTTTTCTTCCTTTCAATTAACCCCTGTGCCTTGGAAGTTTCCAGTAATCTTTTTTCACATTCTCATTTAATCTTCATCTCACTCCCTACAGATTTGATCTTTTCCCTTTGTCATTACAAGTGGCTTCTGCAGCAAGTCTTATTTTGGTGAGCATGAATCTGCAAAAGCAGCTCCTTTCACTTTCCTGGCCAGTGTTTTGCAGTAGCCTCCTTGCCTTCCATTCTGACTTTTCTTGGGATGAAAGGTCTCTTCCTTCCGAAGTCCTGGTGTCTGAGGCGGTAGACAGTTTTTCTCCAGTGACGTGCATCCTTTATAAAGCCCTTTTAATTTCCTGTGGGACAAGTCTCCAGGGATATCTGCTAGTTTATACCAGTCACTGAATGGTGTCTACCTCGTGCCTGTGGGTGAGCAGGGGGCGTTCTGCTCTTGTCACAAGGAGAGTCTGTCAGACGTGGGGGCAGCAGCATGATGGGAGACTTCACCAGGGCCTTTTTAGAGATGTAGAACTCTATTCATAGAGTTTCAGACCAATACAGAGTCATAAGTTAACCTATCTGAACATACACAGTATTGCGTGAAACATGCACTAGTGAGATTTTTGTAATGATCTGCTGCTATAACTTCATCAAGAGGTCAGGTACCAGCTTTTCCAGATTACACCATATACTAAATCTTCGGCAAAATCAAAGTTTATTTAATACAACAGTTCTTTGTTATTAACAAGGTGGTGGTGCAGCACATGAGGATAACATCATTAAGAATGAATGATGTAAGTAGGTCTGGGTACCCTAGCGGTGATCAATGCTTGACTTGTGCAGGGGGGCCACAGATGTGTCACAGCTGTCAGGATGAACTGCATTGTGGCAGTAACTACACAAACATGAAACAGCACAGGATGGGCTAAGACACTCCATTTATAAAAGGAATGCAAGAAGGGACCTTTTGAAAATGAAACATATACACACACCCTCCAACATTATTTTTTAAATAGAATGAATAGCCCCAGAAAAATACTGAAGTAAAGCACTGATAAGGTTAAAATTCCTATGGTTCCTACTGTGAACAGAACTGCCTATCTTGATTACTGATTAAGAAAACTTCAGAGTAATTTTTTTTCTCATCAAAATCTGGCAAATTGTATCTGACAATGCTGGCTTTTTCCCTTCTATTTTTATTTCTAAGCTCTCCTTGTTTGTTCAGTTATGCAAGGCTCTCTGCAGAATGCTGGGCTTCTAAAGGTGCAGCCCATGCACCATTTTAATTTCTGATACTGGATTTGGCATTGCAATTTTGCTTTAGAGAAGCTGAAAAAACACAAATTAAGTAGTAATAAAGAATCACATTACATAGTGCAAATCTCCAAATTTTGGGTATTAACAAACCCTAACAGCATTCTTTGTTATTTATTTAATTTGAGAATACATGTTTCAAAGGGGAACACTTCTATTTTACCAATTCCAGTGTCTCATCACACTGTGTACATTTAGATCACCACTAGGATGAAAGCATGATGGATGAAAAAAGGGAAGGGAATGGAGGAGCTGGGAATAGGAAAATCAAGGCTTCAATCCAGTCTGAGTTATTTGTAAATTATTTTCACAGGTATTTCAACATAAAACTCTAACTGACTTAAGGAAACGTATCAGCACTTCTTTAGCTGATGCAGTACTTAAATTTCATATCTCTTTGATTACCTTACAGCACTATGATACATGTGTAATAAAAGTAAAATCTTTAATATCCTTATCCACCTCCAAGAGCAATATAATTTCCTACTGCCTTCACAGTGCTCAGAAATAAAACAGTATCTTTTTTTCCTGCTCATTAAAGCAGCGTTAATGAGGAGTGGGTACTGTTTATCAGTGTCTCCTGCTGGTTCCTACGCACAAGTGATATTATTTCTCTGCAAGATGCCTGCCATGCTAACAGGAATCCTACTTGTGTGCAAAATGGTTGACAAGGGATGTGGGTTCAGAAGTGGCATTTGCTACCTTGGAGCACATTTTGCCTAATATACATGCTGAGAAATGCTTCCTACATTTCCAGCTTCTATAATTCTGGGCTGAGCAGGAGGTTTATCTCTCCTTAAAATGATAAATGTGCCACTGAGTGAGACATTTCCTGTTATTCCTTTAAACATTGAATTAAGGTCATGATCTTTAAAAAGGTATTAATAAAGTAACTAAAGTAATAATAGAGATGAGAGCTTAAATAATGCAGTGGCTTTATAGCAGGAGATCAGTTTTGCTCTTCAGCACTAGCAGCCAGAGATTCAATGGGGTGAAAAAAAGTTTGAAATTTAAAGGAAATCTTTAGATCATGTAACTTCAATTGTAATATGAAAAGGAAATGGAGCAGACAACACTACAGAGAGTGAGAGCTTAGCTCTTCCTCCTTTGTCTCTGTACTCTGCTTGTTCTTGGTGTTAAATAATCCTCAGTATAATATATTGGAGTAAAAAGAGGTCAGTTTAACTTTAAACCCTATGCAGACATTATATTAAATTTTCTGGTGGGAGTGTGCCACTGTGGATACAGATATGGAAAGGGATTCCAACCACTAGTTAGCTCATGGTAAAAAGTGTTGCCACTTACATAAGGAGCACCTCTTTAGAAACACTGAAAAAATCCCGAAATAATTGTGCTGCTATTCAGATATCTGAGGAAATGGTATAAAAAAAGAAACACGAACAGGAATTTTAAAAACAGGAGTTAATTAATTGGGTAAGAGACATTTCTTTGTCTCAGACAATCAAATGGACTTCATTTTGTGCCAGTGGTTCAAATTACCTGAGAGACTTATCTCCCGAGGACAGACCTAATCACAACAAATGGCAGAAGCTCTTGAGGTTTCAAAAGCCAATATGCAAAGATGAGTGGTATTCAAACATAGCCGAGGGTATTGCACAAGGCTTTCAAAATACAAATTAACCCATTTACTACATTTTAGATAATCAAAGTAGCATGTTTTGCTTTTATAATATTTCCCACAGTTGCTTAAACCCTGCCTTAAAATCAATGAATGGATTTAAAATTAGTTGCACAGGGTGTTGCCAATGCTTCTGAGAACTAAATTTTACTCTTGAATTTTTTCCCTAATGCACTCTGCAACTTAGTTATCAACTTCTAAATACTTTTGAACTTGGACAGAACTCTGAAGTAATATACAGTTCAAATAAATAGGATTAGATATGTGGTAGCATCTGTTCTGTACAGATTTCTCAATGAGACACATCCAGTTCGCTGTGTGTCACCACCACACTGTGAAGTTTACTCTTGTACTTTTCAAGGAGAAGCAGACTCAAACTAAGTGTAAATGTAAAGGGTTAGTAAATAATTTAAAGAAAAAAAAAAAAAAAGCTGCTTGTAGTTAATACAGAAGATTTGCTTTAAATACAGTGTGCTTGGACCACAAAACTAAGGAGACACACGTGTTAAATGTACTAACATCACAAAAGCCTATGAAAGCAAGAAAGACAAAAAGGTAAGCCAGTGCTCAGCAGCTATATACACACCAGCTATGGTGTAGATTTAAGTCCCAGATTCTGAACAATGGCTCCTATCCAAAGCAGGTGATGTAGCAGTGCATCCTGACTCAATGAGAGAGCAGAGGAGATGCACAATCCTCCACCCAGGGTGGAAACTTAAACCATCCAGATGTGATGGGCTGGGGCTAGACAGGAGATGAGCATGGGCAACCTTGCAGTGGGACCACACTACTGCTTACAGGTGACCTGATCAGGAAAAAATTAGATTATGCCTTTTTCAAACAACTGGAAGAAGCCTCATTCTGAAAGATATCTGTCTTCTTGAGTGACCTAATCAGCCCAGTATTTTTGAAAGAGAAACAGAGCATGGAACAAGCAATACAGGAGGTGGTGGAAACCACAGTCCTGAGAGGAAAAAAGAGGGCAATATATTAGGACTTATCATCAACTGCAATTTAATTAGCTTAGGAAATATTTAAACAAATTGTACAGTCAAAAATTCATTATGTGTCACAGGATGCAGCCACTAGTCTATTTTGAGGCAATTCTTGATCACCTTTGTTCACCTCATGGTGAACAGAATAGTTCCAAAGGACTGGGAGGAAACAAGTAACACTCCTGACTCTGAGAACTAAAAAGGAAGAGAGCAGGAAGATTAAACAGCTGGGCTCAAAGGGTTGTGACCAGTGGCACAAAATCTTCAGCTGTAGGAGTATCACCAATGGTGTGTCCATCTCAGTGGTCAATAAGACCACTAAAATCAATACTGTTTTACCTCTTCCCAGTGACCAGGATGGAACAGACTCCTAACAAGTCTGCCGATGACACAGAACAGGGAGGAGGGGCTGGCTGGCTGGCTTGCTTGGCTGACTTCCAGAGGGACATGGATTGACACAGTGCCAGAATCTCCCAGTAGCTCCCAACAACGTGCTGAGAGTGGCTGTTCCCAGATGAAATGTAATCTGAGTAACTAACAGCAGAGCAGGGCTCACTCTCTAGGGCACAGTGGTGAGCTGAAGCACCCTGGACAGAGACAAGAACAAGGAAGAGATCTTCCATACAGGTTCAAAGGTGGTTTATGACTAAGGAGGGTCCAGAGACGAAAGACACTGAGCCCTGGTGTGCAGGGACTTTTATACAGGGGAGAATCTAGGGTGGGGGTACAAATTTTCAACCAGTTTTTTTCCAGGGCAGGAAAGGAGTAGGGAGGATCACAAGGCAGGGTTCATAACATAAACCAAGGAGGATGCACAGGGGGTGGGGAACAGTGCACACAAACCAACTGGGGCTTCCAGTGATGGGATTTCCAAGGGGATTTCCAGAAACAAGGGGATGGGACAAGGATTGACAACTCAGCAGGAGGAGGGACAGGGAACATTCTGTAACAAGGGGCAGGTCTAGGGCAAGATGGACACTAATTGGGGAGGATACAAATTAGATTGAACCAACAATACAGGGGGGAACAGAACAAACAGTTACACATAATAAACACCTCAACAATGGATAGGCTGGAGAATAGGCCAATATGAACTTCCTGAAATTTATTTTCTTGGAAACACCAAATTCTTCCTGCAAAGGAATGACTCTGGGTATCAGTCAACACTGGGAGCCTACTAGTCGGGAAATAACAACACAGAAAAGGCCTTGGCTTTTTTTTTTTCCTGGCATGAGCCAGCAATGCACTATTGTATCAAAGACCAGTAGGTATTCCAGGCGGCATCAGGAGACTGTCAGCAGATCAAGGAAGGTGATCTTCCCTGTCAGTTTAGGATCTGGTGAGACAAATCTAGAGTGCCAAGTCCAGTTCTGATCTCTCCAGTACCAGAGAGACATGGACATCCTGGAACGAGTCGAGCAAACAGCCACAGAGGAGTCAAGGGACAGAAGCAAGTCTTACACAAACTGAGGATAGAGGGCTGAGGCTGTTCAGGTTGGTATTTTATCTGTGTGTGTAAACATCTGATGGCAGGGTGTAGCAGTTGGACTAGGTGGTCTCTGGAGGTGTTTGCCAACCTCAGAAAACTGGCAATTGTGTAGCTCTGAATAAGGATTGACAATTGCCATATTTATATAAGATGTAAAGAAAAAATTGCTCAGAACTTTTGAAAATGTGTAAATAATCCCTTTGTTCTTGTAAATATGACCTTAGCTGAAGAGGGACTGAACATTTATTTAGATCAAAAGGAGCATTTCTACTTATTTTAAAAGGATTGGAACCAAACCCTTCAAGGATTTATAATAAAAGCTTCTAAAAATTACAAGGTTATTTTATTTGCTTTAAAGTTATTCAAATTACCAGTTTCTTATTACTGGCAAATATTTGAAGTAGCTTCAAAAGTTACTGTTCACACACAGTATACATTGATTCTCTGGTGATTTTTAAAGGCAGTTTATATTGATATTAATGGTCACAAGTCAACTATTTATACAAGAGGACCCTGATCAAAGAATCTTGGAATCATTTAGATTGGAAAAGAATTCTAAGATCACCAAGTTCAGCCTTTGACCAATCACTGTCTCGTGAACTAAACCATGGAGCTAAGTGCCATGTCCAGTCATTTCATGCACGCTTCCAGAGATGGCCATTCCACCACTTCCCTGGGCAGTCAATTCCAATGCTGAATAACACTCTCCATGACAAAATCTTCCTGATGTCCAGCCTGAACTTGCCTTAGTGCAGTGTCAGGTCACTTCCTCTCCTGATGCCAGATGTCTGGGAGAGAAGCTGACCCCCACCTGGCTGCATCCTCCTTTCAGGGATTTGTAAAGCCTGATAGCATCTCCCCTGAGCCTCCTTTTCTCAAGATGAAACAATCCCAAGTCCTTCAACTGCTTCTTATAGGACTTAACCCATCATCAGATCTTTTTCCCTTCTCTGGACACACTCCAGCACCTCAGTGTCTTTCTTGCAGTGAGAGGCCCAGAACTTGAGGTTTAGCTTCAGCAGTGCCTAGTACAGGGGGACAGTCACTGCACTGTCCAGTCTTACCGGACTCACAATTACTGATACAAACCAAGATGCCATTGACCTTCTCGGTCACCTCAGCACACAGCTGGATCATGTTCAGGTACCGTTCACCAGCACCCCCAGGTCCTTTTCCACTGGGCAGTTTTCCAGCCACTGCCCCAGCCTGTAGCACTGCACACAGCGTTACTGTGACTGAAGTTCAGGGCCCAGCACTTCACCTTGTTGGACCTCATGCCATCAATCCAGCCTGTCCATATCCATGCAGACCCTTCCTGCCCTCCAGATAAACACTCCCACCCAGATCCACAAACTGACAGATGGTCCACTCAAATGCCTCATCCAGATAGTCAATAAAGATATTAAACAGTGTTGGACACAAAACTGAGCCCTGGGGAATCCCTATAATGACTGGGCACCAAATGGAGGTAACTCCATTCCCCACCACTCTCTGGGCCTGGCCAGTTCTTTACCAAGTAAAAAGTGCACCTGTCCAAGACATAAACTGCAACTTCTCAAGGAGAAAGCCATGGGAGATAGTATCAAAGGCTCTTTTGGAAACCATAAAACCGTGAAGGATGTGGTTGCTCTGACTTTTGTTTTGGACAGTCAAAAGCAATGCTTGCCGTGTCCTTTTTGCCTGCAAAGTGAAAGTATTTGGCCTTACTTTTGGTAGCAAGATTTTCAATTACAGACTCACACTAGTTTGGTCCTGGGTCTGTGCTCTGAAAAGAAGAGAACATTCCCCCTCTTCCCAGAAAATCACTGCTCTTCCAAAGAAGACCCCACTCAGGCCATTTCTTATGAGTCTGTCTATGAAAGAAATGAGAATCCTAGAGTCTTCCGGAAATGTAGCTGAGAATGGGTTAAATACCCCTCCCAGTTGTAGTGGGGCCAGCTCCTCTGGGCAGCTCCTGAAGGAGCACTGCTGTAACCTAGTGGATCCCAACATGACTTAAAACCAAACGGTGGTAGGCATGAAAAATTCATGTACTGCCTGTGGAAATGTCTTCACAGCTCCTGTCCATGTCTTCATTTTCCCCATCAAATGCACAGAAAAATCTAACCAGCCTGCAGAAAGAAGAATTCTTACAGTCCTGTCATTGGAATGACTACCTCAGGGCCACAACTGCAAAGAAAATACCATGGCCAGTGTGTTGGTCTGTGTTCCTTGTGGCCAAGACCAAACAACCATTTCAGTACACAGCAACTCCTTCCTGGTTGTGGAAAATCAAAACCTTGGGTACACTGTAAGACTGTTGGGGTATAATTAAGTCAAGTTCTGAGTGCCCACAGAGCTTTTAAATTAATGGGTTTTTGACTTCTGTGATCCCATAGAAATGTAATATTGCATTGAAAATATCTAGCATTAACTGACATTTCCTGTTTGTATCTTAGGAGTTTCAATCTACATTTATTTTGTCTGCACTAGATGTAAGAGATTTCTGAGTTCATTACTACCTCTATGGTTTTAAAATTCTTGAGAGCTAATTTTTCAATATTATGTCAAAACCAATGAAAAAAAACCCCAACCTTTCATTTCAGGCTCTAATTTATGTCCTTCAGGCAAAAGCATTGTTACTGCATGTATTGTTTATAGACCATATCCATCATATTCATATCCTGAAATAAACAGGTACATTGCTCAGCTGCTCTCAGTTATGTACATACAGCTTCTCCCATGTATCCATGTATATTGCTTTCTTACTTTCCTCTATATAGATAAAATACACTATTTTTCTCAAGACCCATTTTCGTATGGTTGTTTAAAGAAAATTAGTAGATCGTAACACTTGAGTAGAAAAGAGGCACATTATATGAAGCTAGTTCATGACAAAGAATTAAGGATCCGTGTTCCCCCGCCTTTTTTTCCTCCAGTCCTCACAGATTTGTGCGTCTTCCCCATGTAGTCTCTGGAGTAAGTCGTGCCTTTTATTACCTGTGTGTGCAGAACTGATCACACAAATCTCCAGTTATGGTGTCCTGCCCTATCTTATATTTAAGAAAAAGCAGGTAATGAAACAGTATGTTTCAGGATTCATTTCAAGAAGAGGGAAAGCAGCAGCAGTTTCACATTGCAAAAGCTCTGTTACAGTGAATCTATAAAAGGAAATGCAGCACTGAGACATTTCATTGCCTAATTCACATGATATAATTAATTACTCTGCACCAGAAGACAGGGCTTTTCACTCTTTCTGTTACTTACATTGTGTGTTATAGGCTGTGATAGTTTGACAAGAAAAACTGATGGTTTTATGACCAGCTACACCACAATGCAGGATAATTAGAAGACTTATACAGGATTGTTTTTATCCCTTTTGTTGGGGAAGGGCCAGATGCAATTTCACTGTAACTGCCTGCCTACTCAAAATGTCTGAAGAGCAAAATTACAAATCTGGATTGCCAGACAAGCCAAGGAGCTGCTCCAAATTCCATGCATAAATCCGGGCAAGCAGTCCTCAGTTGGTATTGCAGGAAACACAGACACACACCTCTCAGAGCTGCACAGCACTGCAGACCCCAACACATCACTCAGAAACATGGCATTCAAGTTTTTGTCCTCAGTTTAAGCTGCACAACATCCTCCTTACAGTTGGAAGGGCTGGCACAGAGAGCCACAGACTACTGAGGCTTAAGGATGCTGGTTTGATTGTTTTCATTTCTTCTCAGAGCAGAATTTCAAGACACAAGCAGCAAAAATAATCACCTTTTAATGCACCAGAAAAACATAGTTAATGGATGGTGACGAATTGTAAAATAAGAAAGAATGACGTTGCAATATTATATGAGAAATATAAGTAAAATGGCTGAAATATTGGCAGATTTCTGCAATGTGTTCTAGTAGCATGAAGAAGTAATCCTAAGGCAGATTGTATTCTGCAGGTTACCAAAAATGCTAATTTATCATCATTTCTAGATGAATTTTCAAGAATCTGGGCTACCATGTTGAGCTACACAATATACTTCCCTATCACTCATCTGTGATCTTCACTCAGTTAATGGCTTTCCCAGACACAATTCTCATACCTTGGACTGATCTCTCTTAATGCACTTCTGCAGCATTTGAGGACCTGATGAATGCACATCCCATGCTGTCTGCTAATGCTTGATCTTAGAAGAACAGAGGCAGACAGAACCACTGTTGGACCTGTTGGATACTTCTTCTCTTGCCTGACCTTTTCAGCTGCAGCTGAGCCCCTTTGCACTCACAGCTTCTTCCTCATCACCCTGGTCAGACCCAAGCAATCACATTGTGGTACCAGCTGGGCATGGCACAAACAAACAGGATATATAAAGAACAGCCTTTATCTCTGCCAGATGGTGCATTGGGGCTGTACCATGGGAGAGTGAATCGTCCTCTAATGCATCAAGGGATGATGGATGAATGCTCTGTGTGGCTCCTACCAGAGGTGACCACCACACAAATGTTTTCAATTGCTGCAGAGCCTTGTGACAAAGACAATTTTGAAAATTTTGTGGACATAACTGGCAGTCTGAACAGTTATCTAAACACATTTAAAAAAAATCCCTGTCTTAGAGACCATAAAGAAATTACCACAGAGATATTAGTGAGGAAATTATTAACATTCAATTCAGTGAAGTTTTCCCGTTGTATGCATTAAGTGAGGCCTGGGGCCTTTCCAGTGAGGATAAAAGGGAAAACCAAATGATTATCCTTCCCTGACTTAGTCAGGCATCCCATGGGGCAGCTTGTGGACTGTTATGTAAGAAAGGATTGCAAGGCAATGCATATGCATAACTGGGTAAATGCAAATAACAGGGATGACTTTATTCTAGTAGTTCCTCATTTCTGAGCGCTAGACTTCACAGCTTTCGTGGTCTTGCAGTGTAAGTTTGAGATAGGTTATGGGTTCAAGACTATTGTTTGGAACTCTGGACACTGTGATAAGTTAAAAACTACTAAGATTTTACTTTCTTTGTTTGGAAAACTGGTTGAGTAAACTGTTGAGGGAGCAATGTCTCAGTGCAGTTTACTAATTCAGGTGGGTGTTTTTCTTGCTGCCTTTGAGACGATGGAGAAATTCAAACTTATGAGAGTTTCATACATCTATCTACATCTGAAATGCCAAATACAGATAGGAATAAATGTATCTGTTTCAAATCCAGAGCTCAGGGAACCATTCCTTCTGCAGGTGTTGGCTGGAACCCCAGTTCTATTTCTGCTCTATATAATGGGATTTTCATTTGTGGGCAACACTATTTTCCTCACTCAGAATGTATATTTCCTCACAACATTGAATAATTTTCTTCATAATATAGAGTTAGATTAATTAATTTAACCTGAAATTACCTCTAAATGCATCCGTTTGGAAGGACTGATCATCTTATTATACTACTTTTTTCACTTTTTGTTTTTAGGGCAACTTTCATCTGAGATTGAAAATCAACCAGTGTCCTGTTTGTAGCACATTCCTCTAGACATCAAATTTAAATGTAGATAATTATGGCTTCAAATTATTTTTGTAGGATAACATACAGGGCTAGGTTAATTGGTCTTGTCAGTTCTGAGTGAAGCTTGTACTGATAACATAATGTAATCAAATAAATAGGCTTGAAGGCAGTATATTCTATATTGTCTCCAGAATAGGTATATTGATGTTTAAAGAAATAATTCTTTCTCTCATTTGGTTTTTTTTCAGACACAGTAACAGGATATATTAGACTTGATATCCAAGATGCCTAAATGTGCTTTTAACTTATATGGGCTTAATTTAAAAACAACTTTCAGTCTGCTTCCAGAATAATTTAGAAATATATTTGCCCGAAGTTTACTGAAATATTGATGAGCTTGAGTGCTCACAAAAGTGCTTCGCTAAAATGCAGGTCAGTGGGAGGTCTCACTGCTGAACACTGACTCATTCATAGACAATTTATATGAGAAAATGTTGGAGTGAATAAATGTTGTGAAGACAGTGTGAAAGGGGCTAGTGGCTGCTTAGGGGCCATGCACTGTGTACGACAGTGTCTTCAGCTTGCAATGATTTTCTTTGGCAGCTGTACATAAAGGCAGTCAAAAGCAGGAAATGTTTTGGATTTTTTGGACATGATCCAGCAGTCTGCTGAGGTGGCCAAGAAGGCCAAGGGCATCCTGGCCTGTATCAGCAATATTGTTGCCAGGACAGTGACTGTCCCTCTGTACTTGCCACTGGTGAGGTTGTGCCTCGAGTACTGCGCCCAGCCCCTCACTACTGGAAAAACACTGAGGTGCTGGAGTGTGTCCAGAGAAGGCCAATGGAGCTGGGAAAGTCTGGAGCACAGGTCTGATGAGAAGTGGCTGAGGGAGCTGGAGCTTTTTAGCCTGGAGAAAAGGAGGCTCAGGGGAGATTTAATCAGTCTCTACAATTGCCTGAAAAGAGGGTGTTGCCAGGTGGGGGTCAGCTTCTCTCCCAGGGAACAAATGATGGGAAAAGCTGAATTGCTCAGTATACAAGATAACTGATGGAGGGAACATAAAGGAATAGGCATGATAATGGATTCAGTCTTATGAGAAACTGAGATGCAATTTCACCAAGTGAAAAAGGAATAAAGTTTTGGTTCACACTGAGGCAATGTTCTATTTTTGTTTGCTTCTGGGGATTTCAGATGAGGTCTTTTCTTGCAGAAAACTTGTGACAAAATCAGAGTGACCTGTTTAATACTTGTACTGTGGTCTCAAGCCACAAGTTGCTGTTCACAAATATAAAACTGAAAACAAAAAAAAAGAGGATGCTGGTGATGAAATATGTGCAATTACTTGGCGCACTGCAATAAGTCCTTGTAACTTCTATCATTGGAAACAATGCAAAATTCCTCACTCAAGACTTCAGCATTATGCTACTCTTTCCCTCTGACTTTTTTTTCCTTGCCTCTCCCTCTTCTTTTCTCCTTTTCACTTTTTGTCTCTTCTCGTCTAGTAGTCACATGATACTTACTCTTCTTGTTTGGATGTATTACAATGTCAATATCCAATCCTAAACTAGAAATACATAGAAAACAATTTGTATTGGTCCTGTCCCTTGCCTGCAGAGCCTTTATTATTTGCCTGATTTGTTATTATAGTTAATAGTATTACCACTTATGCCTGCTAATACAGCAAAAAAGCAAAATGAATTGATAGCAATGAGAAGCTTTTAGAGGCAATATTTAAGCAGTAATGACCCCTGAGTCAAACATTTCCAGGCAGCTAATGAGTGTCTGGAAGAGTAAAAGGTCTAAGATAAACCCCAGGGTTCTTAACCCAACCCACTATTAGCTGCCAGGAAATGCCTGACTTAGAGAGCACTAATGCTATTATACATCATAGAAACATAAAAAAATCTAATTGCTTTTCTACATGTTCGAGAGCTAAAAACTGAGTATCAAGTTGTCATGGATTGTCCCCTGCACTTGTGTTTTCCTAGGTGTTAATCACCAGAGTAGTTACAAAAATAGAAACTAAAAATAATTCATTTGGAGTCAGTAATGGTATTTGGAGCTGATAATTCACCCGAATGTGTAAGCCCAGGGAAGTTTTTATTGCATCACACTAAATCATTATATAAATTTAAGTCATCATAAACATGAATATCCATGAGATCTCTAAAGGTAGGTCTCTTGACTGTAGACTACTTTTTATAGATTTATACATTTTTGTGTTGATGTATACAGCAACAACAAATATTTGGAAAAGAATAAACATAGTTGCCATCCTCCAACTAGTACAAGCTGAAAGTAAATCTTTTTGCATCTTCTATTGCTGAATAGATAAGAAAATTTTCTCCAACCCAGGCCAGTTGCTATTCTAGAATAAAAATAAAGTTTCTCACAATTTCACAACCTAGGGATTCATATGATTTATTTGGTGTAGTTTCTCATATTCCAAATGCCTCTGACTTTTCCCCTGAAACATACCCTACAGTTTTATTTCTTTGTACATTAACTTTAAGACACCATGCTTCCTTTTCACACTGCTCCTGCCTCATCCATTTACATCTCCCTGTTCTCTTTGTAAACAAATCTCACCTCTTTTGACAGCTGTCCCGGTGTTTTTTGAGACAAAGCTTTGGTTTATTTGTAAAGGGGATGTGTTGCAAAAAATTATTTCCCAGAACATGGTGTTTGGATGGGAACCACAGCTGGACAAGCAGACAGAAGGAGCTACCACTTGAAAAATAGAAGGCATTTTAAATAAAGAAGGAGTCCATTTGGGAAATGTTGAATGAATGGGCATTGCAATATTTATGCTGTTTCATCTAGAATACAGGTTGCACAGTTGCAGCTATTTCCATAGTTTTGCTATTAAAACAAGGACTTCCACCCACCACAGATCAGCTTCACTGTGAAATTTCATGTGTCCTTCTTTTCTGGATATTATCCAAAGGCTTTATTTTTGTGCATACACGTTTTTATTCCAGTGAGCTCAAAATTTGTTCTTGAGTAAATGTTTTTTTGATTTGTATATCTCCTGCTGATTTAAAGTCCTAGATAAAACAGAAAGTTAATAAATCAGAGCAAATCCAGGAGGAGTTATATAACTCAGCACATACTTAGATAGGGAAACATAACTCAATTGAAATGAAGAAGAGACATTACAGTGTGCAGGTTTGCACCTATAAAAGGCAAAGGAACAAAGAAAAGCCTAGCTACCGCCTTTTCCTACTTGGCTCCCTATCCTTACAACCATATTTAGTAGTAGTATGCAAAGAAATGTCTATTGACCAAAACCTGATTGAGTCCAAAAATCCCGAAATCTCTTGATACCTGTTAAGCTACAAAACCTACCATATATAAACTACATGGCCAGTTCTATGCTTGAACATCTGGGAATGCATAGCTTGGTTCATTAGCAATTAACAACAATGCAGATGCTGCTACTCAGTGAACTTTTAGTACAGACGTGTAATCTGTAATTCATTTAAGGATGTTCCAACTGTCACAGAAATTTACACTTAATACCTACTTTCCAAAATGTCATATTTGCTGTGAAACCCAGTCGGAATTTTGGTTCCTCAGCACCACAGGGTACAGGGTAGAAACTCTTCTGTCACCTCTTTAGTCTCCATATGGACTCGTAAATGTGTCCCAAAAAGTACCATTAACACAGACAGCTCAAATGACCTTTAAGTGCATCTGTCATGTCAGACAGCCCAAGCAGTTGCAAGTCACAGAAGTTCAACACCAAGGGCAAAACATGGCCAGGAGTCCATCACTTCTCTGCCCCTGCTTCTCTTTGCCACAATAATGTACTAAATCAAACACTATAAGAGCACTGTTATTAATTTCTCAACATGGTTCTTTCTCGAGCTGGTAAAGCCATAAAGAAACAGTTGTCTAGTGTTGGTTTTGTTTTATATTTGAGTTTCATTTACTACCTGTGTTGCTAACTCTTTTTAGATAAGTGAGGAAAACCACTGAACCCAGATCAAAAAGAATATTTTTGCACATAGACTTTAGTCAAGTCTTACACAAAATCGTTTCTTTGAACATGATGTTCTTCACTTATTTTGATTAGTATAAAGGGCTGGAACTGAGTCCTACTGATTTGAGTTATCTACTTTTGATCACTGTTGCTTAAATCACAATGACATTTTCTCTAGTTCCAACTCCAAGGACACAAACTTGCTTCTTACTTGGAATAACAGGTTTTGCATGAGAAACCACTAGCTCAAGTTGTCAGTGCAAGGTCTGCCTAGTGCAGTGGGTTAATGAACTGTTTTTTTCCCTGGGGGAGCAATGTACTTGTAGCTAGTTTTAATCACAAATGGAAGACTAGTAGATCTGAACTGATCCTCTTCTTTCATCTGTGCAGTGCAACATCCACGTGGTATTTCTGTAGGGACAGTTTGAAATTATTATAATGATTTAGTAATTATTCACCCAGTACCAGATTTATGTCAGCACCTCAGAAGTAGGCATTAAGCTTACCAGGACGTGGCAGGAGGTTTCAAGCTGGTGAGACATTGGTGGTCCAAGGGCAGTAGCAAGTCCACAGCATTTCCCTTTTCATCTTCCTGGTGAAGTCACACATCACACCAATACATAGAACTGTATTTGCACCTGCTGGAAAAACTTTACTCCTGATGAAGCTTAGCTAAGATGGAACTGAGCCTGAATTATACCTTTCCTTTGAAAATAAAAAGTCAGCTAAGCACTACGCAATTAAAAGGAACTAGGATGATTGCAGAACTTGGAAATATAAATATCTCTCTGACAGCAATGTACTAACATTTATTTGAAACACCAGTGATTGCTAATCAAGTACCTGAGAAATATTTTCACAGATCATTTCCCTATCTGGATAGCTGTTGCACAAGCACAAAACAACAACAACAAAAAATGTTGTTCCATCACTAACTTAATAATATTTGACAGTGTAAGAATGGAAATGCCTTGTGGACAAGAACATGTGGCCCACAGTCTTGGCCCTGAGAGTAGGCAGATGTGAGGCAAGCCTAAGAAATGGTGTATGTACATGGAATGATCTTTGTCCTGAAAGACTTTTTCAGATCCTAATAATACAGGCGGAGACAGGGAGATGAAAACAGACAAGACAAGCAGTGATTTCAGATATTAAATGATTATTTACCTGCTGTAGACCACAAAATAAAGAGCATTCTCAAGGAGGTTGCGTAATTCTGGAGACCGTCTCCCTTGTTCTAGGAGGGGAAGGAGGGCTAACTTCACAGAACAAAAGAGGCCAACCAAAGTAAATCCTATTGCTTCCACTGCATCTGGTGTAGGACTCCCAGAGAAGCTGGCTACATGTAAAGTATACATGCTTCCACTTCTTCTTTTGCTCCCCTAACATCCACTCGCTACAGATCCTAGAGGCCAAAATACTGCTCACAACTATAATTCATCATATTGCAGAAGTCAAGTCATGCTCCTTGAACTTGTTGTAAAACATGACAAAATACGCAGAGGTTCTTTGTTTCTTTGCCAATTTTGCACATGTATATTAAGCCTTTCTTTCTGGTAAGATATAAGCTGTGACTCAGATATGTTGCGTATGTGGAAGCAAAATGCTTCATGAGACTCTGCAGAAGGGTAGAGTTTAGAAGTAAAAAACTAGGATAAAAACACCTTTAAGAGAACCATAGCAGAAAGTTATCTTTCTATTTCTAAGGCAGCATAGATAGTCAGTTTTCAGACTGCAGTGGAGAACTTTTCTTGGTTTTGTTGAAAGAATAAAGGTTGAGCTAAACATATTTCATCTATTTTCCAAAATGGAAGGAAATACAAGCCTGGGCTTTAACATCAATCAATAAACATAACTACAATTTAATATAAATGTTGCTTTTCATTACTTTATGCTATAACAACTTAATTCTATGAGAAAGCTGAAAAAAATCAAGAATCAAAGCTCCTGTAAGGCACCAGATATTTAACATGAGTTCTCTTCAGGCTTGCTGCTACAAAAATGCATGAAAAAGAAAGTTCCCATGTGTGGTATGTTGGAAAGCAAGAGATAACTGAATGTATAAAATTATCTCAATTTCATGGTATTGAAATTTACACTGGAATAGAACTACCTACAGTCTAATAAAGACCCTGGGGTGTGTGTTGCCTCAATATTTCTATTATTTAAAGGAGTATGTTTTTAATAATAGTAGACACTGCATAAAAATGAATGCAAACTCAACTTCCAATGCAGCATCATAAAATAAGACGTTCTCCTTTTCTACTATAACTTCCTCCTACCATTATTTCAAGCAAGATTTTCAGTGCAAATTTCATTTCCCATTTATTATTACTATCCCCTCATTTAAGTATGTATTTGTATCAGTGACAGAGGTACATTAGTGCGTATTTCCTCATCTCTTTTTAAGAGGGGAAATTATGGGCAAGTTTTCTGCATGAAAGTAAATTCTCCATGTCTTATCATTTTCTAAAAATGTTTACCCAAGTGCAAGTGCAAGACAAATTCAAAGTTCTCATTGATTTGGATTCTTGACCCTTAGCAGTAGAAGATTAATTTCCTGGGTCATGAGTGGAGATGTGCTGGAGAACCACTTCATCTACTGGAGCTGCAAGTATAAAACATTTCTGAAGGTGAGAGCTTTGTAAATTAAGGAAACTGTAGCTAATATGCTGATAGCATGCAGGTAATTCTGTCAATGTCATTGAAGGACACCCTTGACAGATTTTATACAAAGAAAGTTGTTTTAATTGAAACTGCTTTCCTTTATTCTCTTCTTATCAGTGTGGCAGTCTGGATTTTGTCACTGATGTCTCCTAAAACTGGTCATTCTGTCTTGTGGTCAAGAGTGGTTTGTACTAGTATAATTGCCCGTGCAGTGTAAACTAATTTAAACTCAACAGTCTTGGAGCTTTGCATCCAGCTGGTGCCCTTGGGCAAGACCCAGGTCTGTGTCTCAGAGGTCTTCTGTGGACACTGAAGTTTGAATCAGTTTTTGAAACAGATTGTGTGTTTTAGCCTGTTCTTTCAGACACTAAGGCAACAATGAAATAAGATTTACTCACAAAGTTTTTTGAAGTTACATAACTGCAAATAACCTTGTCTACCGACAACTTAGGCTGCAGGGTAGATACAAGTGGAGGATTCATGTTTTATTTCAATAAAGTGCTTAGAGAATTCATTATATTTACCTACTATTTTAGAGTCAGAGACAGTTTTGTACTTTATATTGCCCACAAGTGCAAGAGGACATTTAATGTGATAAACTGGCAGTTGAAAACCTATGAGAACAATAAGTAATGGGGAACTTGAAGTAAGGAACCAAGCATGAACACTAGGACAGATCTAGAGCAAATTTCAGAAAGCCAAAATGGTTATGCTGAAAATTAACCTCATTGCAGGGAGACAGACAATGGCTAGTCCCCTCCTGAAATTTTTTAATCAGGTGGCTGAGAAACTGGCTAGGGCTATCTGCCACAGGATAACAAAACATATTTCTTTAGATATAGGAAAAGAAATGTGTATGAATACTGCAAATGAAAATATAGTTGCATATTAAACCTTAGCAAAGAGAAAAATGTTTCACAACTAAAACTAAGTGCATTGTCTCCCTTGTTGCTTGACTGCCCTTCAGGCAGTAACCAGGCACTTTGTGGAGATTCCCAATTGTTGCCAATGAATTCCTTTTGAACTCCTTTGAGATACTGACAAGGACCTGAAAAACATGAGATTTCTAATGTTCCTCTGAAATCTGCTTCAAGTGTGTATATCACTTACACTGTAAAGCTTGCAGGGTTCAGGAGCTGAGCAGCAGAGAAAACTGCCCCTGTGTGGGAGTGAGTGGTCTGGAAGAGGATGCTCACCCACCAGAGGCATGGCAGGGCTGGCCAGCCACAGCCAGAGAATAACACTCTGGAGCCCTGCAGAGCACCTGTGTCCACCCTGGAGAACAGGAGGGGAGGGAAGATAATAAGGACTATCCTGATTTGGGTATAGCAAGTTCCAGGTGACAGAATGTGGGAAACGGGCAATATGCCATATATCATTTAAACATGCACATCTTGAATGACTGGGGCTGCAGAGAATCCCACTGGCACTAATCTCTAGAAAAATTCCTTAGTGTGCAGAATAACTATCCCATGTTAATTTAGAAGACCAGGTGACTTGGGTCCACAACTTACCCAGGGCAGCTACACACAACTTGAGTGTTTCAGTACCTACTCCTCTGTATGCAGAGATTATTTAACAGCGCAAGTGGAATTCACTAAACTAAATATTGACATCAAAAAATCCCTGAGTATAAAGAGCTCCCCCTCCATATCCATCCAAATATCACTGGAGTGCCAGAGAGTTCAAAAGTCTCTGCTAGATAGGATGGAGAATATAAAATGAGAGACATAGTAAAACAAAACTAAACATGAGAAAAGTTATTGAGCTGATACATTCAGGATTCAAGCAGAAAACAAAGCCACTGACCAAAAAGCTCCAGCTCCTTCTACATATCAGAGTCCTTGCAGAGACCTCTCAACACTTCATGAAAGAAATCCTCCACTCACAAATCAACAGGATTTCAATGACAGAGGAAAATAAAGTGAATTTTAAAGTAGTCAGTATGAAACAGACTTTGTTTCACCATAAGAGCTCCACCAGGACTGTTGTGCAGAGATGCTGGCAGTTAGGAACAGAGAAGTCCATGTTCAGCATTTAGGGTGAACCACTATATGCTACTGAAGGCAATGCAAAATAAGGAGTTGGTATATTTTCTGTACAGGGGGCAATGACTCATGTACTGTGACCAACAGCACATGAAAATGATGATGTAAACCAGATATATGAGTTATACTCTAATGAATGGGAAGTACTGAGATGTATTTCAAACTACACAAATTTTCTTTCTATCCTTCAGAGGATGGTATGAAACTGAGGATGGTATCTGTTACTGAAACTCTGCACTGAAGGAAGTACAGCATAATTTAGGGCAGTGTTTGCACCCCAGTAAGAGGAAATTAGATGCTTGAAGCATTGTTTGTTTGCTTGTTTGTATGTCAAATATTTTCTTTTCTAATATTTTCCCTTCAGTTTTAAGATTTGCATAGAAATTATGTGGCGACTGTCAGTAACTGTCAATATATATAGACTTTAGTCAACAGAATTCATTAATACTATCAGGAAAAATCTGTACATATTGAAAGGAACCACTTCTATTTATGTCATTACTAGTCTGAAGTTTAGTAGCTACCCTGGAGACAATGGACTTAGGTCTCTTAGGTCTGACTGGATTTGTACTGCCAGTGAGAAAACAATTGTGTGTGAATGACCATTAGGTGAATGTAATTTTTGCAATCACAGAGAATCTCATATTGTGGTATATCTTGTACCTGCAGAAATCTTTTTGCCTGCAAAGTTTTACCACTGCTGTTATACAGATCTGACAATCATCCAGAGATTTTTAAGTACTGAGCTTGTCCAGAGATTTTTAAGCACTTTATGAAGTGTGAATTTCATTATTGTACAGTAAGAGAAACTGAGTCATGGATAAAATAAATAATGTGTCCAATGATAAGATACAAAGGAGACAAAGAAGGTTAGGTAAGAAAAGAGCCTGCAATAAAAATGTTCATGATATTATGACTTTCTGGTTCACACGTCAGTCATGCTGCTCACTGAAACACATATCCAACTCTTTTATTGCAGGTGTTGCGTGCTACAGGAGATTAAACACAACCCCATAAAATTTCCCTGAAAGTTTATCCCATGGGGTTTTCACAACTACACATAGCAAAAAACCTGAGATTTGTGATACTGGCTGTTGCAATTAAATGGCTTGAACGTAACATCTGTAATAGCTTTATTTCTGGCTCATATCATGTAATTCAGTGAGATTCAAAGACTATATGAAGCTACCACCTACCACCCTCTGCAGAAGCTGAGAAGGTCTGCAGGAATCCCATTTGTTCGAAGGAGGAGCACTACTTCCATGTGACTGCTGGAGCACTGCGGTCTCTGCTCTGCAGAAGGAATCCCAGGAGGAGGGATGTCAGCGCCGCAAGGCGCGGTGGAGCGGTGGTTCGGGTGCTCAGGCAGTTTGTTGGGCAGGATGCAGTGGGAGGGATCTGCTGACCTTTATGCACCAGGAAAGCAGATGATGGGATCCAGGCCGGGGTTTGGGTCTGGCTTTATTTTGTGCAGGACCTTGCGGCAGGCAGCTTGGGGGCTAAGCCAGGGTGAAATTACAGGCTGTGTAAGCATGACTGGCTGCAGGAAAGGCTGCATCAGGACAACTTCAAACAGAACTAAGCCCCAAACTTTTCCACTCCTTCCCCTGCTCCTGCAAAGAGGCTGCTCTTTCTCTGCCTGGCCCATGTCAATCTTTTAACACGTAACAAATATCATTTAGTGATTGAAGAAACCTTTGAAGATGAGAAGTGTTTTCTGAAGTGTCATAATTAGTAAGGAAAGTACTAAATTGCTCTGTCAAGAAGGCAAGGAAAGGACAATTGTCAAAAAATCAATCATATAAGGGGTTTTTGCATGAGCTGTACGTTGATAGTATTGTGGTAAAATTCCTTGTCACAAGGGAAGGAGAGCTCATACTATTGCCCTGATTAAAATTTAGGATTTCACGTGTTAACCGCAAGATATAAAACTTTTGGCTAAAAGGTTTTATTCTCTGAAACTCTAAAGAGATAGGAAAGAGCTAAAAAAGCTGTTAAAACTTTAGAGAAAGAATCTCTTGGTAGAGAGTACACACACGTTGGCTATTACTCCTCTTTTCTAAATTAATCCTTGGAGAGCCAGAGTGGCACAGTAAGAAATTTGTACTTTCACATAATTTTGGTGTGAAGCCCAGCAAAACTTGGCAGATATAAAAATGGATTTGTAGTATTTAAATGCAAGTGGTTTGGCATTTCTCCTTGGCTTTTTCAGAGTAACCTAGTTTGATAGTGAAACTGTGTGACAAATGGAAATACTTTGCTCAAAACAACCAAGGAAAAAGGTGAAATTATCCCTGAATTTTAATGATACATTTTATTTAACTTATTAAAAAAAAAAAATGGATTCATAAGGATTCCTTGCAGCATTCATTTCTCAAAGAGGGCAATAAACTCTTCTGGAGGCAGCACTGTGTTTTCGGTCTGTCTTTTTACAGAACCTCATGAAGTTTTTACATATCCAAGTGAATTTCTTCAAACTGTAAGCAATAATCAAAAATGTGGAGCCTCTCAATCAGAGGAAGGTAGATCTTGGAAAAACCTCATATATAGTCAAAGTCAGATTGAAATTCTGAGAGTACCTGAAGGAGAGAGAAAACATTTTACTTCAGCTGTAAACTGAAAGTCAAACAGAACTGTTTAATCCACTGTAATATGAACTTCAATTTTTTTCCACCTTCTTTAGTTTACACTATTTGTAAAATTTCTAATTTAGAAAGTAATGACTGATATCTCTAATCCATGTTTGTGTTCAGAGAACTGCTTGTAGTGTTATGTGAACAAAATACTTTTATTCTTTTCCCAATTAGTATATGAAAAGAGCTGGAAGAATGGATCAGATCTTTTTCTGACCTATTATCAACAAAATATTTGAAAAACCAGTGATCTCAGAATCCTTGTTTCTAATGAAATATAAATGGCAAACATTCACTTTCCAGTTCCCAGGTGTTTTTGGAGCCAGATATCATGAAATATTTTAATGTTACATGTAAATGGCCCAAACTAAGAGATGCTGGAATAAATAAAACATCAAAGAAATCATGTATTTTAATTCATTTTCAAAATAGAAAGCTGCTTTAAATTATTTTCTTTACAATGTGAACCTGACTTACATCCCAGATTCAGCCTTCTTCTTTCCAAAATCAAGTGATATACAAACATGCATTATTGACACTTTTGCATATTGCTTCTTTGGGAGTTTACAGAGTAATACAAGACATTATTCTCCAATGTGTTAAAAATGTGGAAAGCTAAGCAATATCTATTCTTGTTTGTCCATGTGAGAATTTTAAAAGTTGCAATTTCTTATCCATTTAATTACCACTCTCTTCAATTTGTAATCAGTTTTCTCACCAAGAATTTGAAAAAAGAACATGCCAATTCCATTTGTTCTGTCATGCTTAACTACAAGCCACCACATGCTTGTGAGATAGTGCAACAAACCTGAAACTTCATTTGTGAACTACACTTTCTTTTCACAATTAGAAAAATTAAAAAGCACAACAGTCATTCCTATTCCTATATTCTTTGATTTTACTTTCTAAAAGTGGTAGTGGTATCAAGCTTGTCAGGAATACAGATTTTTTAAAAAATGCGTTTCCAAATGAAACCTCCTGGTGACTTTTTAAAAAGCATATTTTCCTCCTGTGACAATGCAGTCAAAAGAGTTTAAATCAATTCACAAGAGAGGTAACACTTTCAAACTCTTCAGGAGACAGTAGAGAACACTTGGGAAAGGTAAGAATATTTCTTATTTATCGTTGAGCAGTAGTGATTTCCATTTGGAAGCCTGTACTTGGATAAGATAAATCCTATATCAAAAAGATGATACCAAAACAGAAGCAAACAGAAAACAAGAATTTTAGGAAAATTCTTTTTAATTTCAGCTTCTCTGGTTGCTCTTGCAGACAACTGATTTCAGGAGCCAAGTTGAATTTTACTTCTGTGAAACTGATTTGTACAAACTATGGTGGTGTTATGGGAATTAAACTCTTCCCATTCAAGACATCCAAACAACAGTGGCAACCTAAAACTGTTGAGTCAAAAAACACACCTATAAAGTAAGGTTTCACTTGAGCAAAAAAAAAAAATCATCTCAGTCTGTCTTGCAACAAAGTATTTTGAAAACATAAAAATACTTGACAGTCATTCTTGTTCAGTTGCAGGTTAAAACTAAAGGATACCAAGATGCCAGAATAAAGCCTGCACCTTATCTGCATTTGCCAATGTAATACTTACATGATGCATCAATTAGCTTTAAGGCATCCATAAAGTTATTTAACTTTCATTCATGAGAATAATGCAGCCCTTGGTGATTTCAGCAGAGGTGGAATTTACCTTTTAGCAAATGCAGATAACAAAAATTTGTATGAAACAGGAAAGTTATAAAATATCTTAAAGAAAAAAGAAGCTATTATTGTCAAGATCAACCACAGGAAAAAAAAATCAGCTTTCAAAGTCTTTTGCAAAGCAATTAGAATTTGGTCAAAGGTGGAAAAAAATTCAAACCAAATTCCAAATTATGAACACAAATAATTGTTAAGGAAAGCTATGCTAAAGATTAGCAAAAGCTCTCAAACCCTTAAGGTGGCAACTTTTTGGATGATATGTGGAACATCCTTCCCACTGGAATTTCTTTTCCAAGGCCTTAGGGAAGCCTTGGAAATCTGTATTTGTTCAGCAACAGGGAGATGACTTACACAGTCTTTTTGACATCAAAACATACATTTCTGTAAATCACAGTACTCTCAATGACCCAACACAGTAACAGCAGTTGACGGACAGACAGGGATACTTAAGTTTATACAAAGACTCCGTGCAAGATCTTCCTGTCCCCTGCAGCCAACCATGCTTCTTCTTGTTCCTCCTACAGCAGCTGAGACAGTCAGTCCATTCGTCCCAAGTTTGCTGCATTGCTGGCTTTGAGGGTATGTGACAACTCTCATTGCCTGTTGTCTTGGTTTGGGAAGACAAGTATCTGCCAGGGAAAGCTGGAGCTTTCCTTGCAATGGAGAATGTAAAACACCTTCTCACCCCCACCCCTTCCAAATTCTTGTAAATTTGCAATTAGAGGCTTTCAGGCAAAGATTTGGGAATAGCAATAACAATTCTTTACTAGGAATATTAAGAATACAAATGTAGTAGTACAAAAAACCAAAAACAAGCAAACAAACAAAAATCTTAGAAACCCTGACAGAGTCAGAAATACAACCTGACATCCTGTTGGTCAGGGTTTTGGAAGCAGTCCAAAGTAAGCCCTCCTGGAGTGGCAGATGTGGTTCTGTCGGAGTAGAAAAAAGGTCCAATAATAGCGACATGGGTCCATTCTTCCTTTGGGAATCCAGTGGAAAACCAGTGTCTGGTGTCCCTACATCTCAGTTTTTATTTAGGTAGGAACAGTTTGGCTCCCCCCACTGGGTGGAGCATCTCACAATGGGATGATGTAATGTGTCATGTCATTGGTGAGCCTTAATGACTCATTAACAGAAGATATCCCCCTTGGAGGGAGGATGGGTGGTGAAAGAGATATGGAACGCTGCTCCACCCAGTCTTAACAGCTGGCCCATTATCAAAAGGCACCCACCCCCGCCTCCTTGGAGTTACAAGAGATAAAGAAAAAAACATCTCCTCAGCTGCTTTCAACAGATGAAATAGAATACACTTTTGTTGTTGTTGTTGTTGTTATTGTTGTTGTTGTTGTTGTTGTTACATAACCCAAGACACTTGTCAAAGGCAAGGTGATATAACTTTGCTGGAAACCCATCTGAAAGCTGCGAAGTAGGAACTTGACCTGACTTGACAATGTCAGAAGACTAAGAGTCTGTCTCAACCAGAATTCCTCGCTACATTGTGGAGCAGACATCCTCAGCTGCCCCATCGTGTTTTGGAAAGACACAGGTATCCAAGTGTCACCCTTTATCAGCAAGTGCATGCGGTAGATGTAGCCAAGCCATGCTTTCTGAACAGCCTTCCCTAACTTTGGCTGGGATCCATTTGGATGAACCATTTCCTCATGCAAATCTCACAGGAAGGCTTTACATTACCTTGAGCAAATCTAGCATCCCTCATAGAGAGTTGTGACTTAGGAAGCGCCAAACTCATGAGGAAAGCTTCTGAGCTGCTGCAAACTGGCCTTGTCTCCTGTGTTTGCAGCACTGATGGTTTCCATCACATGGAGACTTACTCTGCACGGGCATCTTCAGAAAATGGTCATTCTTTGCACTATCATGATAAAGTAGTATTCGCAATTAGCAATATAGGTGTTTTTCCCAACATGTTTTTGGGAAATAGGGTTGGAAAAGCTGGAAATAGGTGGGGAGATTGGGGGAGGTGTGCACAGACACACACATGTGTAGAGAGACAGACGTACAGTCCAAGGTGCTTCATACAAAACAGGGAAAAATCCCCAGCTTTTACTTAAGGCTTGGAATTTGCTGTTTTGGCTTTCATACTCCACTCGCTTGCCAAGCTTAAATGAAATCAGAATAAAAAGAATTGCAGGATTTTTATGAAGCTAGTGTGAAAGATGTATTTCTATTTCTCAGTTAGGAACAGAGATGATCACTGTATGCCCATGGATGATGGATGGTTCCTCTCGTGATTGAACAAGGATTTTATTGCATATTTGTGGCAACTCTCCACTATGCAGTATTTCATTACTTATGGGGGTTTTAAAGACAATTTTAATGAGGTTTAGAACAAGATGTGGCATAATAAAATATTTTTTATTATTATTATTATT
>VXBN01000048.1:0-17394 GCA_013397395.1 Sinosuthora webbiana | reverse complement strand
TAATAAAATATAATTTTATATATATTTATCACTACACATATAATGAATCTTTATTGTGTTTTCAAATATCTTTACTTCTGCTTTTTGTTTGTTGGTTTTTGTCTTATAGGTAAAATACTCAGTTAACAGCAGGCAATATATGAACACTTTTCAGCCATATGAGTATAAAAATATGAGAGTGAAATCATTTAAGAGTGAAAACTGTACCTGAAAACACTTCATTTAACAGAAAAATAAGATATTAGATAACTGTAATTATATCTTGTAGCCAATTTGGCTTGCTATTGGAAAGCCATGGTATATGATCTTACAATAAAATACATGCTGCTCTGTTTGGTCACAAAAAAGTGAATTAAAGCTGGAGTTTTCCCTGTGACTTCAAAATATCCTCATTCTAGTTGTTTTATCAAGCCTATATCTTCTATTTTCATATTTTCACGAGTCTCCATACATCTTTGCCTCTAAATTTCACAGCTCGCCTCTGCCATCTTGTGGGAAAACATGTTCCTACTTCTTCACAAAAAGGTGAAGAAAACTCATTAATACAATTTGTGTTCTGAAGACATTCCTAGTAGTTAGCAGAAATATATGACTTCATATCCAAATCAAAACTCATAAAATGCGTATATTTACCATAAAATAAAAAAATTACCATGAAATTAAAACCTGACAGTACTAATTTCAATAATATCTAAATATTTGGCAATATCATTAAAACATTTTGTTGTCCTTTTATTACAAAACTCAAAGGGTGTTACATTAAACATCTAGTGACATAATTTCTATACACATATAGCACAATGATGTACTTTATAAATTGAAGAAAAGCTGTTTTGACGTTTATGAAATGCTTTGACATAAGAAAACTGAAAATGTCCTCAAAGACTTTCTTTTCTTAAGAGAAATTTCTAAAAAACACTTCAATTTTTAACAAACTGCATTTTACCATGTTTTTTGTTGTTTTCAAGAAAGCACCAGCATATGCTAAAAAATGATAAAGGCATTAACAGTAACTGAACAAACTTTACAGGTATAATTAGAAAATTTACAAGGTTTCATGCCAATGTATGACATCTTAAAAAGCAGTAGAATTATAAAAGTACATCATCATCTTACAACAATTATCTTCCTTTTTGACACTTTTTCCAAAATTTGCATGACCACAAATATTTTTCTAGACCATGTATCTAGAGGAAAGAGAAAATCCTTATGTTTTTAACATAAAAAACATAAGGCGGGATAAAGGGCTATCTGCCCCTTCACTTGATGGAAGAGTCATCGTAACAGGTGATGGCACAGCATCACTCTGATTTGTATGAACAAGAGAGATGTCAGTGCTGGACCCCTGGAGCTTGCTGAGGACTCACAGCAGCCACAAAAGAGGAGGCAGGTCTCTGCAGCAGGGGACAGGCAGACAGAAAAGTAATTTGTGCCTTCCCTCTGACAAAAGCAAGGCTTGATTAGCTCTGCCATCTTAGGTGATTTCACTCTTTCTATTCAGCTGCTGGTAGGTCTGGGAGCTGGGAGGGACATGGAGACACTTGAAATGTTGTATGTTGCATTGTGAAGGGACTAGATTTCTTTGTAGTTCCACTCAAGTTTTTAAATGCATTCTCCCATTTAGGTAGACATCAAAATATGCTTTCTGGTAGGTTGAATACTCTTGCAGTTGCTGCTCCAGGCTGATTTGGTACTGCAGAAATGTTGACAACAGTCTAAGGTGTTGCTATGTAAATTATTCCCCACTAAAGGACCAGGCTCAACAATGCTGTCTGGTTGACTTGCTGCAAATACCTTAAATCCAGGTGACCTGGTCAGAAATGCCTAGGTTTGCTGTTGACTGGCTTTGTCAAAATACCAGGACCTATTGTTTTAATCTTGGGTAGAGCAGATCCTTCACTAATGCAACTTACTCATCCAGACGTGTTTATACTGGATGCACAACGAGAGCAAAAGGAAATTGGCCTGTTAGCCTGGTCACTGTCCCTCAGGCATAAAATCAGCTTTCAGCAGTCTGTGCAACTCTTTGCAAGCTTGTCCACTTTGCAGAGAGATGCCCCTCTCTTCTTTCACTCCGAAGCATAATTAACTCAAGAAATACTCAAATCCATATGACTGTGGTGCATTATGGCCTTTAGATGTGAACCTAATGAAGAGAAAGATTAGCCAATGTAAGATTTCTGTATTTTCCGCCATGAAAACATGGGCAGCAGCACCCAGGAAAATGGTGGAAAGACTGCAATGTGAGGAAGGTCAGATGTAAGGCAGCAATTGGACAAACAAGAAATTTGGGATCCCTCCCATGCCTTTGAGTCTTGAATTACATCCTTTAGTATGTATTTCCTGTGTTCATGAATGGAAATTGATGGGAATTAGTAGTTCTTAATTGCACAAGATATTTTTAATTATAAACCCCACCTTTTCTACTTTTGCATTGAGATCAAGTTAAAACTTTTCTGTGTACAGTTAATAGAAGGATGAAAAAAAGGAGGGAACTAATGTGAAATAAAAGTGCAATTCTCTCATCTCTCTTTTTGCACATTTCATAAATTCCCCTTATATTCATTTCCTTTCTGGACCACTGACTAGGTATTGATACAATCTGGAAAGTCTTCAGGAATGTAGTTATATAGAACTTCAGTTTTTGATAAACTTTCACTTCCTGGGAAAAGGAATTTTAAAATCATCATTTATTTGAAAAATTGCCAAACTCTTTTGACTTAGTCTGAAAAACAAACAATGAAAGAAAAAATAGGAACAGATAATGTCTTTTTTCCCTCCAAATTTCTCATTGAACTTCAATGAAAACCATAACAGAAGAGAGAACGTTGCCTTCTGCTTATCTGAGAGGCAAATGGAGCAGTTTATTTCTGCAAACGTTTGCAGCTTTATCATTCATTCACCAGCAGCTGTCATTGTTATGGCATAGCATGTTGGAAGAGACTTCCTAAAAGCCAAATGAGTCAAATAAACAACAAACAAGAGAGCCATTTTACAAAGAGCTACCCAAGGCCAGAGAGAAATGATTTGGTCTTGGGTGTGTATGAAATTTCTCAGCTACTGCTGAATGAGTGTTCACCAGTTACTGACAGCTGCTTGCTGGGTTGGCTATATGGTGTCAGACTGGGTAACTGCTGTCCCAGCAAACCACCAGATGCAACAGTTTGTTGTACTCCTGCATGTACATAATCTTAGATATGTCCCATAACTAAGCCTGCAAGTCAAGATTTAGACATGGGGAAAAAAGGTGAAAGGAACAGTGTGAAAGATTAGACTTGCAAATCTCAAAGTACAAGGTGTCAGTCTAGTCATGTTAAAACATCTGCTTAGAACAACTCATACAGTAACTGTAACATATTGTAGAGAGGAATCATGAATATGCAATCAGAACAAAACAGTTTCAGAGCCTGATTGTCATCTCTGTCAATTCCAGCAGTCACTCTCTGTGATGTTGTCTTGTCATTTTGACACTGATTATCCTTTTGTGCGGTGTATTGCAGATACCACACTTCAGTTGTTTACAAATAAAAATGTATCTTACACTTTGACTGTAAGAGAAGAACATTTTAAGTAAGAAAAAATACTCCTCCTAATAATACTTCCACCAAACTCATCATGCATGAGATGCACTCATGAAGATCATCCTCTGTGACAACTTCACGATGTGACCAACTCTCATAAAATCAAGTCATGCTAGTGCTTTGCAAACAGTATCTAAAACCAGTGAGAATGATTTCTCAGCTAATAATGCTCATAACAGAACATTTTTCCTCAAGTAAGCAAGCCGTTTTTAAAGAAATCATTAACAATTTAAGATTTTTAAAGCAATATATTTTAAATACAGCAAGTTATAAACACCTGTTACCTGGCTGAACAGTTTATAGAGCTCCTGTGTGCAATGTTCATATTTGTAAACAGATTTGTTCATGATGCTATACACTGACTGCTCACTACTCCACAATGATATAGAGCAAGGCAAGACTTTTTAAAGACAATTTAAGAAAACTGTAGAATCATCATAACTGAAGAAGTATATAGAAATCTTTATTCAATAACTACTTACAGGACATTATATTTTTTATAATAAATATGTCAGTATATCCTCATCATTCAGTTTTTTTGGCGTGGAGATTAGAGTGTATGAGGGATATATATCTCAGTTGTCAATAATTATTACAGCATAAATATCCTTCTGAGTTCTAGTTATAAAGGACTTTCAGAGATCAGAATGTAGATTGTATCAGTTTATTTAAAGAAAACACAATAAAAGATTAGAAAATATTAGAAAGTCCTATATTATTTTTTTTCTGCATTTGTTGTCTCTGTGATATCAAATCAGGAATCTTTTACTGGTGATGATTTTAGACAGTGTTCCATGTAGATACAGTATCAGATTTATTCCAGGTATTAAACTTTTAATCAGGGGCTTTAGATATTTTACTAGTAAGGATGTATTGAAGATAGTGTGAGTAACTGTGATAAACACTGCCATGACAAATGCTCATAACTCTGGACCAGTTACATTTTCAGTTAAGATTTTTAGTGACCAAATTTGACATCAGAACTCTGAGCAATTAGAGCTTTCATATAGGAATTCTGAATGAAACTATTTGATAATTAGATGATAAAAAACATTTCAGAGCATTTTCCCTTAGAATTTTTACATTGTTACCAACCAGTACAGCTGAACAGCAGCTGTGAAAATAGGCAGAGAAGACAATAAACCCTGACTGAAATGCAAAGTTTTTGAACCCACTGAGAATCCACATGGCGAATAAAAGAAATCTGTCCCTTCATCAATATCTGTCAAATCATCAACACTGAATAAATCACTTCTATGCATGTTATTTCCAACAGTTTTTCCCATGTGGTGCAATTTGAATCATACCATTTAATTAATGACAGTCAGAACAAAGCACAAAACAATACCTATTTCTAGACTTCAGAACACTAATAGTTCACTCAACTCCTCTACACCCATTATGAGTAAAATACTTGCACCTAAAGGAACCTTCCAATTTGCCAGAAAGTTTAATACTGATGATCTTATTCAGGTTTATTTGTCATGGCACTTTTCACCACATGGTAAAGGCAAAAACTGCAAAACTTGTTATCAGCAGTGTTAATGTTGCTATCAAAAGTATTCCCAAATATCTGTGACAAATGGAAGGGGTAAAAGGGCTTAATAAAGTATTACCTCCCTTTTCTGAGTCAATTGAATAATTCAGAGAGATTTTGCAAGCAAAGTATAGCCAACTTAAAAGCACAGTTATTTAGTAGCTATAATACATCAAAGGCACCCATGCTGTTACTTCTTGCTCCTCTAAATAAAAAGTGTAGAATTACAGAATCACACTGAAGAGAGTCAAAGTACAGCAACAATAGTAGGATTGTCAAGGATGGCACAGGTTTAACACGAAATGTCAAGAGGAATTTGCTTACCAAGGCACTCTAATTGCTTGAATACTGGTTGTAAAGTACTGCATATTCTTTCAATGGAAAATGCCTCTAAAGTTACTTCAGATTTTGAAGTGTTTGTTTATCAAATGTTACATCAGGTACCTTTGTATTTTACCTCAACACATACAGTAGCGATAAATTGTTTCAATTAAATATTCCAGTATTTTTTTCCTGTCTGTTGAGGGCTTATTATCAGCATCTCTTGGGTCAGTTTGTATAGTTGCTTTTAGCTCCACATGCAGATTCTGCATATAAGATATAAAGACTTTCTAGAGTGAATCAGTTATATAATGACTCAACACACATTAAAGACAGCTAAGGTTTAATAGGCTAATAAGGTCCATTTACTCACCATGCTCAGAAGACCCCTAAAGGCTATTGGGTGGGCTGGGCAAGCATCAGACAGAGAAAAGAATTTGAACCACTGACATCTTCACCAGTAATATCAGAAAAAGAAAAGGAAAGGAAATAGCCTGTACAATTGACAGACAACACATTTCATTAGCAATGGAAGGAAATGCATTTTTTTAGTGCACAATTACCTTGTGAAACTCATTGCCAATAAATGTTCCTGAGGTCAGAAGCTTTGCAGCACTCAAAGGCAGGCTGCAAAGCTTTATGCTGTAGGAGCACTCAGGGTCCTTCTGAACATGACAAGGGAAGCAAACTGTCATCCTTTTGTTCATAATCGAATCAGGTTTGATGAAAATGAACATTTTTTATGGAGTCTAACATTTGTTTTTACACCCCTCTGGTGCAGCTGACAGTGCCCAGTTTAAGGAAACTTCCTAGTCTGACCATCCAGGATCCACTCTGGCAGTCATTCTTGCACCACCTGTGCTGGGACTGAGGCCCCTTCCCAGCTACAGCCCCCACATTCCCACATTCAGAACAGGTTTCCTTACTGGATAGACCCCAGGTTTCCCACAGCAGTTTCAGGCGTCCCAACCATTAAAATAATTTCATCACAATGCAATAACAAACAAACAGCTCGAGCTGGTGTTTCTGAGGAGGGATCCTGAACAAAGGAACCCCTGGGCTTTTATCCCCCCCCACCCCCAGTGTAAGCGCAGGAAGGACTGGGATCATCGGCTCCTGCCGGTCTCAGTGTCCAGTCCCCTGGCTGGGCCGCAGGTCCCCGGGCCCTTGTTGTGCTGAGGGTCGGCTCTTCACAGCCTCTGTGCCTGGGCTCCAGCAGCCAGAGCTCAACCTGCAGCTGCACCCTGAGCTACCTCAGAGAATGTGTTCCTCAGCATCAGGTGTGGAAACGTTACTGAGCTGGATGGATCACCACTACCATTTGTGCTCCCATGTTCTGATAAAATAGCAGATAAAATGTTTTGCTCAGAAAACCTTGAACTAAGACAACAGAAATGTATCTAGACCAAATCTGGACTGATTCCCAACACATATCCAAACAGCTTTTCTTGTGCAGTTTTAAATTCTTAATCTCAGAAAGGATTAGCCCATTAAGTATTACAAGAAGGTAAAGTAGGAATTCAAGTGATGATGACTATATACTTGTTTGTTAAATGCTTTTCTAATGGACAAAATATATATAGAATTTTTCTAAAATTATCAAATGCAGTAATCAGAATATGAATTACTGAATATTAACTGAGCATACAACATCAATTACTGCATGAAAAAACAAGGTATTGTTACTTCCGTTACTCTGAAAAATCAGTCCCACTTTTTGTCCTCAATTTGTATCAGACTTAGGGATAATCATTCCTTAAGAAGATGCTTCACTGTGTTGGCATCAAATGCCTACTTAAAAATGCATTTCACAAAATGAAGCATCTAGGGCCCATAATCATCTTGTGTAATTTTTTTAGCTCCAGAGAAGTTAGTGGAAACATGCCAGATGATATACAGCATCTTGTTTCTGAATTCCTCTCCCACCTCATGCTTTCTTGACACATATTCAGACAAGGAAGAACTGTTAGTTCACCTAGTTTAACTTCCATTGTAACAGAAAGTTACAGCAGGCTTACAGGAACTGCTCCAGCTCCCAACCCCTTCAATAAATGCTACAATCTCATAGGCCAAAGTAGCTAAAAAATCCAACTGAACAAAAAAATAGGGAAAGCTGTAGATGGTAGGAGGGGTTATTATGAATGTGCATTATGTGTAAGAAAAGGGCAGTTGCTAGTAAAGAATATAAAGCAGAAGGTGAAAACTAGAGTAAGTTCAAAGTAAAATAAAGCAAGAGAAGCAGTAGACAGAAGGAGAGATCTACTGGCAGCAGGTAAAGGATTTCATACTTACATAGCACTATTAATATAATGTGCAAAAGTGCCAGATGACTCATACCAAAGTGTTTGCGCAGTCAAAGCAAAACAGCTCAAGCTGATCCTCAACAAATATGAAGCATAAAGAAACACCCTTGAGATTTTCAGTGGGGTGAAATAGATGATAGGCCAACGGGGGTGCAGGCCTACATTGCCAAGTGAAGAGGTCAGCTTGAAGCATTTGTCAAGACTGATGCTTGAACCTGCTGTCAGCAAGGCTTGTGCACAGACTTGCCCAGGTAATCCTGTGATCCTCATTGAGGTCACGAGCACTGTAGATGAGGGAAATGGCACAACAGTTCATGGGCACTGGGTGCCAAATAGTCACAGAAAATGCTTCTTAGTGCGGCATAGTTTGAAAAGGCTAAACTTGGTGGAAACCGAGTTTTTCACAAAACAGATTGCACAGAAATTCCTGGAGTCCATAGAAGTATTGGCTCTAAGATTTGAGAGAGGTGGAGGCAAGCTGGAAAGCAGCAGGATGGAAGCTTCTCTTAGGACACAAGTGTCTGTGCTCTTTAGAGATAAGAGTAGCAATATTAGCACTGGTGAACCCAGAATAGACTCTTCTGGTTCAGCCTCAACTAGAACTGCTTTAAAAGTGAGTGTCAGATGTATTTTAAGCCCTGATGTATATCTCTAGTGGTGAAACTAGAGAAATTATGTTGCAGTTGTTAATTCACAGACTGTTTATCTTGTTTACCCTCCAACAAAATAATTGCTGCTTGATTATAACTACAAAAAGGTTTTGCCATCCAGTCATATAGCAGAGGTTATTTTTTTCCCCAAG
Organism: Sinosuthora webbiana; assembly: GCA_013397395.1. NCBI lineage: Eukaryota > Metazoa > Chordata > Aves > Passeriformes > Sylviidae > Sinosuthora > Sinosuthora webbiana. The sequence goes on along the minus strand of VXBN01000048.1, from coordinate 8,850 downwards.
GCATTCTCGGAGGACTGATGCTGCACATTTCAACTAACCAAATCATAGTACACTATCGCCCTGATTCTTTAGCCTTCTGATGACTGTTTACATATTTCTAGTGGAGTCTCTCAAGAATGTACCATAAACAAGTAGATTGTTTTCATACCAGTCTGTGATGGACTGGTGAACTGACCACTAGGGTCAGAAAGGTGTTGCTCTCATCTACCAATCCTTGATCAAATCCCAAATTCTATTTAAATCCCAAAATGATAATAAACTCTCTCTTTCTCTGCTCACCTCTGAACCTGAGTGGTGTGGTTCTTTCGTGTCCCTACCGGTGACAGTACACTAGGAGTACTAAGAGTACACTAACTTACTAAGAGTAAGTTCACATCCGTCTGATCACAGGCTTTTCGCTGTTGCATGCCTATCAGATACCTCTAGCTTCTGAGGACTATGTAGTTTTATTCTCACTTGTACAGAGCAGGCTCATACCTGGCAGATTGATCTCAAGATTATGAACACACTTGGGCAGGTCCTCAGTTGAAATCCATGAAGGTCCACAAATTTATTGTTAGATGAAAGGCTGTATTTTTTTCTGCTGACAACTTGCCTTCCTTTCGTTGAAACAAATATAGCAAAGTGCTTCCCACACCCAACACATACGCAGAGGTGCAAAGGCATGTGTATGCATGCATTAGAACAACATACATGAATCTAAGGTACCAAATAATACCCAAGGCTGACACCTAAGAATTACAATTTATTTTCCTTCATAACCGCAATATATTTGGAAAATATAAATAATACTTGTTTGGCACAAAAAAAAAAAAAAAAAAAAAAAAAAAAAAAAAAANAAAAAAAAAAAGTGTTAGGTCCCTCCACTGAAACATTTTCACAATAGATTACCTTCTGTCAATTGCTTAAACTTTGAAAAACTTAGGTACTTTTTCACCTTTTTTATGTGGATGGAAAAAATTTTGATGGGGATCTGTATCTCATTACTGGTTTTTATACAGATATTGGTATCACAGCAGTTTGTTCACACATTTAGTAAAGAAGGAAAAACAAGAGCAGACGTTTTTAAAACAGAATAATCTAGAATACAAAATTACCTGGTTAATTGCAAAACAAATTCAAGTAATTAAAATAACATGACAGGAACTGCAGTTGGTAACAATGGCCCTGGAGGTGTTTTATTTTCCATTAAATACAGGCTTCTGTCTGAGACAATGGTGTCTGCTTGCCAAAGCTGGGACAGTGACAGTGTGGTGCTGCTGTTGGGAAGTGCCTGCAGTGCACAGGAATTTGTTTCTTACGTTTCTCACTCTCCTCTGTACCTCAGTGAACATTCAGCCTGAGCAGGTCCAGAAGTGACACTAAGGGGGTGGGTGGGAGATGCCAGGGCAGGGGTGTCCAGGCAGCTCTGTCTGCTAGTCCATCTGAACAGTGTGGACCAGGTGAAATTGCTTCTGTGTGTCCCTGGACACACCTCTGCTGTGTAAGAGAGCAAGTCAAAGGAGAGAGGATGGGTGAGAAGCAGGACAAAAATTTCAGCCCGGGATCACAGCATATGTATTTTGTGGTTTAGGCCACAGTGGTCAGTGAGAGGGGGAGGGATGGACATCTATTTGCCCTCCCAGTGCTCCTCCTGAAGAGATGCACTGCTGTGTGATCTCTTAAGGCTGTTTTTATAATTGCCTTAGTTAAGATGCTGCTATTCAGGAGCCACGGTTTCAGTTTGGCATCTCCAATCAGTTGTTCCCTTCTATCACATTTCAGAAAACCAGCAATGCTTGACTTAGCTGAAGAGGAATGAGCAGGCAAAAAGGTCTCACCCATAGACAAACATAAGTGAGAGTTCAGGGATATAAGCATAGCCTACACACCACATCATTGCTTGTGAGTGACAGAACCACAGAATATACTGAGTTGGAAAGGACCCACAAGGATCACTGAGTCCGACTCCTAGGTGAACTCCTATGGCCCATACAAGGATAAAATCCACAACCTTGCCATTATTACCACCATGTTTAATCAACTAAGTTAATCAGCCAAGCCCCACTTATCCAAAGCAGCCATATGAATATCCTTTTGGAGACAGAAGCTACCAAAACAAAGACTTGCAGGAGAGCACTTCAGCTTGTAAAAGAACATAGAGGGAAGATGCCAGCTTCCACTTCATTAGCTCCTTTCCACACCAAAACCAATAATACTTCCTAAGGCCCACATGCACAGATTTAGCACACTCACTGTCTGGAGGTGGGAGGGAAGGACATGTTGTGTATATCCATTACACAGTGTTTCAGAAATTTTCTGTTGGACAAATAAAAGTCTCTTGTCCATCCAAGTGAATCACATAAAAGATAATATTCATGCTGATTGTCAAGTAAGGAAATGTAAAGAAGCATAAAACTCTTGCTAGTAATAGTCCTTTGTCATAGCTTACCAGCAAAATATTTTCAAAATAATAGTATGGAAAAAAAAGGTCATATATTTTATAAAAAATAAAACCAGAATTACTAACACACACTGCTATTGCTAACTTTAGAGACCTTAAAAATCATAGCACCTCACTAGTCCTCATACATTAGGGAAGTTTGTCAAAATTCTTTGCATTTTGCAGAAACAATTCAACAATTTTTCCAAACTCACATATGAATTTCAAGGGGAATTTAGAGAGGAAACCAGTACTAATAAGAGACTGACTAATAAGAGTCAGGGCTTTTAGGAAGTGATTACGACCCTGGTTATCTTATAGACCCCTGTGCAGCTCGAGTTATCCATTAGAGTCTGATAAGCCACTGATTACTCTGATTAAGGAATTCCCCTTGCCATCTCTGAACAGAGGAGAGATTTCACTGAAAAGGTTTGCTAACTTTTCCTAAAATTTTGAGACTCTCTAGTAAACATTTTCAATGTTTCCAGATTTCTTAACGTGCAGTCTGACACTTAAACAATGCCTTGCTTTTAATAAATGTGCTGATAATTCACTTTAAATAAGTTTACTGCTGCCAGTTATGAAATAAAATAACTAGACTTTTTAATATCCTGTAGAAGTCTTGCCCTGCTCCACTGCTCATATAATGGGCATTTAGCATGTGGCATTTCCCCTTGTAATAAAAAGTGCTATCCTTTATCTCTCAATGTAATATGGGTTATGAAGTAAAATTTGAAGCACCCAGCAGCAGAAATGAAAGATTTCATAAACAATTAAATTTCTACTTTGGGTCATTGATTGTTATAGTGATAATATTAGTGATGGTGCCTTGTGTACTTCATTGTGCACAGTGAACTACAAACAAAGCCATAAAGAAGTCTTTTCTGTTCAAGACAGAGGGGGAAATGTGTGAAATGGATTTGTGGAGAACTCTCAAAGCCTGACAGAAGGCTCACATAATGTGCATCTGTATGCAAACCTTGAGATAAGAAATGCCATGGAATAGGACAGACATTGTTGAGAGAAATGGAACTGTAAACAAGTTTCAAAGGATGGCCTTGCAAATAAGACTAGATACTTTGGAGAAACAGAACTATGAAAGGTGCATTGTAGTAGCACCCACGAGGGGTGATTTTAGATGATTTGCTCTAAGGCATTAACAGCATTGTGTGGCAAAAGCTGATAGGCCAAATTATAATGTATTGTAATTAGGAAATAGTTGGCTTCTGATTGTGATGGCATGAACTGCAACATCTCTACTGTCTCACCCTTCACATGAGACTGAAAATGGAATAAAAGTTTTTAAAACGCCTCTCAGTTGTCCCATCTCTGAGTCAGAAAAGGGGATGATCCGACAGTGGTCTAAGATTTCAAGAGCAATGCAGTGTTTAACTGAAAAACATGGAAGTGCTGGTAACAGCAGTTTTTGGTTTTGCCTTTATAAACTCGTATTGTTCAAACTGCCAAATTTTCCTTTCTCTCCTTTTCTCTGTCTGTCTCACAACATCAGCAGGAGAGGTTATGTTGCTACTGGACTTCTTTCTTTTTCCACTGGCCATCTGATGACATGCAATGTCCTTTGAAATTATTTTCTTGAAGCTCTGGGGGATCAGTGCTGAAGTGTGCCAAATACCACAACTGCCTCCCACTCCCTACAAACCAACCAAATAGATTCTCTTTGAGGTAACAATATTCCTCCTTGCTGAGAGGCAGAACTGCAGACTTTGCTGCTTAAGGAGCTGTTGCACTCAATTCATAAAATACTTCATTGCACTGGAAAGCTGATGATCAGCCTGCCCAGCCAAAAACACTATGACACACAGGCCAGTTCAGAGAAGATTAAAGAGCAGCTTTTCTTGAGATCAGCTCTCCCCTCTTACAAACAGAATGGAGAGTATTTAGGAGAGTGTCTGCACTTTTAGTAATTTAATTTGCATTTGCATACAAAACATTAGAGGTACAAGCTCTTAGTTATGGAGAGGCAATCTTAATCTAACAGAGACTGTTTGTACCTTTATAGTCAAAACAGTAAGCTCTGGAATCACCAGAATAAACAAAAAAATTAGAACAAATTTAAATAGCAGCTGCAGACTGGAGTGTGTGTATGTCCTTGAGTCTGTTTTCACAACAATGCATAGACAAAATGAGAAAAATGGTTCATTTGATCTTCTTAAAAGATTGCCTGTTAATTTTCATCTTTATAAAGTGAAACAAAAGTGAATCTCAGTGATGGCATTTTTCTTTCAGTTATCAAAGTTATGCAAGGAGCATGTGAGGAACAAATAAATGAAGCACCAATCTCTGGGTCTCTGAGAGTGTCACAATGAAGCCATGATTAAAGGATTAAAATCATACAAATGTCAAACACTGGGTTGTAGTAGACAAAAAGAGATGGGAGGAAACAAAATCCAGAAAACTGTTTTCCAAGAAAACTGAGACCAATTCAAATTTCAGAAATGGCACCAGTTTTATTTAAACAGAAGAAAGAGCTTTAATCCAAAATAATCTGAATTGGCTTTCATATAGGCTATTACCATCATTCTTTCACCTGACTTTGGCTTATTCTGGGGTCCCTTCACATCATTTATAATTAAAAATATTAAATTAATATGCTTTGGGTTAATATAACTTCAGAATTATATATATTCTTGCGCAATTACTGAGCTACTTTGTCTGTCAGGAGATGGTCAGAGAGCTGCAATTGTTCAGTCTGGAGAAGGTGAGGGAGGGTGAGCGTGAGGGGAGGATTACACATGTGTGTATATGTGTATACTCCAGATGGGAGTAAAGAAGACAGAAGAAGATTTTTCTCAAGGGTACCCAGTGAGCAGATAAACAGCAAATAGCACAAATAGAATTACAATGACTACCACATAAACATTAAAACACTCCCACACTTTTGCTGTGAGGGTAGTCAAACAATTGAGCAGGTTGCTCAGAGAGGTTCTGCAGACTTCATTCCTGAAGATACACAAATCCTGACTGGTTGTGGTCCTGGGCAACCTGCTAAGAGACACTGCTTTGATAGATCAATTAGATTGCCTAAGAGGTACCAGTCACTTAAACGCTGTAGCTCTGCAAATGAACAATCTTAGATAAAACCCCCAGAGATTAGGAAAAAACCCCAAAGCATGGAAGAAAAATACATATTCTAAGATTAAATTTCATTTAAGGTAAAAAATGCCAATCTAAATGTTTAGATTCCTATTCTGTCCCGTCTTATCTAAATATGTGGTAGTACTCATTGTAGGAAGAATATGTGATGGGGGAAAGTCTACTTAAAAGTGAGAAACCTAGTAGGGAAGAAGGAAACAGGAGATTTCATGGAAGCTAACTAGTAAATGTGAAGCAACAGAAGCTCTCCTGAGCTCTGAACACTGTTTGACACAATACAATGCCACAGAGCTCTGAGAATATCTGTGTCTTTCTATAAACAATGTCTTGCCTTGGAAGGGAAACCCAGCTGTTTTTCTACGTTTGTGTCATTTGAAAATCTAATATATAGCACTGTGAGGATGGTATCAACAGAATGTGGGTAAAAGAGATGACACGGAATGCACTGTGGATCAATTCTGCAAGCCTGTCTGACAAATACTATGGGAACTGCATAAGACTTCAGGTGTCAAAAACAGTCTTTATGGGTATCCAAAGCTTGTAACTACAGGGAACTACTTAGATTTTCAGTTTTGTAAAAAGGTTTTGCTCCACTGATGTGAGGTAAACAGCTGGCCTGTTGAGGTCTAGTGCACCCTCTGGTCTTTGACAGCTTGTATATCACATTGCTTGCCCCAGTGTGAAACTGAGGCCATACCAAAATAATTATATAGTACTGTTTCCACTGATTTCAGAAATCTAAGCATCAGGCCTGAAGAACCATTCCCTTAATTTCTACTGACCATTCAATTAAACAATTCAAATGTTTTTGAACCAAATACTTTAACATTAATTTCTTTAGAATCCCACCACCACTGAAGATGCCATTGCCTGCAGTTCATTATTTCCTAAGAACTTAGTTAAAGTCACATGGATATTTAAATTAATAGACTTCATTCTTCACCTGTTTCCTTGGATTCCTTTATCCATGAACTGTATTTATCTCTTGCTGTTCTGTGAAACTAACCACACTATTACTAGTGGAAATAATTTTACCATGTGTATTAATTTTACTAAACTGAATCTCAGTGTTTCTGCTGCCCATTTCCAAGCAGTTTCTCATTGAGACAAACCATGAGGAAACCTCTTTTGTTTCAGATCCTGGCCAAGGAACCAGAGTGATGTGTCTCAATACTCTCTGACTTTGGCTAACTATCATGGTTTAGCTCATCCTTCAGTTTCATCCTCCAATTCCACATCACCAAAAGGGCAGGGATAATATCTCTTTTCTGCAGGCTTTGACTCTTGCCTGTGAGGAGGACAAGACCTCGGCAACATGCACCATCTCTCTTGGTAAACACCCCAATATGGCCTGTAAGGACTTGAAGAAAATGACAGAGAGGTCACACTGCAGCTGTTTGACTCAGTACAGAGAGATGGCCAGTGTTTAACCAAGACAAAGAAGGTCCCTGGAAACCTTTGTCCTAAGTTTTGAATCTTACAGCAGGGCTGAACAGGGTGACCTGTAGACAAGCCCATGCAGGCTGAGCTGGTTCAGTGAGGAGACATTTTCACAAATTTTACCAATGATCAGCCTCTGCAAGGCTCATCCACAGCAGTTACCTCCCCGGCATGAGCAAATATTTTAACAGTGCTGTGTATATATAGGTTGCTTGGTCCAGTCCCTGTATTTGCTCTTTGCAAAAACCCAAAAAACCCAAGGGAATTCTAAATCTGTCTTTGTGATATGATTATTCAGTTGGAAAATTTGTCTCTGTGAACATATAAATAAACAATGATAATATTAACTCACTTATGATTTTTTTTTTAAATTGCATTGATTTTGAAAAGTAACTACATTATATGGTGTACCCAGTTCCTGTCCCTGCCTTACACAAAAAATAATTAATGTTCTTTCTTCTTTAATTTTGAAAAACACAATAAATTTTGCTTGCTTTAGCAACATTCTGAAATGTAATCATGTACAGAAATCTAGTATAAAACCCAGCATTTTTAATATGAAATACTGTTATTTTATCATTTCTGGTAACATCTTCAATATGCCAAGCCCTAAAGGTAAAAGCCTTCCACCCTCACACAGCATTGCAATCTGGCTGGCACATGTGAAAGGCAACCATTTCAGGAGAGGGGTTAGATGACCATGCAGTCCAGGAATACTTCTCCATCTATACCAGTTGCAGAATACTGGCAGGCCTTTTTGTTGTCCAGCCTGCAGGGACGAGCATTTGGAGAATGGTGAGCTTTTTGCCCTATCAGAATCTAGTGATAGTCTGATAATCTGTATTTTAGCCACCCTCTGAGCTGGAAATCTTGCCCAGTACATCTTTGAAAATTCAAATTTTCAGTGAAATGCAATGAAAGCTTCGTTACTCCAGGGGCTTGTGTACTAACAGCAAAAACTGAGTAAGAACAAAAGGAGAGAGAGAAAGAGGGTGCTGAAACCAGCACCACGGCATCCTAGTAGAGTACCAGACAGGGCAGGGGGTGATGAGAAGTACAGTGGGAAGAAGAAATGACACAGTCATGAAGAAGTCAAATGAAAGTAATTAAATGGGAACTAAAGAGCTTAGCAAAAACAATAACACAGTCAGGATGGAAAATCAGTGGGCATTCACCCCCTATGAGAAATGTGCATGTGCAGAAAGCCAAGACAGAGAAACTCAAGGGCATGGATGGGAAGTCCTCTGTGTACAGTAAGGTAAAGAATAGTCCCTCTGAAACCATTTGACTAGAACAAGAGGTAGCTATGATTCAAGATGAGAAGGGATCAAGGCTGAATAAGGACATACGTCTGAATGACAAATGGCCCATACTGCTCACAGTGATGGCTTGAGATATTGTGGTAGTGCATTCCCCCTTAACTCTTTTCCAGGTTGCAGTGTTCTCTGAGAAAATGCTTGTTAGGCCTCGTCCTTGAAAATGCCACCTTGGCTCGGCTCTTTCAGAGCTTATCAAAAAACACTCTCCATTCTCAGGAACTCCTAACAAGCTTCTGTTTTTCCCATGAACAGCCTTGGAAAATATTTCTCTGACCTGAATGGCATAACATTCCTACTCTCACACTTTCAAAGAAAGTGCGGACACAAACTGTAGCCAGGATGAAACATTGTTATGACTGAAGCCCACTCTNCCACTCTCTTGCAACCCTATAAACAGTGGTCCAGAATGGGGCTCATCGGGAGATACAAAAGTATCTGAAGTGAGTATAATCACTAATCTCTGAGAGGAATTTTTCCACAGGTACTTTATCTTGCACTATGTCTGCGTGCATACCCTTTGCACATTTGCTACAGCAAATCTGGAAGTTAGGTTAA
>VXBN01000045.1:180132-201610 GCA_013397395.1 Sinosuthora webbiana | reverse complement strand
ATATGGCACTTGAGGACATGGTTTAATGCTGAACATGATGGTGGTGCTCAGTTGGTAGTTAGAATTGATGATCTTCAATATTTATTTTAGACAATAAAAAAATCTTTACTGATTCTATGATTTTGTGATAAACTGCACTGCTCAGTTTTGTGCCATCTACAAACTTATTGAGGGTGCACTCAATTCCTCTGGGTATGTCATTGATGTAGATAGAAAATAATAATGTTCCAAATATTCCCAATGACCCTTGAAGAACACCACTTTTACATTGAACCATTGGTTATGGACCATTCTCTCTCTGAATGTGGTCATCCAATTAAGTCCTTAACTATTTAACACGTCATTCATCAAACCCATCTCTCTTCATTTTAGCAGCAAGAATGTAAGACAGCTGTAAAGCTAGAGAGTGTTGCAGAGGAGGGCCACAAAGATGGTGAAGGGTCTTGAAGGGAAGCCTTGCAAGGAACAGCTGAGGTTGAGGTTGTTTAGCCTGGAGAAGATGAGACTGAGGGTAGTCATCACAGTTTACAGCTTCCTGATGAGGGGAAGAAGAAGGGCAGACACCAATGTCTTCTCTGTGGTGACGAATGGCAGGACCTGAAGGAATGACCTGAAGCTTTGTCAGGGGAGGTTTAGTTTTGACATCAGGAAAGGTTCTTCACCCAGAGGATGCTTGGACACTTGAACAGGCTTCCCAAGGAAGTGGTCACAGCACCAAGCCTGGTGGGGATTCAAGGAGCTTTTGGACAATGCTCTCTCATATAGAGGGATTCTTGGGATGTCCTCTGCAGGCCAGGAGTTGGACATGGGTGATTCGTGTGGATCCCTACCCCCTCATGTTATTCTATAATTCTATGATTTTATGTTAAGAATTTTGTGAGGGTCCAAATCAAAGGCCTTACAGACAGGTAAATGACATCTATAGTTCTCCTTTGATTGCATTGATTGATGCATTCTGTCCATGGTGGAGGGCCACTGTGCCAATCAGGCACTATTTGCCCTTGGTGAAGCCATTTTGGCTGTCTTTAACCAGCCCTCTGTCTTCCCCGTTTTGACGTGTCTTCCAGGAGTCTCTGCTCTGTGATGTTACTGGGCACTGAGATGAGGCTGACTAATCAATAATTCCTGGGTTCCTGCTTTTTTCCCTTTTTAAAAAAAGTTGAAATACTCCTTTTTCTCTAGTCACTGAAAACTTATCCTGACTGCCATGGGTTGTCAGACATGATGTGACTGCCGTGACTTTTCATGTATGATGGAGAGTGGCTTAACAACTGCATTAAATTCTCTCAGGACCCTGGGATGCATCTCCTTGGGTCCCATGGTCTTTCCTATGTTCAGATGATCTTGAACCTGATCTGCTTTTACACCTGGAGTTATTTCAGTTCTCCATTTCCTCTCTTGAGGTTCAGGGACTTGAGAGATGTGGGAAGAGTGATTGCCAATGAACACTGAGGCAAACAAAATTATTGACTACCTCACTTTTTCTTTAATCTTCTGTTTCTGACCAACATGCCTATTGGAGCTGTTTTTACTATTCTTTGTATCCTTTGGCAAATTCAGCTCCAACTATACCTTATATTTCCTAATTTCCTAATCCTGTCCCTCCACAACCAGACAGCACANTGAGAGATCTTGGGCTCTAAGAATAATGTCCTCAAAGATCTGACAGTGCTATTCTGCTCCTTTTTACCTGAGTGTAGTTTTCTGAAGGGTCCCATCCTAATTCCTCAAAGAACTAAAAGTTCAGGCTCGTAAAATTCAGAGTACTGCCTTTAACCTTTCTTTGGCCCATAACCCTTGAGATCAGGAATTCCACCAGGGTATGACCACTTCAGCCCAGGCTGCCACTGATCCTGACCTCTCCAGTTAGTTACTCTGTCAGTAAGCAACAGGTGAAGTAGCACTTCATTGTCACCTGGGGTAAGAAATTAGCCTTAATGGTCTCCAGGAGTCTCCTGGACTGCTTGTATCTTGCCAAGCTGCTTTTCCAGCAGATGTCAGGGACTGTCCTGTCAGGACAAGTCCCTGCAGCTGGGTCAGAACCTGCCAGAGTGATGCTTCCTGCAGGTGAAATAAGAAGGTTTTGTCAACAGGGTCCCCTCAATTGAGTGGTGGGTAATAAACACAAACCATGAGATTTCTTTTTTTGGCTTGGCCTCTGATTTTTAAGCTCTTGACCTGTTCATTGCTGTTTTTCAAAGACAGGTTTATGCAATCAAGTCCATAGAGAGGGCAAATTGCCTGCCCCTCCTTTCTTGCCTGTCCATTCTGAGCAGTTTGTAGCTGTCCAGTCATGTGATTTGTCCCACCAAGTTTCAGTGCTTGTGATTAGATCATAGCTTTCCATTTGCAGTCACTTCCAATTCTTCTGATTTCACCCATGCTGCCTATGCTAGTGTATAGACATTTCAGCAGGGCTATCAAACATGTCAGCATCTTAGATTAAAAAGCTCTAGTTCTTCTGAGGCGTTTCGCAGGTATTCCCCTGTCAATTTTTAATTCATCAGCAGCCCCTGACTCTTCATCAATAAAAACTCCATCATCTTCCCACTCTAAATCTAGTTGGTTCTGCCTTTAAAGATAAAAGGTCCTCCAGAAAGACTGCAGATGCAGCACAATGCTTGGCATTCCAGTCCCCTTTTCTCATAAAACTTTCAGTCTGGAATTTCTTTCCACAGAGATTTACAATGATAACTTAAAACTGCATGAATCAATTTCTCTGTAAAGTCTATTGAGTTGGGAGGTCATACTTCAGTAGAAGGGGGCTTGGATTTCTGCAAATTCTTAGTCATTAATTGCCTTCCTGGTAGACTTAGGAAAAATGTATCCAGAACTCCTCTGGATACGTCAAGGATCTACCTCATATTTCTATTTGAGAATAAACTGAAAGAAATGTTTACTTTTACTGCTTATGTTAGCCAAGCTAACTTACAAGGAGCTAGAGAGAATGTGCAGGTACCTCTTGGGAGTAGGAGAAAATAAAGAGAAGCTGCTGATTAGTCATGTTTTTTATGGCTTGTTTATACAGCAGAAGAAATCTTGTTAAGCCTCATAGATACCTCATTGTAAGAAAAAAAGCAGTTTCAAGAGAGCAGTGTTCGTGTTCAGAAATAATTCCTTTAGATACACTAATGCGCTTTCCTGAGATACATGGCATTTGACCTTTCTTTGTTTTTGACAGGAAAAAGTGGCCCTGAGTGCAAGCACTGTAGGGCTGATCCGGATAAGGAGTGCCGGTTTTGTTCGTGTTACTTGTGTGGTGGCAAACAGGATGCTCACATGCAACTCCTGTGTGATGAATGTAATATGGCTTATCATATATATTGCCTGAACCCTCCCTTAAGCAAGATACCAGAAGATGAAGACTGGTAAATATACAAGGATGATTTACTTACCTATATTGACATTCTATTATGCATGGTACCTTTTTGATATTTGCACCTCATGAGAGAAAATACAGAAGATGTTTTTAAATTCTGGGGTGTTTTCATCCATCTGCTTAATAAAAGGCTTATGTTTTCTGTCAAGATAATTCTTTTAAATAATTCGCAATGAATTAGTAGTAAGCTTTAATGGCCTTTATGAAATTTCAAGACTGGTATGTTCATTTTATTCATTATGATCAATATGATCTTCTGTGACATTACCTGATCTGATTGTATTTATTGACAGTTGTTGTTCCTCAGCCTTTTCATTTTTTAAAGACTTCTCTGCTTGTGCAATTTTCTTATGCTCACACTTCTCTGCCCCTTCATCCTCTGTCCCCGCTGCTGCCCCTGTGCTCTTCATTGCCTCTGCTACATTCATTTTTCATGCTATGGAAGGACCCACACATTGCTACTCTTCATTTCTTACGTAATTACTCTTATGTCATTATTAGCTGTCTACAATTTACTCTGTTCACATTTATCACCTGCCTATGACTTACTTGAGATGCTAATCCTTTATAAATGAGTAAAAAATAGAACTTTATTTTAATAAAGTTTTCCATAGACTTCATTAAACCTCTGAGATGTGTATGAATACATTACATGGAATCTCTATGAACCTTGTGATTATATTTTTTGTAAAATCTGTGTAAATCTTTTGGAAATTTTAACATTCTCTGTAAATTAATAACTCAATCTCCTACACCTTACTGGATTCCTTAATGTTAATTGGTTAGTGCCTGATGGTCTGCCTGTTTTCTGGGGCAACTATCCTCACAGGAAAGAATTTCTTACTAAAATCTAAACCAGCTAGAAGGTGCTGTAAGGTCTTCGTGAAGCCTTTTCTCCAGGCTGAACAGCCCCAGCTCTCAGCCTGTCTTCGAAGCAGAGGTGCTCCAGCCCTCTGATCAACTTGGTGGCCCTCCTGTGGGCTCTTGCCAACAGGTCCACATCTTTCTTGTGGTAGGTGCCCTAGAGCTGGATGCAGCACTGCAGGTGGGGTCTCACAAGACTAGAGTAGAGGGGTGGAATCACCTCCCTTGACCTGCTGCCCATGCTGCTTTGGGTGCAGCCCAGGATGAGGGTTGGCTTTCTGGGCTGTGAGTGCCCATGGCTGGGTCACGGTGACCCTTTTGATCACAAACACCTCCTCCTCTCCAGAGCTAGTCTTGGTCCATTCTCCAAATTATGGATTTCTAGAAGTTTAATTCATATAGTTAAAATTCATTGGAAAATGGCTGTCACGCTTTTTAGCTTGTTTTTGTTCACTGTGTAACTAAGACTAGGAGTCTTAAGATCCATATATGTAAGCAGATAGCTGCATCTGTGGATGAAGTCACGGTAGAGGTGGTAGAGATACAGTTATGGACATGGCTTACGTGAGCAAGTTTTGGGATGCTTAGTGTCACCAGCCCTGTACTGACTTAATGCTTGTCATTATGTAGAAGTACATTTGCACCAGGCAAAGCAGCATCTCCTACCAAAGAAGTTTGTGTCATCCCTTCTTCGTGCATACTAACAAAGAGTCATGGTTGTCTGATCTTAATTTAGGAATAGTTTGCTTTAGAATTGGAAATACTTCCATTTCCTGTTTTTGAAGTGTAAAATCCAGCAAACTCTCTTCAGGGGTTAAGCCTTTGGTTTGGGAAAGGAGAAGTTTATCTTGTGGAGATTAAGTCACTCTGTATGTGAAACAGTATTTACTCCCTACAAGATTCAGTAAAGAATATTAAGGTAATATTGTTACCCTATCAACAAACATGGAATTCACCATGTGACTTCACCTAGTTAATTCACCTTGTGAATTTGCATTATGTTATGTTTGTTCTTTTAATGGGTCTTAAATGCTTTTTCTGTAAGCAGCTGTAATACCTGTCAAAGTCATAGTGTCACACAATTTCAGCATCTTACATTATTATTTTTTAATCTACATGGCTTCGTTGTTTAAATGGTTCAACACCTTTTTTGAGACAGTGAAATCTATTCCTGTGGACCTTAATCATTAATTCTTCTATTCATATCCACATAAAAAAAAAAATTGATAAATCCAAAACAGTAGTAGTACTAGTAGTAGCAGTAGTTGTTACCCAAATGAGGTTATCAATGTTAGTGTAGATCAGTTTTCCTCTTCTAATGGTGTATGGGCCAAATCCAACCTATGGGAGCCAGAAACATGGACATGCCTTTGTATTGTTGTTCCTGGACTAGATAAGAATGTTGTTGGAAACAGCAGAATGACCACCGTACTCCATTTCTCTCTCCTGTAGTCAGTGTATACTAGTATCTCTGCTTTCCTACCAGAATGGATTTGTGTTAGTTGGAGTGAGCCTCAGCATTATATTCCAAGTGGCTTCAGTGTTGTAGAAGTGAGTGAGTGAGTGTGTGTTTGTATATACACACTATATCATACCTTGGCTCTGTTTGACATTCAGCAGTCTGCAGTGAAATTTGTTGCACTATCAGCAAAAAATAAGGGTACACTGTGCAGGACACAGAAACAGGTCATGAGTACTGGTTTGCAGCATACTTCTCCTTTACATGATGTAAATGAAGGAGGACTAATTGAAGAGAGAATGTAGGAGACATGGGGACCTCTCACATATGTGAGAAAAAATAGTTATATGTTTTGCAACTAGCACTCTACCTTTTAAAGATACTGAAAAGCCCTTTTTTAAAACAACTTGACAGTATTTGTTTGTATTTAGTTCATTTTTTTAAGCCGTAGACTTCAGCTGTTTAAGACTGGTATATGCTTGCGAGCTTAAAACATTCAGTCAAAATAAACAAATGGACACTATTCTGGCTACAAGAAATGTGTTGCCATTATTATGAAGTTAATTGAGAATTTACTAAAACCTTTTTTTAGGTATTGTCCTTCCTGCAAAAATGATTCTAATGAAGTTGTAAAGGCTGGAGAAAAGCTCAAACAGAGTAAAAAGAAAGCAAAGATGCCATCTGCCAGTACTGAAAGCCAGAGAGACTGGGGAAAGGTAGAGTGTGTTTTAGAAATAGCTGTTACTCTGATGGTTCATGTATGTGCTACATCTATAATTTTGCTTACATATGCACTACACAAAATTCAGTACTGGGTTGCACAGACGACAAGACAATGTTTAATCCTGCCCACTGTCTACTGGCAGTTAAAGCAGTGGAAGGATTATTAAGGTGACTGGAGGTAAAAACATAAAAAAAACCCCAACCCTCAACTCCCCTCCCAAACCCATAACCACATATTACTTAATTTAACATTCTTATAACAATTGTTAACACATTTTTAAGTATGTGTTTATTATAATAGATGGATTTAATGATCTCTGCACTGAATTTACATATAGTCTTAATACTGTAATTCATTTATCTGATTACTTTTGTCTGATACATTTTTAGGGCATGGCCTGTGTTGGTCGCACTAAGGAATGCACTATTGTTCCTTCAAATCATTATGGGCCTATACCTGGTGTTCCTGTTGGGACAACCTGGAAATTCAGAGTTCAGGTATGTTGTTTCAGTATTAGCTGTAGTTGAAGGAAGTAGGAATAACAATGAATGGGTTGGGCACTAAAATAAATTTCAATTGACAATTGCCATTTTCACCAGGACTAAGTAACGCAAATACATTATGATTCCAGTATTGGAAGTGATGCTGATCGTACCATACAACTTTTTAATACAACTTTTTTGCATACAACTTAGTAAAAATGTTGGAATTATGATAAACATATTTCACACATTAAAATTTTAAGTGGGATACTTAGTGAATAGAGTTAAGTATTTTCTGAAGGGTTTTCTTCCCATGAACTGATTATCCCCTGCATGGGGTGCAGACTGGAGATTTTGAAAACATTATGTGTTATCACTGTGGATTGACTCCGTAGGTGTCTTTGATGATATGTAATGGATGTCCAAATCTGCTTCTAGGCTGATGAACACCTTAAACCAGTCTAAGCCTGTATTGCTACTGAAATTATCTGTATATTCAGCTTTTGGTGTTTTTTTCAACTGTCTCATTTTTTGTTTCAATTATTCCTTAGGCTCATTGGTAAACTAGGTTGGTAAAAAACTGGCTGAAAAATAATCCCATCTGATTATTTGATTTATATAGATTGGGGGCTAATTTTCCCAGTCTCTTTCAGATTTTGGTTATGTAAGCACAGTGCCAGTACTCAACAGGGCAGGAAAAAACAAAGCAGGGAGGATGGGACAGCTGCATTTTGTGCCGGTACTGATTTTTTTTCTGGATTTATAGTGTCCAGCAGGCTACAAACTTCCTCCCTTTTGCTCTAGCCTGATCCAATTGCAATGATTTTTGGGTTATCTTTCTTTTTTTATTATTGTTTTTAGTCACAAAAATGCATACTTCTTTGTTTTCTAAATCAGTTGTCTTTCTGTCTGTCAAAATTCTTTGTATCTTGCATGTGTAAATGATTGGAACTGAATATTTTCTGTCATATTCAGAAGAATTAAACCAGGGTTTTTAAACTGCTTGAGGAGGGACAAGCCAAAAATCAAAAGCCTCTTCTGATTTGTTTTATGAAGTTTTCATCACTTACTTTCTTTTTGTTGGGTGCTAGATTATGTAAAGTCTAATAAGTAAGAGAACTTTCTAAAATCACTTAGGCAAAGTCAAAGTATCAAAATGAATTTTTATTTTCACTTCTTCAATAGTAATTGGAATTTCTAGTTTACCTTTTGTTAAGAATTCTCTTGGTAAGACAAAAGCTAATGCTTTTCAAGTTTTTCTAGGACTGGTAGGAAGACGAAACAGAATTAGAGTGCTGCTTTCATCCAAAGATCCGTCAAAAAATTTCTTGTACATATAGTGTATATATGTGTGTGTGTGTGTGTGTGTGTATATATATATGAACTAAATAGCAAAAGACAATTGCCATTTATGTATAATTAATTTATTTTTGGTACAAATGTAACACTTTGTGATTAAAAAAAAAGATTTGAAATGCTTTCTACATAGAAAGTTAAATTACACTTTTGTTTCTCAAATGGACTAGTCCTTTCTATGACAAAAATCACATTGTCTCAGCAAATCTATGAGAATTTCAAGATTATATGAGAATTTGAAGACTTCTTTATTTCTGATTTGCATAGATTTTTTATGGCACAAACTCTCTTTTTCCTAGAAGGGAATTGACTAAACGTTACTTCTGGAGAGAGTATCTGAAGAGCATCTTTGGCATGAATTATTTATCAGTGTTCATCTTTGGGGTGAATCACCTACCAGAAACCTAAATTTAATTGATGAAACCTGGAAATGAAAAGAAGGGAGGGAGGGAGGAATGAATTAAAGGACGTTTGATACAACAGGAAACAGGAACGCAATAGTGGGGACTTTTTGCTCAGCATACTTTTAATGGTCTGGAAAAATTGGCAAATACCTGATAAAGTTAAGTGTGAGTGTTAAGTTGTTGGAGATAGCAAGCATGGGGCTGGGAAGAATTCTAAATGTGTAGTTTGTAATTGGCTTTCAGCTACTTATTCTTCTTGTTATTTAGCAAAGATAGTCTATTAGCTAATCTTGAAAAATATGTCATTTAATAGTGATCAGAAAAATAAATCAAATATCAAATTATCATGAAATGAAGGGTCAGGAAAATAAAATACAGTATTATGAACAGCAACCAGGAAAATTAAAGGAATAGGATGGTTTTCATTCATCTGGAAAATGTTGAACATTTTGTGGGGTGTAGATGACTACAAAATGATGTACAATATAAAAAACATGGGACCAGTATACATACTCCTGTAATGTAAATTGTGTAAAATGGTCATGAAAGAAAGTCAGCTTTCCACTCCAAAGTGACACTAGTTCATATGACAAGTGGTACTATTGTGAACTCTTCTGTCTCTTCGATACTGTGAATCCAAAAGTTTTCAACAGAACAGTAAGTCAGCCAGAGACAGCTGGATTCCAAGAAATTGTTGAAGGAAGTATTATTGTATCATTGCATAGTTTTCATACTGTGCACAGCTCTAATCTGTTGTTAAAAAGTTCATTTTTGACTAGCTGGATTTTTGATACATTGTGTTGTGAAATTTCAAGTCTATAGCAGAAGAATATGGACTTCCATGAAAGTTGCTTAGAACCCTAGGTTGGGAGAAGGAATACAGGATTGCAAGAAGCAGAATGAGAAAAACAGGCAAAATCAAGATCTGGAAGAAGATATGAAGGTAGAAAGAAGTAGTATAATTGGTTTATGTTGGAAGCCTTCATTCTACCAACAGTATTTTTTGCATAACATACTGAGAAAATGCATAATGTAATATATAGTCTCTTTTTATTTGTAAAGGTTGTTTGTGGGGCTTTTCTAGTAATCAAACTGCTAAGCAGTTTGAAACCCTTATTAAATAAATTTTTGTGGGAAAGATGCTCCAGCAGACTTTAATGATGTTGCGAGATTATGCTACAGCTGTAGCATTCAGGTCAGGTTGCAGATTGAACATTTACTACCAGAGAGTTATCCTGGTTGGAGAACTAGCCTATGATCCATATGGTGTTGCAGTGGCTTTTTCTGTTTCCTTGGGCAGTCTGATAATATTCCTCTCCACTGGTTACATTTACAGTGTGTTACCTTAAAAGTCCGTGACAAAATAATCTTTACTCTGGGATCTTCCTTGGTTAAAAATTGCAAAATTTTACCAAACTGGTAGATCTCCTTCTCCTTTGAATTGTTCTAAATGACTGTGCAAGCGGAGTAAAGCAGTGAGTACAGTCTCAGGTACTGCTTAGGGGAAAAATCTTGGAGATTTTCCCTGAAGAAGATAGTATACCCTTACCACCACTGTCCTGCGTTGTTCTGCTGGTTTTCTAGGTGTTCTTACTTTTGGCTTTTCTTCCTGAAGAAACAGTGGAATTCACACCTTTAATAGCAGTCTTGCATGAACTGTTGACACAGAAACCTCTGTACTTTAATATTTTAAGAAGAAAATTGACTGTTAAAAGTGGTTGTAGGTGACTAGGTCTTAAAAAAAATTGCTGTAAACTGGCTTTTTTTCTGTTTCCAGGTGAGCGAAGCAGGTGTTCACAGGCCCCATGTTGGTGGAATCCATGGACGCAGTAATGATGGAGCTTATTCACTCGTGCTAGCTGGGGGATTTGAAGACGAAGTGGTATGTCATTCATGCAAGCAATGGTCTTGCCTCAAATGTATCAATATCTGTAAATATAGTTATATTTGGTGTTTAATCTAAAACTAATGTTTAGGTAGATATGACTGTGGAAAATAAAAGAGCTACTACTGATAAATTAAGTAGTTCTTAGTATTTCGGAGAGAAAAACGTTACCAAATCCTAAAGAATGCTTATGCACAGATTTACATTAAAGCAAAATGTCAGTTACTACTGGATTAGACATTGCTTAGGGTAGTTACATTTCAGTATACTTTTGAAGTCTGAATTGAGTGTAATATAAAATCTGATAGTATAATTATGTGCAAATAATATGTTTTATGTTCTGCTTTTGTCAAAATTTAATTACATTCTGAACAGTATTTCTAAATATGTGATACGTTTATTTTAATGAAGCAAGAATGAAAGAAATGTGTTATTTGATACTATGAAGTTCTGAAGTTTCTTGGCTCCTGCTAATGAGCACTTTCAGAACTTCTTAGCAAAGTCTCAGAATCTTGTACTGTGATCCTTAAAGTGCTGGGAAAAAATTTTACTTTGGTGTTAGCATCTAAGCAGAGCAACAAAAACAGTTGTGCTGCTAAACAAAAGCTTTAAATTTTCATCTCGTGGTGTTGACCAACATTTATTTATTAAGAGATTACTGTTTTCTTCAATTATATAATGTTTACACAAGGTACATCCCTTCCTGCAGTTCCAGTCCATCAGGTGGAATTTTGAATCATGGATCAGGTGAAGGATAACGCAGTAAGCAACCTGTTTTTTTAAAATGAGCATAGCTGTCAATCACAAGGAAAAGGACACTGAAAAAAAAAAAAAGCATATGAATGAAACAACGTCAGAATATACTATATTCTTTGCCAACAGCATCTACCAGCTGCTGCTGCAGCTGCAGAGTATTGCCTCTGAAGAAGTGTGTGTCTCTATTTGAACAAGTGGCATGAGGAGATTCTTGGTGTTTGGAAATGGTGTCATTAGTGTCAATCCCAGCCCAGACTCTTAGACCCTAAGAACACTGTTTCACAGTAGTGTATCTGCTATGCTGGGATGCTGCAGATTCCCCTTTTCATTCTTTTTGGGGATACAGATGTCCCCTTATTTCTGAGGTGGTAATTATTCAATTCACAATATTTAGTAAACTTAATTGGAACCTTTGCATGCTTTTTCAATTCACGTAAGTGATGTTGTGACTATTTTGTTTTGTAGACGTCTAAGTACCATCAAACTCTAAAAGACACAAATATTTTGAAAAGGCATATTAGGAGAGTTGCAGAAAATACCCTAAAAACTTATATGAATGTCAAATTTTTTCTGTTTTCTAAACTAATAATACTAGGGATTTTTTTTCCCAGTTACATTATTGAAGCTAGTTTTTCCTCTCCTTTCATGTGCCAGATTTTATTTTCCAATATACTTCCATTTTCCCTGGTTTTTTTTAAATCTTTTTTTGTAAAAGATTAGGCTCCTGTAAGAATATGTGCAGAAAAATTGAGTTTTGTACTTGTAAGTATCCTAAGTACAGTATCCAATTAATTTGAGACATGAAATTTGAGATTTATTTATTTTAAATAAAATATACACGTAAAAACCTCTGCTCACATCTATTCATTTTATTGTACGAGTACCAAAAAAGAGAGATGACTCTTATTTGAATTTCAGTGGTGCAACAAAGATGCTTGTGTGTAAGCTTTTATAAAATTGAGAAATAAATTCATTTTGGAGAAGTATTATACTGTTTATAAACTTTATGCACTATTTATGTACACTGATGATGTGTGGCATATTAATGCACTTCTTATTGCCTTAAATCAACAAAACCACATTGGGTAAAGTAATTACAAAAATACATTGCAAGAAACAGAGTTCATTGTCTAGCTTTCAGATGACATTTTTATGCCATGCCTTTAGAAATTTATAATCCTAAACACTCAGAATTGTCTCCAGTTTTATTGAAGTTCGGATGTTCTGGATGTATTGGAGTGCTCATTAATAACAAGTTTTATCAGTTCTGTCAGATCTACCCTCAAGATTGTGAACAGGTAGAGTCATAGCTTACAAAATGAGCATTGTTTTGCACATGACGCTTTATCCTCATTTCTAATTACATGCACGTAAAATATTTGCACTTTAATCTCTCTCCTGAAAATGGGTAACTTTGAATTCTAGTAACAAGTTACATGGCTTACCTATAGTTAGCTTTTATTTTGAATATATTAATGTTGCTGATCTCCTGGTGGTGTTTTGATAGTAACCATAATAGGAACATTAGCTGAAGAAATTGAGAAGTCTTTCAGTAATTTTTAATCTAAGAATTATTTCAGAACAGATTAACATTTACACACTGGATACTGGGCATTAGCACTGATTGTGCAAGCACAGTGTTCATGATGAACATATTCTGATTTGTCTGTTCATCAAATCAAGCAGCTGAAGAAGTCTAACTTTTGTGTTGAAAACTTGCCTTCTTATTTTTTGTCATTGTTTTTATGTATCAAGTTGAAACTGCTGTTTATTCAAAAGTTTCGAGATTCATGTTTCTGCTGGGTTGAGGTAGCATTGTAAAGATGGTAAATTAATTGTGTGGTGTGCTCTAGTTTAGTCCAAACAAAAATTATTTCTTCTGTAAGTTCACATGGGTTTCTATAGGAAATCTCCAGTCTCTTGGAGAATAATACCTGGTGTGAGCAGTCTCATATTCTTGTAAAACATTCTGAGACTACAAAAGATAGTGACTGTAATGACTCAAAAAGGACCCCAGGCAATATACTCATTGTTTAGGTTCGTTGATATTTTATACCAAACCCATTCACTGCCTGTAACCACTTCATGAAATGAATGTCTAATGTGAAATGAATGTCTTTCAGATTTTAAATGCATTGCTTTAACTATAATTATAGTAGGCTAATTAAATTAGTCATACAGATTGCAGGTTTTTTTCCCTCAAAAAACCAATAAATTTTGGATCTCCAGCTGACAGTCAAAGATAACTTTAATTTTGTAATACTGTCTCTAAAAGCTGTAGTATGTCCTAAGTAAACTCCTACTACAGGAAAGTGTCTTTGACCAGAAAAGACTCTCTGTCTTTGGTGAACCTGGTTTGAAGTCAGAACAGTTTTTTGATGGAGCAAAAGATAATTAGTCCATACAGGGTAGCCTGAATTATTTACATAATAATGTTCAGTTTAAAGGCTTGGTAATCCACCGTTTTTGGATACTGCATGGAAAGGAGTAAGAAAAACCTCAGAAAGGAATTTACTTAAACAGTAGTTAACTAGGACTTCAATCTTTTAAAATGTTGCCCTACTCCACCAGTTAGCCACCTTCTGCTGTTTCCTGCTTTAAAGCTGTCTTTCTTACTATTCAGACATGTAGATTAGTGAACGCTAAAATGGTGAAATATTTTCATTGTGGTGGAATGTGCCATGGAACTGCCAGGTTCTTGCTGTCGGGGCAGCTGTGGGAAAGATTCACCAAGAGCAATTATGATGTATTCAGGCTCTGCACTCAATGCAAGGGATTCTTATTGATTTACAAATGCAATTTGTACCTTAGCCCTTTCTTTTCAATTGGCATCTCCTACTGCAGTGTTAAACCATGAAATTATCAAAAATAAATCACACAATGGGCAGATAGGCTAATTCAGTCAGCACTTTATGGATACAGAGTTTAATGGAGATGAATGATGACATGATTCAGTTTCAGATATCGCTACTGCTGGGGAAAGAAAATGCTTTCAAATGTAATTGCTTGATAGTTAATTTACTTGGATTTAATAACTTCATTTTAAAAGGCTTAGTGCTTTTTTATTTTACTTTATCATATAATCAAACTCACCTTTTATTCATTACATTTTACTGAGGTCAAACTGATGAGGGATTGATGAAGTGATGATATTTGGGAATTTCTTGTATCAAGAAAGTCAATAAGACATTTTTTAGGTGTTCAAACTGAAGGTTGGAACTCAATCTAGAAAATCTTATTGTATTTGTAATAGCATATTACTGATAAATACAATTTTTACATTATCTGTTGGAACCAAACTTTGAACTCTAAGCATAATAGCAGAGGTGTTAATGGAGGGAGAAAATAGTTGAGAGCTCTCTTGAGATAGCTGATATTCTAGTAACTTGAAGTAGCTAATGTCCCTGTCAGCTGGTGCATAAAAGTAATCCATATAAATAATGTGGTCAAATGATACAATAGAATTCAAAATCTTACTTTCTTGATTCTACGTTATTTCTCTGTTAGACTAAATGTTATAACAATGTTGGATAGTGGTGTATGATTTAATACAACTGACTGACTGCTTGTACTGGCTGGCTGAGGCTGACTGGCTTGTAGTACTAGAACTTCAGGCTTGTCTTCCACTCACGTGCCTCAGTATGAAATACTGGGTCAGTGCTACTCTGGCTGAAGTTCATTTGCTCTATAATGTGATCAAACTTTATGAACAGGACGGTTAAGAAATAACTTTATGGACACAGCATAAAAAAAGGGACATACAGAAGGCATTAATAGAAGACAGAATAACAAAGTACTTACTAGCTGTTGAAAGACAGTTGTGGTGCAAGGAAGTGAAATTAAGCTGCGGAAAACAGAAGAGAAATGACAGAATTATGTATTTTAAGGTAAGAAAATGGGGAGAATGTAGGAAGAAGGGAAGGAAAAAGATAAGACTGTTTGGATAGGCTTTTTGACAGCTATTTTGTTTGTTCAAGAAGAACATACAGACATCAGTAATTCCTTTTGCCATATGTTTGCTTTAAGCGCTGAACCATTGTTTTCAGTTCTGCTTTCTGATCCTCTTCAGACAAAAAGAGCTTTACCAGTCTCATACTGGCTCTCAGTTAAAAGTTGTTGTAGGTGGTTAAAAGTTCCTGTATTATCTATAGATAGAACTCAAAGCTGTTGAGAAATTGTTTTGATGAGTCATTACTCTCCAATAATCCCAAATAATAAGTTGTAAATACTCCTGTTGTAGTTCAATTTAAAAGTAGAACACCATAAGCCTGATGAAAGTAGGTACTGTAGGCCTTCCAGTACATGTCTGGAGTAACAGTGTCCCTATTTCACTCCTGCTTGTCAAAGGCACATTCATATCCATATTTATTCCTCTCTTTAGATGCCAAGTCTGTGTATCACTTACTCTTAATTTTTTATTTTCATTCTCTACAAGCACTTAGGAGTTTTTCGGAGCTTTCTTTCTCTCCTGTTTGAGAGTTGCTGTTATATCAGAGGTTCAAATGTCCTCCAATTTCTCTTCATCCATCCCTGATCGGTGGCAAGATCTCTGACATTTTCCTTCAATTTTAGAAACTGTGTCTTTGTTCCCTGAAATCCTTTTTTGGGTTCTTTTCCTAATACATCTGATGTGAAAAAAGGAAGTATAGTTCATCTAGAAAATAAAGCAGCAGTGAGTCTTCCTTACATTGGAGGATGTTGAAAGATCCTTGTAACTTGACCTGTAACATTTATGCTCTATAATTTTTCCTTTTATCCTCCATTTTCCTTCCCCTGGATTTCCAGTTGTTTATTTATGCATAGAGCACTTAGATAATTAAAGAGAAGCAAATGTTACCCATGAAGTGTCGGATATGCTCGGGAGGTGAGCATGGATGCATAGGCCTTCTATCCATAGTATCTCTTCAAGCACAATGTTTTCAGTTTGCCTGTGGTTAGTCTACCACCAGAGAACCACTCAGTCTTTCTCTGAAGATGCTGGAAGTTTTTTGGTTTTAGGCCATTTACTTGACCCATTTTCCATAGAAGTGTGTGCAAGTAGGAATTCTGTTGCATTTCTGCATTGTCTCTTGAGGTTTTTTTGGCTTAAGTCTATAGCAATTTGTCCTTGATTTATGTTTTTCTGTTATGCCAAAAAGAAAAAGTCTATTCCATATTTTCTTCTCAGGAAGATTTATCAACAACGTGGTAGTTGATAAATGAAAGTTTGTCAAGAACCTGTCCTGTCTTATAAATAATTTTCCCGATCTTGCTTTCGTATGAAGTGTTTCTGTCTTTCATATATTTTTTCACATTCTTATATATATGTTATATCAGTATTTATCTCAAAACTATGTTCTAAGAAGAGGAAAAAAATCACCTTCTGGTTTCAGTTTAGTTCTGCTTGTGTATCAAAAACTGTCTTAACAGTCCTCCTCACCCTGCCATGTCATGAACATGTGCATGTTTCTTTCTTTGTTACAAAACCCAGGCTACTCTGGATTCATGACCTTCCAAGATATGTTTTCCCATTTTTCTGAACTTGTCACAGGCTTCTTATTCATTGTAAAAATGCAATTTGTTTGAATGATTGTGATGCATGAGGCAAATGCATTGTTGTTCATATTATTATTATTAGGATCATCCTTGTGTGATCTGTGCATTGTGTTTGCCTTGACAATCACAGAAAAATGAAACATACTCTTTGAATAATTCCAAGCCTGTGATCTCTTATTTTATACCATTTATTTTACATCCTTTCTTAGTAAATGGTTCTTGTCAGGTTGGTCTTTTAAAGTTGTTTCATATACTGTCCTTAATAGAACTACATTCTGTTTCTGTTGGTTTTTTAGAGATTCATTTAGTAGAGTAAGTAGATTGTTTTAAGAAAGCATATACCAGAGTTTATATGTTACATGTCTTTGCTAGGTTTTGAGTATTTGAGTACTTTTAAACTTCATAACACTTGTATTTTATTATGTGCAGATAACTGCAGCTGAATTTCTGCTAGGTTTTCCTTACACAAAATAAAATTAACCTAATTTCTATAATTTATCTATGGCCTTGTTCAACCAGTGTTTCTCTTTCTAACTTTCTCTTTTTCTGCTGTTGTCAGTCATGAAATATGTGTAACAGTCTTTCACTGGATCCTAAATAATGTCAGACTTTTATTAGTGGTAAGAAATCGACTGAATTTTATTTCTGCATAGACGTTCAGAATTTTGCTATAAAAATTCATTTAAACATTATTTTCCTATTCAATTGCTATATGCTTTGTACAAAATATACATCTCCAGAGAAATAACATATTAGCTATATATATAGTCTGTACATTTATGTATTTCTGGAAATACATTAATTTCTCAGGAGTAATATGAAATTCTGTGACAGACTTTACAGGAAGTAGAAATACAGGCTTTACTTGAGTGTATTTAGATTTTGATAGTTTTCACAGTTCGTGGTAAAAGATTTTATCAACCTGCCTTCAATTTCATGAAAATTCTACATAGGTACAGATTTATTTTAGCTTACAAATTATGAATCTAAATTATTTTAAACTCTTACTGATTCAGAAGAGCTGGGATTACTATTTCATTAAAGCACCTGCTTTGTACACAAGGCAGCACTGTATATATATTTACTAGCACTGAGCTCCTTGCACAAGCTGAAGTGACTGATGTGATCCACCCAAGGTAATTACTCTGTGTTTTACAAACGTGATACTCTTGTAAACTCAATGAAAGCTCAAGCGCAAGTAGCTATTTGCTAGAATATGTTCCCTTCCTCAGATTTTGTTTTTTGTGTTTTTTTTTTTCTGCAAAATGGCTTTATAAAAAATGCAAAAATAGTAATAATAGTATGTTAATAATAGTATATTAATAGTACAATATTAGTAATATTTAAGGCAGAGGCAGGCATTTTTTCAGTCAGAATTTTTTGGTGAAGAGGTTACATGTAGACCAGTAGTTTTGTACTTGTGCAGCTGCTGTAGGACGGAAATAATGAAATGGAAAACATGTCTTTCATGCCCTGGATTACAGTTTTTCTCTGAGTAAATAGAACAAATGAAGTTGCTCTTTTTCTTTCTTTCTTTTTTTTTTTTTTTAGTGGGTACTGGCTGAAAAAATTGTAANAATTGAGTTACTTTACTATAGAGGGTTAAACCAAAGGATAATCTTCTTGCACAGGATCGAGGAGATGAGTTCACTTACACTGGGAGTGGAGGTAGAGATCTTTCTGGCAATAAAAGAATTGGAGAACATTCATTTGATCAGACATTAACACACATGAATAGGTAAGTGTTGAAGGTAAAATTAAAAAGTATTCCAAAACAAAGACTTGGGTTTTAGTGCTTTAATTTAAAACTAATCTTTTGCTGTATTTTTTCTTTTCTGTACATGTTGTGTTCATAAATAGCAATGCCTGTTGCTTCTAAGAGGCGTTTTATCAAGCATTATGTTTTGTACCTTTAAAGGGACATGCACCTCAGTGAAATACATTGCTGTATTGTTGCTGCAGCTTGCAGTCATGTCTCTGGTTGAAATTGTTCTACAGTCACTCTCAGAGGACTCTGTTTTAATTAAATGAGAAGTTTGTCAAAATTCTTGAGCAGAATTCTGGGTGGTTCTTTTTTAAAGTTTCTGCTCTT
The DNA here is from genome assembly GCA_013397395.1 of Sinosuthora webbiana. Taxonomy (NCBI): domain Eukaryota; kingdom Metazoa; phylum Chordata; class Aves; order Passeriformes; family Sylviidae; genus Sinosuthora; species Sinosuthora webbiana. The sequence goes on along the minus strand of VXBN01000045.1, from coordinate 182,674 downwards.
GTGGGTAAATCAGTTATATATTTAAGAGGAAGCAAGCATGTTCATTTTCCCATGACAAAAGAAATATCTTCTATTTTGCTAGCCCTTTCTTCCATTATATTTTTCTATGAAAAGCAAGGAATTAGGGTGCTGCTTTATCAAAACAGGTACTTGAAAGAGAGCATGTATCCAGGGAAGGAATTAGACATCTGCCTGCAGAGTTTTTCCATCCTCCAAAAGCTGGCCTGAACAAAGAGTACTCCATACTTTTCTTTTTCTAAGAGCATAATCTGTTACACAACTGACCTCTGAACACCTGTGGGATGCTGAGAGTCACTGAGAATTTTCATTTGCCAGGTCTGCGTTTAGATATGTTCTGCTGCGGACAGAGAGCGATAGACAGGCTGGAGAGCGATTCTTTTAAGCTGTCTAGAGGAGAAAGAGGAAAAGCCTGACTTGGCTGCTGAGAAAGGGGGTGGGGAGGGGGCATGTGATGTGAAAATGAACAAGAACAAGAAGGGAAGAAAGATGGAAGTAGGTTTAAGCAACAGCTTTATAAGCATATTCAGTGAATAGAACAAGGTTGTTTTGGCACACAGAATTAAAAAAGCTGGACCCTTAGTGTCAGCATTTCTCTCCTCCTAGCAAATGAGAAATCCACAGGCAAAACTACTTCGCTGTGAAGGCATTAGTGCACATGGAGTAACAAATGTGCTACTCTCATTTACTGAGATACAAGTTCTCAAGCACTTTGATACAGAAGATTATGATGATTCTCCGTAGTTGAATCTGTATTGGTTTTGCTTCTCCAGATAGTTTTACAAGTTTTGTTTTTTTATGGGAAACATTTTTAATGTTGGCATAGTGTGTCTGTCTCTTACTGTTCTCTACAGTGTGGGTTCTATACTTGTACTATGTCTGTTTATAACCCATATTATTTCTTTTGTTTTGAGAGCCATCATTTGTGTTGATCACATCATGTGTGGTTGATTCTGAAGGGTTTTCCGTCCCTTCAAGTCAGGCTGTGGTAGTGGAAATACTGTTTCTTATGGCAGCTTGGTCATACTGTCTTGCTCCAGACTTCTAGAAGAGGGTCTTTATGGGTAAGGGAGTTTTTTGTCCCTTAATTAGCTACTATGATTCTGAGTCCCTCTCTGAGGTATTTTATTTGTCATGTGAGAGAGGTATGGTATACTTAGAGCTTTTTTGATTGGTTGTTATGTACTTTTTTCTCTATATGCTTTTCATCATATTCATTACATACTTAAAAAAGCCTTAAGGTATATTGATGGGGCAGAGCAGTACAGAAAGTTTGCCTTTTGTTATAATTTTAATTTCCTCAATGCTATTTAAGAAGGGATTCTTTTTAAAAATGAAGAATATTAACTCTAAAAGGATTGGTTTGTTTTATCCAGCAATTTCACATAAGTTTTCATCTGGAACCTATAAAACATAGTTAGTGTTCCCATCTTTTTTTCTTAGCATGCATTTTAGTGTGAATCCCATTTTTTCCATTAATTCTGCTAAAAAACATACTGAAAGGTCTATGCTGCTTGAAAAGGCAAAATTCAACAAGGGAAACATATATGACTTAATTATGTTAATAATTAATATAATAATTTTGTTAATAATTAATTCTCAAAACTCTGTTGGGTGAAGCAATCTAGTTTTTGAAGAGTTTAAATGTCTTTCTAGGGCGTTGGCCCTTAACTGTGATGCCCCACTGGATGACAAAAATGGAGCAGAGTCAAAGAATTGGAGAGCTGGTAAACCAGTTAGAGTAGTGCGCAGTTCAAAAGGACGGCGGATCAGCAAATATGCCCCAGAGGAAGGCAACAGATATGATGGCATTTACAAGGTATTCTAATATCTACAACATAACATTTCTCTTAATCTGTTTTAAAAAGCCTCATATGTGTTAGTCTGCAAATTCTTCATTATTACTTCAAAGAAATAGGTTTTTTTACTTTACTATACTATTTAGCTTTAGTTTACTCTGCAAAATGAACCAAAATGAAATTATGCAGAGCAATGATAATAGAACATAATCTGTAAGAGGATATATAAGATTGAATATGTAAGTTGCTTTGTGTGTGCTTTTTGAGTTAAATTCATCCCTGAAATCAGATTATTTCATTATTTCTTCAGTCCTTCCAGCTGCATCCTAGTGTTTTGTTTGTTTAAACACTTCTTAGTTTCTGAAACAAATAAGTGTCCCTTTAAAGACCGCTGTATTTATAAGAAATACAAAAATTTCACAGCTGAAAAGAACTTCTGTGTATAATAGTAATAATGTAAAAAATCAGTCTTGTCATTTCTTCTTGAGCAATTAAAGTATGGTGTTTGGCTTGTGATAGAATAGTGGCAGTAATTTTGTATTGTTCTTTAGGTGGTGAAATACTGGCCAGAAATTGGAAAATGTGGATTTTTAGTTTGGCGCTATCTTCTGAGAAGAGATGATGTTGAGCCTGCACCTTGGACTTCAGAAGGAATGGAGAGGTCAAAGAAGCTGGGTCTAAGTGTACAGGTTGGCATCAGGACTCAGACAGTTGTTTTTTTTTTG
>VXBN01000045.1:133557-175649 GCA_013397395.1 Sinosuthora webbiana | reverse complement strand
AAAAAAACAACAAAAAACCAAACAAACAAACAACAAACAAACAAACAAAAAAAAAACGGGAAAAATAAATAGATTCACACTTAAGCCATTTGGATTAAACAGCAAATTCTGTGGTGTGCATAATCCCTTTTTTGTCTTTTTCTTCTCTTATGCTGTATTTTTTTGCAAGAACGGGCTGATTTTTAGTCTATTTTTGTGAGCTTCATTGTGCTTTTCTTGTATCTTATGCAAGTTGACTACTAATGACTAATGAGAACAATATGAATGCATTGTTGCTGCATTAGTGTAAAGTGATCTGTGTTTTTTGCACTTAAAGAGGGTATTCAAGACACTCTAGTTGTGTAAAAAATAGTTCATATTAAAAAAGCCACTTCTGTATTAGTTAAACTGTATGCTTTTAGTAGGTCTTGTATCAGTGGCAATACATCTACACAGCATTAAAGGCAGTTCCAGCTTGGAGAGGGTTCAAATCGCTTCATATTGTGATCTGAAATTTTATATACAATATATTCCCCCCCCAAAAAAAAAATACCTTATTAAATATTTTATGATTCAGAAAATTTGCTAGTTTTGTTTTTACTATTATCCACCTAATTAAGTCATAAGATTTTTACAGAATTTATTTTTCAGACTACTAAGTGCTTTCCTTAGGTGGCCTTATTTTTCAGGTATGAGACTTTATATTCCTTAACTTACTTCTCAACGAAAAGAACACCTAATGTTGAAAAAGGCTGAACAACTCCAAACCTAGATACAGTGGTGGCATTGATACCCATGGACTTGGCCACAGCCTGTGGCAGTGCCCTGTCCATGTCCCAGAGGGGGAGGGAGCCCTGCCTGTTGGCACAGCTGGGATGGGAGCTGTGGCATTCCTGTACGGTGGTTGGTCAGGTAGGTGAGTCAGATACCCTCTGTAGGCACGGAGGGTACCTGTAGCCTACACTGCTACAGGTAGCTCAGTATTTTCTGGAGAGAACAATGTGATTTCACCTTTGTAACAGCGATTGCATCTGTGCAGTAAGCTCATGAGAAGACTTGTAGCTTTCAACCTTTTAGCTGAGTACTGGGTAGTATTTTAATGCATTTTTTTCCATTGGATAGATTTTACCAATTAATTCACAAGATAAATTATGTCAGTTTGAGGTCAACAGTGGGAAGTTACCTGCTTTATACAAAAATACATAAACCAATTTTTAATATATTCTTTCAGTGACATAATCAAGCAACATGAAACTGCTTTGAACAAACATTAAAGTAGCTTTTCAAGACTGGGGAATTAGATTGGCAACAAAGAAAGACTGCGCTTTCCCCATAGTATAAGTCTGCAGTGGCTTTTCATGATTTTTTACATCCTTAGTACTTTATCAATAGCTATCTACTACATGTTACCTTTTCAGTAGTGAATTCTAGAGTAAAAAAATTCTGATTTTCATCACTACGTATTAAGGTGATTTAGGATGTAGGTACAGCTTTTCAGATAAAAACTGGTATCTGGCCTGACTTTTCTTTAATGAAAGACATCCTTTCCTGTCTCCTGTCATCTGCAGTCTCCTTGTGTAAAGCCCCCCACTGAAGTCATAAGGTAGATAATGAAAAAGTTGCAATCCTAAAACTTCCACTGTTAAAGACACAAAATTTACAGTACTTAAAATGTTGCTGTGAACACCAGCCTCATTTGTGTCACTTCAGAGTTCCCAGGCTGAGTGTGCATATAGATCTTCAAGAAGAGGTTGTGTAGTGGGTGGTTGTAAGGTGCAAAACTGTGTTGTCCTTTTCTGTGGTCTCAGTGTTGCCAAGTGCCCATTTCCTAATTCACCAAAACTGTGCTTTGTGTGGCTGAATGAGTTGGTGCCTTCAGGGGTGCTCCTGTACGTCAAACAGACAGCTCTGCACAGACCTGGGCAGGTTCCTTTCAAATGTGCTCGTGGCACAGAGGTCTGACTAACTTGTGGGAGGATTGATTTTATGTAAACCTGGTTTGGAACATACTGGAAAAGGCTCCTGCTTAAGGTCTGAGCTCTGGCTACTGAGTGATTTAACGTGGCGTGTGTTGCAGGAGGGCTCTGGTGTCAGTGCTGTTGGTACTCTTAGACGGCCACAGCTTAAGCTGTGAATCAGTTTTTACACAAGCTGTAGATAAAGTAGGGCAAACTGAGTGCCAGAGAGAGGGTTGAGAAACTGGAAAGAGAAATTTTTTTTACCCAATATTTAAGTAATACTAAACAGTTCACAGTGGTCTTTTATGCCTTCTCCAGAATAAGAGAGGATCAGATGGAACTACTAAGAAAAAAAATGATGTGATATAGAACAAGATTAAGTTTGTTACTGCTTGGTAAAATGGATCATTATGGCTCATTAAAAAAATCACAGATTTATTTAAATATTAATCTCTGGCAGTATTTCCCTTTGTGTTTATTGCTTATTTGAGTTATTTGAGTTTATTGCTGCTGTGGCAATTGTCACAAATGAAAACTTAAGCTCCATAATTTCATACTGCTCTGTTGGACAAATTCAGCTGAAAAATTTAAATCCAAAACATGACAACATTTAAAATTCTGACCAATTTTATTAGACAACTAGCACTGATAGGTAAAAAAATCAGTGTGAAATATTAACACTAGCAGTGCTAGTTAGTGATAATATGTGAAGTAAATTTAAAAATCTACTTCATCTTTTTTTACAAAATATAAACAATTACTCATGCAGTTAATATTTATTACTATTGCCTTATGTATCTGAATATTTTCTACTTTTTAAACTGTATCTTCCATGCCACTTTGCAAATTGGGTGTTAATTGCTAAAACTTTAGCACAAACCAGACAAAATGTTGAATCAAGGCAACTTCCAACATCACCTACTGTGGAACAATCCCATTTTGTTTACACCTAACATACTGATTGTATTTACATTTTAACTGAGCAGTGGTTTAATGAACAAACATGGTGTTTATTCAAAATATACACAGTATAAATATCCCCAGGAAATCAGGCAAGGGCCATTCTGATGGAGTCAAAAATGCAGACAGCTGGAAACAGTCTTAGGAAGATGCTCTCTTCTGTTCAGAAAACGGAGATTCATAGGCTTCCATTGGTGGGCAGGTACAAACCAGATGTTGATCTCCATATATGTCATCAATGCGAGCAATTGTGGGCCAAAACTTGCTTTCAGGCTTCACAAATGGCTAAGAGAGATAAAAGAAGCCAACCATCTTAATTTTTTCCACCAAATAAAGCTACAAAATTATAATAGACATTAAAAGCTTGAAGAATTACAAGTGCTGTAAAAGTGAATTTTTTAGGTGAGGTCATCCTTCAAATCTATTTGCAGTCCCTGAAAGTTAACAAGCATGTATAATAGAAGGGACAGTTAAAAGAATGCTTAGATTTTCAAAAAAGTATAGTCATGTCCTCTAACACATGCTTGCAAAGAAGCAGTTTTCATGAGATGAAAGAAAACTTTATTATGCTTTGAAGAGCTGGCTTTCAGATAGGAATGAAGGAAAAGCAGAGGACACTGCTGTGCTGTTCAATATAGTTACAATATAATGCTTAAAGGAAAACGGAATGGTGGTGTAGTTGAATTCTTACTATTTGAAACAGTACATAGCTCTAAAATATTTGCAATTAAGTTTCAAAGCAGAAAGGTTGGTTTGGTTACACATACATTTAGTTGCTATGACTATGAAAGCAATTAAGAAGCCTGATATCAGAGTCCAGCTCCAATCTGACCTTTATTTGTAGCAAGTGTTGCTTTCTGCATGCTGACCTTGGTGCATCTGGTCACACCTTATGCAAGTTCCTTTGAGCAAAGCTTTGAATGTCAGCACGTGGGACTCTGTTTCAGGTGCCCTTGGTGCAGTATGTCAGAACTGAACAGGCTGTTTCTAGTAGGAATGAATATTCAGTGTTGAAGTGCTAGGATTCAGAAATCCAAGTCTGCACCTATGCGTAGAGACTTTTTTTTTCAGAGCTTCTTTCCTTGTATTTAAAAACTAAACTAATGAAACTGTGGTAGAGCTCACACACATAAAAACAGAGCAACAATAAAATGGCTCTGAAGTTTTCATTCTTACCACATTACTTCATCTCCAACTAAGAAACTACAGAGCACAAAGCATATTTATGTATTACCACGCCACAAAGTTCCCATTATGTACTCACCAGTGGGAATGCTGCCACTTCTCTGGAGTAGGGACGATCCCACTTGGAAGAAGTGACACAGTTGAGAGTATGTGGTGACATCTACAAGAAACAAGACATACTGAGAACAAGAAATTACTGAATTCAGTTGAACATATCAGTGTGAAGCCTTCTTCAGGTTCACATTACCACATGTAAATAATTACTGTCTAGAGAACACTGTTTATCTGTGGAAAAAAGGCAGATTTAAACCAGGGGGCAAGTCAGTATTTGGATTTTTTTTTCAGTTTGCCTAAAGATGCTTCTCAAGGCTTGAATATGCTTTTGGCTTTTCACTAAACTTAAAAGTCAGTACAGCATTAAAAGAGTTGAACAGAACTTGATCTGATCCCAGTTCTGTGCATGCCTTGCTAAAATAATTAATTCAGTCTTTACTTTATTACTAATGTTAAGGTCATTCCACTTTCCATCTTAAGCCAGTGAAATAAGCATCTCTCCTTCATTACTTTGAGATGGCCTTGAAATATAAATCAAGTGCTTGTGGAAATAACTTTCTCTGCTCTGTCAGCAAAGGCCAGACTTCTCAATTGAAAAAGTTCAAATTTTGTAAAAGTTGAAGGTTTCTCAAGAAAGTCTTGTGTTCACTGTTGTGCCCTGTTACTTTGAAGAGTACTGAAAGACCAGCAAGTGGGCTTCAGCAGTTTCAAGGGTTAGGCTGATGCTAGTATCTTTCTCTACATGCCATCTTACCTTTAGTGGGTTAATTTGGGGGTCCATCCTGCCCTCCTCTATTTCAGCAATTTCCTGCCGAATGCTGATCATTGCATCACAAAATCTGTCCAGCTCTGCTTTGTCTTCAGACTCTGTAGGTTCAATCATAAGTGTCCCTGCCACTGGCCAGGACATGGTTGGAGCATGAAAACCTGGGGACAATAGCAGAAATCAGTCACTGACAATAGGGTATGAGATAATACATGCCTTAACCATCAGCACATTCACAAATCAGTCCTTTCTGTACAAAAATCTGTACAGGATTGAACTCACTAGTAGTGTTGGCACTGTACTTTAACAGGTAAGATAGACTTTTCAAGTATCTTCGTTTTTAGCACTGAAGGGTAACACCACTGTATTATTTACAATAGAACTACATACTGATTTAATTAAACACAGTTTATTAAAAAGGAAATTTAATAATCTAACTCACTTCTATACCTACTGAAAATTCTATTTAAAGTGGTGCCCAATATTTAAGGCTGCTTACAAAGAGCAGGAAGGGTGGGTTTTTTAGCATCACAATTAGGCTTTGGATTATTTCACTGAAGAAGTACTAAACTACTGGTTTAGGTTTTAACAACTTTAATGCATATTCATTAGAAGTGCAGTTCTATAGGATCAAGTAGTTCAACAGGTCCTCTTGTCTGGCAGCCAAAAGGCATACACAGTCAGATCCTTAAGAGCATAAACTGCATAAACTGTATCAGGATGGAACTGTTCAAATTCTATCCTCCTACTTCAAATAGGGGGTTTTTTTGTGGTTTGGTTTTTTGTTGGTGGTGGTGGTGGTGGTGGTTTTTTGTTTTTGTGGGTTTGTTTTGTTTTGGTTTTGTTGGAATCTTATTAAGCTTTGGGCTCCAAACAGCTGAGAGTCATGCAATCAGTAATTTGATGGGGCAGTGTACAAAACTGTGAAGTAGCAGCAGAGTCAGAAGTTCCTACTACAACTCAGTATATGCAAGTATCTCTCCAAGCCCTTAAAGAACATGAGAAAGCCTGAAATAATTGTGACAGATTCACCATCCATAAGCAGAGAACTAGAATGTTTGTGTCTCTCTTTAGAAGAGATTTAGAAATTTTTCACTTGCACTGCTCTTTTAAAGACATTTGACTTACCATAATCCTGAAGCCTTTTAGCAACATCTACAGCTTCAATGTTTGCTGTTTTTTTGAAGGGTCTTGTATCCAAAATGAATTCATGGGCTACATAACCTGTCAATGAAGACCTCTTTACTTAGTAGGAGAACAATGCAATTTACCAAGCTGTCTATTCTGATTGGTTTTGTGGAGAACATGGCAAAAAGACAAACTGAAAAATATCCACTTGGGCAGAACCTCAAATCTGAGAAATTATCAGGTAAGAGATACACAACTCAGTTTCTGAAGAATGGCTCTCTGAGTACCACATCACATTAAGAAGGGGCCTCATTTACAAGATCAGAACTAGGAATGAATGGTCAAAGTAGCTCCTACAGTTTACAACTTCTCTGAAAAAAAAATTGTCAATGGCCCGACACCATTTGGGTCTTAGGCTATCTTTAATTAATCAAAATAATCAGTTTTATCTTATGCCAGAGGGGAAAAAAAAGAAAAAGTGTGTTGTGGAGAGGCTGAAGACAAAAATTGTCTGTATTTATATCCATGATTTTGGAGAGTCTTCCATTACATTGTTAAAACCTGCAAAATTTGCAATTTTCATTCACTTCTATTGAAGAAGAACTTACAGATTTAACCAAGGTGTACATCATTAAATTTAAGATATATATTTTTTAAAGACTATATTTATTGTACTCAAATGCTCTTCAATGCTGTTCAGCTTAAACAAGCAAAATAAATTATCTGATAGTTACTCTACTGCCACAATAATTTTTTCATCTCTTCTTCATTCCTTCTTTCCTGTTGCAAGACTGGAGAGCCAGAAAAGGGAACCAGAATGTAGCTAAAATATCATGCATTGCCAAGGGAATTCTATTTCATCTCATGAAAGTGAAAAAGGAGCAAAAATGAAGGAACCTTGGTGGGATTTTTTTTCAGAGGAAGTGTGCAAGGGGAAGTACAGGTCCAAAAGTTACTTTCAGTTCTTAAATTGTTGCATCATTGGTTATGGAGATTCGGACATCTCAACTTGGTTGTTTTTTCTTTTTCTAATGTTCATTAATCTGCCATTAAATTTCAAGAACAATCTAATGGTTTACTCTATCTTTTGGCATCATTTTTTCTAATTACAAACAGATACTACTTTTCTTTTACTTCCAAGTATCATTGCAATACATCCATAGATGTGTGGCAAGTTATTTCTCTCCTTGTGAACAACATCAAGAGAAGTTTGAAATCAGTGGTCACATAGCATGAAAAAAAACAACAAAACAACCATGTTGCAAGCCAACTTCTACATGAGGCAAAAAAAAAAGCCTGCTGGAAAAAAAAAATTGTCCAATACTTGCCTCTTGCTCCTCTGAAAAGGATTTTGTAGTGCTTCTCTAGCCTCTTCGCCATGTAATTTGCATTTAGTATAGCAATCTCAGAAGCATGCTTCAGACCCTTTGCTCCCATTGTCTGAAAAAAAAAGAACATGAAAAAACAGATCTAAAGTAGGTCCAAAACAAGCAAAGCATGCTCATGCATGACAGAGAGCAGCACCTCAATACACTTGGCTAGTTCTAAGGCAGTCACTCTGCTGTTACACTTTTCCACACAACACTCATGGGAAAAGCACTGAGTATTTACTGAGGGTAACTATGGTGTATGTAGTTTATGACAGTGTCTGTTATCTAAAAGGTTTAGCTTGAAGTCCACAAGTGCATGGCCCAAACTTTTCCTCAAATTGAGAAGCTTTGAACTGAATAGAAAAACAGTGAGAACAGAAAAAATGTCAAAAGGCACAGACTGCCTCTCTCCATCCCACAGAAAGACTGCCCAGATAACTTTAGGTGGGACAATGTAAACAGATGGCATTTTGCACTTGGAGGAAAGAGCTCCCCTTAAAAATTTCTGACGGATTAAATATTCTGTAATGGGAACCAACTCAGAGTCACAAGTGATTTCTACCCAAAGCTGAAAATGGAAATTGCACCAGTTCGTATTTGTTCATTTTAAATTCCAGAAGAGCTGGTTTCCCCAACAGAAGTTGTTTCCATGGTTGGAGTATCAAACTGGCAACCAAGTATTCTGAATGACACTGCCCCTAGGTTTACTCTTCCCCAACTCTCACTGGAAGCATTAAAGGTAGCTCAAGAGTCCCAGCACACCCTTCTATCAAATAGAGTATGAATCTACAATCATCTTTTTTGGCTAAATATTTCCATACATGTACCCAAATATTTGCTGGCTTATCACTAAATTGCAAGGGGTTAACAAATTACGTAGATAATGATCAAGCTGTCTCATTGTAAAACGAAAACTAAGTTCAGTTTTCAAACCCTGTAAAATCCTCCGGAATTCAGGATATCGTAAAGCTGAATGTTATGTAGATGTCAAGTATAACAATACTGAATCATGCAATTAAAAATAGTCTCGGGGGAACAGTAATTACCAAGCAGCTTTTAAACACAAAAACTTCAATGTCAGAAAGTGGGAGCCTGACTGCAGTTTTCTGCCGGGTGTCCACTTATCTAAAGACCTATTACAGACAAGGTAGATTTAGATACAGGAGTTGTCCTGATGTCCTTTCTTGTGACAATGTTGTCCTACTATAAAACATGTAGGCTTGATGGATATAAATAACCTATGACTGTACTGTAGTCACTTCATTTCACTGCATTTCAGTCTGTGCAAAGTCTTACAATGAGTTGCTCTTAAACCTGTTCATGTGGTTCCAATGGTGCTGGACTTGAAAGAGAAACAGAATCTCAGCTGATATTCCTTAAAGTCTACACACCTTGATATACACCCAGGAAATTGGCAATATAGCACTGGAACCCCAAGGTGCAGCACTGACAGTACCCAAAGGACATGCATCCTTATCCGGCTGTATTTTGATCACAGGGTGGGTAGGCAAGTAGGGAGCCAAATGTTTCTTCCTAAAACAAAAACATTGATTTTAGAGCTTAAGTATGTCTTCCTGTGTTACCATATCTGGACAGTTTAAGCAGTAGTTTCTCTTCACCTGGCTTCCAAATGCAGTCCTCTAGGAAGTGTGATCTATGCCTTCTTCAAAAGAAAGTTCATTAACACAACTGGTACCAGTGGAGGATGGCACTCAAGTTTTCAACCTATCACAAGATATTAATGGAGCTATCCAAACAAAAATCACTTTTTTAAACAAGATTATCTTCCTTTAAGGAAATAGGAATGCTCCATAGGATAGATTGCCACAGCTTGTGTAGGACTTTGTGTTCTGGACTACATGCAGTATTATCAGCCCTCAAAGTCCACCTCTTACACAGGAAACAGATTGCTGAGTGAGGTTTTCCACACACACTAGAAGGCCAGCATGGGAGCCAGGGTTTGAGCATACAGGTGAACACCACCATTCATGAGATCAGTACGTGATTGTGCTGGTGAAAGACAGATGCTTGAAACCAACGTAACACCTCTCCCGTCCACAACTTTGTACTGAAGTGAACACCCAACCAAGAGTCACTTAAGTGTATATATATATATATATATATAATTTTTTTTTTTTTTTAAGAAAAGGCTAATATAGAGATACCCACACTCCAATTGGTCCCATTCCAGGTCCTCCTCCTCCATGGGGAATGCAAAAGGTTTTGTGCAGATTTAAGTGAGAGACATCAGAGCCATAATCTCCAGGACGACACAGACCAACCTGTAAAGAGAATACTCTGTTTCAAAACATTCTTCATATGCCATTTAATACCTATTACTGAATGCAAAGAGAACAGGTTGAAAAAGATGGTGTATGTTTTTATGTTTTTCTTTATCATGATACATCATTAGCAAGAACTTGATACTTGCAAATGCTATTTTGTTTTAGGAATTCTTAATTACATCTGTAAAGAATGTCTTTGATAATGGGTATGCAGACTAAGACAATTTCAGTGAACAACTTGTGATACATTTTGTGACACATTTCAGGGCAAAATCAAATATAAGAGAATTATTTTCATCATCTGATTTTTATTACTGTTCCTGGAAATCTCACATCCTCCCCCAAACGCTGTGCCATCTTGCATGGAAGCTGTGTTACAGTCTGAACTGAGTACTGCTGTGCTATTTTTATTCCAAGGACTCCCAGTAGTAATGAATCTGCCTAGATTTTGTACCTGAGCATTCATATTTGCTCCATCTAAGTAAACCTGGCCTCCGTGTTTGTGAATGAGATCACACACATCTCCAATCTCCTCTTCAAACACACCATTGGTGGAAGGGTATGTGATCATGATGGCTGCCAAGTTCTCCTTATGCTTGTCCACCTGGTGGCAGGGAGGGGAGAGAAAAAAGGGTCACTGAGGCTCCTAAAGCTTTTCAAGGTTTTATTTAAAAAAAAACACAACTGAAGTCATAAATATATGTATATATAATACCCACTTGTGGGACCTTCAGACAACCAAATAAAACATCTGGCGTTCAAGTTAATGTAAAATAATGACCATTCCCCCTACTTTCAGCAGTAGAGTTTTATGACTACCATAAAAGTTTGTTCAAATGTGGAAATGTATTCTGTGTCCCTTGCATTGCAAGATTCACCTGCAGCCAACATAGTTAAAAAATGAGAAAAAAAAGTAGTTGCCTAGCAACACCTTCCCCAGAAGAGATGGACTGAACTTTGCTAAAAGAAGGCTGAAATGCAGTTTCAAATGCTTTACATTCATGAACACGGCTTGTTCATTTCCAGTACTAGCTGTGGACCAAAAGGGTCTATAAAAGTCTACTGTGTAGAAAAGACTCTTCAAGCAAATCCTGCACCAGAAATCTCAAAAGAAACCTCACAAGTGTCACATGATTAGTGTCTGAGTGAGCAAAAAACAAAAGAGAAAAAAACCTTATCCTTTCAAAGCACATATTCACTATTATTGCTTTATTTTCTCTTGTTGAAAAATGTGATTCAGCTGCCAACACTATTATCTTCAGAGAAGAAGTGTTCTTGAAAATCAAAGATAATTAAATACTCACCATTGCTTTTAAATGAGAAATATCAATGCTCCCATTTTTATCCACTTCAATTGGCTGAATCTTCATCCCTGCCATTTGTGCACTTGCTGGATTAGTACCATGAGCAGATTTAGGAATAAGGCAAACCTTGTATGGGAAAGAAAAATAGAGCCTAAAGCATAACTAAACTGAGTGTAGACAATAAAGCATAAAGAATGCTTTATTGTCTACACTCAGCCACAATTCATTATCAAAGCTTTGAAAAGAAATCCTGATGGTACCAGCAAATTGCCTCTTTTGCTGAACAATGCAACTAAATTTTTAAAGAAAATCCATTCAGGTATCATCATTTAAATACTCACTACCAAAGTTTCATTTGCTGCATAATCATATTTAGGGATGCAATTCCAGAATATTATTTCAGATACTCACATTTAAAAAGTCTTTGCCTTACCCCACTTTTTTCTAAAACACCTTTTTTTTTTTTTTTTACAGTTATGAGTCTCCATATGTACAAAGACTTTAAAGGAAAAACTGCCTAGTTCCAAATTTCCACTACAACTTCTTCTGGTTTCCAAAGCATTTTCTTCTGTAGTTTATTCAAAACAAAAATTTAGACCAAAATATTTTGGCTATAAATGAGAAATTCAGAGCTGCTTTTATGCTCTGTACTGTTAACTTTAAAAGAAAAAAAAGAGAAGCACTTCTACTTAAACAAATGTAGGCTCTTGTTAGTCATAGGAAAGTGGTGCATGTGTCAGGATATTTCCAGACATTTTTTAGGAATTCCACCCTTTCTAAAGACAATAAATATTTCTCAAAAAAAACCAAAAAAACAAAACAAAAACAAAAAAAAACAAAAACAAAACAAAACAAAAACCAAAACAAAAACAAAAACAAAAAAAACCAACAACCCAACACCAAAAAAACCAAACCCACATCATTTTCTTCTACTTTATTTTCCTGAGAAACTGAATAGTGGCTCATGGAACTCTATGATCCACAGGGATGCTGAGGCAAATGTGAATACTTCAAAACACCAGAAACACTGGGGTCCCAGGGCCTGTGCCAGGAAGCACTGTGCAACATCTGTAGTCATCTTACTCTCATAGCTGAAATGTAAAGTGGCTCCAAATGGCCACCAAGGCTTGCTGGGTGCAAACATCACCAACCACACAAAAAAGCAGGGATCGCTGTCAGTTCATGTCCATACTTTTTTTCCCCCAAGAGGGCACCAAATCCAAACACGGCCAGCTACAAGAGCCTTGAGTTGCTGATTTAACTACTTTCTCCAGCCAGGAGAAAAAAGCACTTCAGTTGAAAGGCCAACATTTGGTGGGCATTCTTATTTTCTTTTTACTCTTTGCCAAGAGCACCACGATTTTCCTGCAACATTTGAAATCTGTGAAGTGTGAGTAAAGTGCAAGCAGCCTCCAGGCTCTCCTGTGCAGTTCAGCTCTGGGTATTTTCAGACCACAGAAGGACATGCAGACACAGAGAGAAGCCTGAAGATCTTGCACAGAATAGGAGAAACAGCAGATAATACACAGACAATCAAAAGAAAACTCTCCAAGGAATAAAATTTTAACCTAATTTCACTTCCCACTGAGTAAAACTACCCACAATACAAAGTTTGTAACTGTAAAGAGTGATCGCCTTCTAATAAGTTTAATGTGATCTGGATGCAAAAAAGAAACAAAGAGAGAAGAAGTCAACACATTCAATTTAAGGTGGTTTCCTCACACAGAGGCTTTAGTTCCCACGAGGCCAAGACAGCGACGCTTCCATTTTGAGAAAATAAATGAGTCCCAAAGCCAAGGATAAAATCAGGTTCAAAGAATATGTATGCTATTACACTAAGGACGTTTTTCCTACTGTTTAAAGCCAACTCTACGGGTGTGTGAAAGAAGACCTAAGTAATCTCAGATTTCCAAGAAGTTTTTGATGTGGTACCAAAAACTGCTCCTAAACTAACTTCCAGTGGATTAAGTGGGAAGGTATGTATTGATAAATATTTTATGAATTCATGTTAAAGAAAAGAAAAATAGTCAGTTTTCACTGTATGGAAATGTTATCCTAATAGAATCTTATAAGTATCTGTGCTGGTTCTCTAACATTTAAAATTACTCATAATTGAGTTTATAATGGAGACACACAGTGAAATGCCAAACATCCTGCTAATACAAAATCCCCCAGGTCACTAAAAGAACTGATGGCAGAGTTCAGAAAAGGACCCACAGTACTGAGGGGCAGCATTCAAAGCAGTATGTGTATACTGGAGGCAGACAGATCGAAAGTATGACAGAAGAAAACACATCTTAACAGCCCAAAACTGTGATCGTTAGCTTTGAACCTACTGCAGCTAAAAGATATTGCAGTTTGGTGGGAAAGAAAGCAACTGCATCAAGGACCAGAAAGGTAGTAAGAGAAAAAAGTAAAAGGAACACAGAAGCTTTAAAGACAACCAAAGTTAAAAAATGGCTTTTTTGAGAAGGATGGATAAATAACTGGAATCCAGCTAGGAAATGAGGATTTATAAGGATGTAATAAGTAATCCTGGAATTAACACATGATATGTCAGCTGTGAACACAGAAGAACTGTTCATCATCTTTCAAGAGTGAGAGGGTATTAGATGAAATTGTAAACATATCTCAGTTTCGCTCCTTCCTTCCTGATTTCCCAACTTCCCATGGCTGGCCACATAGCAGGTGCAATTGTTGCTTGGGAATTAAAATGCCATAAGCATGACCTTCCCTGCTTTGCCCTCCTTTCCCTGACCTTTTGTTGTTGAGCATGCCATCATATGGCATCAGCATCCCCTTGGTCAGGCAGGGTCAGCTGTCCTGGCTGTGTCTCTCCCAGCACCCTGCCGACACCCAACCTCCCTGCTGGGAAAGGACAGGATCAGAACACGGCAGTGGCATAGAGAGGAAGCCTTGACACTGTGAAAGCACTGTTCACCATTTGCCAAGAGATCCCTGTGTTATGAACACTGCTTCCTCCACAATTCACAAGCAGAAAGTTAAGTCCACCCTAGCCAAACTCAGTACAATCACCCTTCCAGGGAATGGCCCTGTCTCATTTCCACTGTCTGTAAAAACTGCTAAGATGTTACCAAGGATCCATGTGGGAAGCGTGGAATACAGAAAGCCTATAAGAAGTGACAATACACAACCTAGTTTCTCTCTAGGTGACTCCCAGTTGCTGAACCAAACATCCACTTCCCACCCAACACTCTTCCCCACAGGAGTATTGACACCTACGGTTCTGTGACGTTCTCCTTTGGCATTTAAATAAGCTTTGATCGCAGCCAGGCCTGCGTACTCTCCTTGGGCTCCACTGCAAGAAGAACACAAACACTGTTACACAGCACACAAACCAGGAAGTGCCACCTCCCTGCTAGAAATTCAAAACTGTCCAGCCCTAACCCTTATCAATGACTTCAGACAAGTGTCAGCAAATTAAAAGGAACACATTCCATAGATTAAATTACAAATGGACATGCTTAAATTAACAGCTGTAAATGCTTAAATTAACAGATGAAAATGCTTAAATTAATAGATGTAAATGAAAGGAGTAATGACAAAGGTTATGGTGTTTTATGTGTTTATACTAAAATGTTAAATCCTTTTGGTGACTGAATTGATCCACATTTCTGCACCTAGCAGGGGCCTCTGTACTTGATTACAGAGAGGCAAACTAACACTGAAATGCATAGCAAAGTGTATATAATGAAACATACAAGGTCTTTCAGCCTAAGTGTAGAGTAAGTTCTTGCTGTTCATTTTGTATCAAAACTGCTAGTGGACATGAACAGGCTGCAGCAGGACTCATTAAATGCTGTTTTATTAATTTCAGTGAGCATGCGGATCTTAGGCATTTTTCAGTCAAACCTAGTGCACCAACTACCAGTTTCAACAATTAAACACCTGGCAGCTCATACATCTTATATGCCTATTCCTGTATTTTCAGTTCACAGGAGGAAATATTAAAAGAATTAAAAAGACCAAATCATTAAACATTTAGAAGAGATGAGACAAAAATAAGATACCATAGTTTTTAAAAAACCAACAGTTTAGTAATTTCATAATCTTGCATTCAAGACAAATTTGATTTTAGAAAACTCTTCCATTTTTGGCTTGCACATTTTCTTTGGAGGTAAGTTTTTGGAATCATGTCTCAAGGTGCAAACACTCAGAAAAAAAGTTCCTACCTATTCGGCTGGAAGGAGATTTTGTCATAGCCTGTAATTTCACATAGGTCCTTCTCTAAATCCTTGAAAAGCTGCTGATACCCTTGAGCTTGATCCAGAGGAACAAAAGGGTGGATGTTGGCAAATTCTCTCCATGTAATAGGCTATAAAAACAGAACAAACAAACTATAAACAGACAAATATAAAGAGTGTTGTAACAAAATACAGACAACTCTGTTCTGTTGTTCAACTCTGTGAAGGAAAGAAGTTGCCTTGTGGTCAATTAAGTATCAAACATGTTGATCTGCTGGAGTCTTGGAAGGCTCTGCAGACGGCTGGATTGATGAGGCAAGGCCAGTCATGTAAGGTTCAATAAGGTTGAATGTTAACTGATTTAATGCTATCCTTTTGGCTTTTTATTTGGGTAATCAGATTATACATAAATGTTTGGGGTATTATAAAGAGATGACCCCCAAAGCTTAGAAGGAGCTTATAGAATGCATCTGGCCTTTTCTCTCTTGCTCTTTTTTCCCATCTCAACAGATCACCAAGTCCTTGCTGATGTTTAAGCCATGGGATGCTGAAAAGCGTACAAGAGAAGGGGCTAATGTGTACGTCTCAAACACTGATGGGCAGACAGCTGTGGAGCCAGCCAAGGATTGTTGATAAGAGCATGCTATATCAAAGGGCAAGAACGAACAGGATACAAGCGGAGAAGGGGGACACATGGAGGTAGAACATCACTTTCCTGGGACAACAGTAGTCCTTGTACTAGCTTCTGGATTTAAGCACAACATAGTACAGCACAAGTGCAGCAGTGAGGTTGAGAAGAGGGCAAGGACTCTTCACCAAAGGTTGATCCAGTGGGGGAATCAAGACCCCCAAAGCCCTCTGACCCATTTCCAGAAAGGTCTGGAAGAAATGTGCATGGACTATGCATGATAATTAATTTGCATAGAGAGCAAGAAACTTATCTATAAAAAGGTAGAAGCCTTGGTGCACGTGCACCTAGGACACTGGACACACCATCAGCTAGATAAACACTGGAGTCAAGACTGGTGATCTTGCACTTTGCACTTTTCTTCCACTCTTTCTCTCCCCCTCTCTCCTCTCTTCAATTTGCCCCTTATTCAAAACACATTACCGTGGGTTTATGCTAGAAGGGACTAATTTACACCAATTTCCATGCCAAGTGTATATTTACTAATACAACTCTGTATGTTTCTTTTGTGGACTCTCTAATTTTGGTCATTCATTTTGACCATATGTACCTGCAAATCTTGGGTGCTGCCTTCCCCTTCAGAGTGGGATCACATTTTTACTGCATTTTTGTACCCTTGGGTCACAACAACCCCAGGCAGAGCTGCAGGCTTGAGGCAGAGTGCCTGGAAAGACCTGGGCATGCTGGTGACAGCAGCTGACATGAGCCAGGGTGTGCCCAGGTGGCCAAGAAGGGCAGTGGCATCCTGACCTGTAGCAGCAATAGTGTGGCCAGCAGGACCAGGGCAGGGATTGTCCCCCTGTAGTCAGCACTGGTGAGGACACACCTCAAATCCTGTTTTCAGTTCTGGGCCCCTCACTCCATGAGAGAAATTGAGGTTCTGGAGCATGTCCAGAGAAAGGCTACGAAGTTGGTAAAGGCTCACCAAGGTGAGCTCAAGGAGTGCTCATAAGATCACAAGTCCTATGAGGAGCAGCTGAGGGAGCTGGAAAAAAGGAGGCTCAGGGAGGACTTTGTTACTTCTCTACAACTGCCTGAAAGGAGGGTGTAGCCACGTGGGGGTTGGTCTCTTCCCAGGTAGTAACTGGTAAGGTTGAGACTGGATATAAAGAAGAATGTATTTACAGAAGGGGTTAACAAGCATCTGAACAGCCTCCCTAAAGAATTTCCGAAGTCAACACCCCTGGAAGTGTTTATAAGATATGTAGATATGGTGATCTAGAACATGGTTTAATGATGCACTTGGCAGAGCCAGGTTAACAGCTGGACCTAATCTAAAAGATGTTTTCCAACATAAATGAGTCTATGACTTTCAGTAACCATTTCTTAACATTAAGAATATGCTTAAAAATCCTTAAATTCTCCTAAAACTTAATTTCACCTACCCTTATATAGAGCTGTGGGATCACAGGGTAAACAGAGAGGAGTTATCTGGAATAGTATTAGTTTTACTTAGAGGAAGCATACAAGACATAAAACAGCGAAGGGAGAGAGAGAAAGCAGTGAGAGAAAGGGGACAAAGGAAACCAGTGAAAGATGAAAGTGAGAAGACAACAGGAAGAGAGCAAAGGAAGCTCATTCCAAATCAAGAAGTCATTTGGTAATCAAACAGCCTGTCTAAAGCTCTGTTTCATTTGCTATCAGCTAGAAAAATGAAGATATCTGGGGACTCTTCAGCTGGGGAAAAGGGAATTATCCTAAGAAATTGCAAACTGAAAAAGGAGCATGAATTGTCAGTCCCACCTGACTCTTACCATATTTCTGAGGATTTGATTTTAAGATCTGTAAAGCAGACAAAAATTAGGTAATGCAACATTGCATGAGGGAACAGGACTGTGACACTTAATTCCAAAAATTATTTTCATGTTTTTTTTCAAAATGGAGTCTTCAAGATCACACACTCTCCTACAGTTGTTGCAGTCCTACTTGTGCTTTTCAGAACATTTTCTTATGGAAAAGGGAGAGGGTGACTTTAGCTACCCCTGAAACTGCCTCCTCAGCTGGTGTATTAGTCCAAAGGCAGCCTTCACTTCTCTAGAATGACACTGGCTAGATAGTTTATTCATGTGGATATCAAGTGAGACAGTATTATTGCAACTTACTGTGAGTTCAGCTGAACTATTGAGCTTCATTGTGCAGGACCCCTAAAAATACAAACACACATCAGTATTTATTGAAATACATAAACATGTAGGTAAGTACATAATTTTTTGTCTTTTCTTTTTGATAAATACCTACCAAGGGAATCATGCTGTGAACAAGGGAAATATCTTTGTTTTCTAATCTTTTCATGTACCGCACAATATTTGTTTCAGAGTGATAGCTGGACAACACAAAACAGAGTGTTAGGGCAAGCAAATTAGCTATACCAGCTGGTACATAGGAAAGGAACACAAAAAAAGAAGTAACACTGAGGATAGTTATTAATATACACTAAGTAGTTCATTCCGAACTGGCACTTTAGGCTTGCTAACAGCAACACAGATTAAAAATGCTTATTATTATCTCAGTAACACTATCAGTAAATATGGAATACAAGAATACCATGTCCTCAAATAGTAGCTTGTACAATGCAACAGATTAGTGGAAAAACACATTCCCTCAGTGGTCATGAGTATTGCTCTGCTCATTTAAAATGAGACAGATAACTAAAAATGCTACTAAATACCTTATTTTAGAGTAATGAGTCACTGTATAAATTTAGGTACAAAACTGTCCTCAACTGACTCCAATGCTGGTTTTGAAAGAAGATTATTTCAGACTCCCTAAAAACAGGAAACACACATTCACAAACCTGTTGAAAACCTGGTGTGTCAAGAATTTGGAAGTTCTCTTAAATGGGGTGCTAAGGATGCCTTTGGTTTCCTCACCCATACCCTCAGCAATTAGCTCCTTCAACAAAAAGAAACAGAGTCAAATATTTTCATGGAAACATCTTTTTTTGTAGTCAATTTCTATTAGAACTAGCTTTTGCTACCCGTTTACCCCAGGATTTAATCAGCTTTTAAGGTAAAACGCCCCACCTTTAATATCATATGTATCTGTATATACCTAGCATGACAACAGCATTTTATTAAAACTGGGTTGTTTTAATGTCTCCGTAGTCCTTATCTTGTAGGTATTGCTGCTAAATGCTGATGACATGCAACAAAAAATTCCAGTGAGAAAGAAGAAACTGACTCCATGTCAACTAACATCACAGAAAAATTAATACCCTAAATACAAGGTGTCCAAGCTGATGGAAAGAACTAAGAGTTGCAACCAGAAAACACCATTATGTAAATGCTTTATTTAACACTACTTCTTTATTTAAGAAAGCATCTGAAGTTCTTAATATTAAGCAAATAGTCATCATATAGAAACCCACTATACAAGACTAGTTTTGGTTTTCATTAAACTCTGGAAACATTCAGATAATTTAATCCACATGACCTATTATGTACTTACAGAAGAAGACTCACAACCAAAAATCCATAATATGTCATCTAGATCTTTCTCATTTACAGTTTCATCAAGTGAGACTCCAAGCTATAGATAAAAAGCACCGGTAATTACTCAAAGGTGTTTATTCTAGAGACATAGCACATTCATTTTGGTCAAGAAAAACTTTCCAGAAATAAAAGACAGGGGGAAAAAATCAATCAACCCAACCATATGTAAGCATACATATTTATAGGTGTTTATGATATGTAAATTTATTTTATTTACCTAACATTTTCCAGTTCCTTCCTTCACCCTCCTAAACCATCCAAGACAGATGGCTCAGAAACTTTGAGACTCATGACCTCCTTTCTAGCATTTCTAAGTGTTTTCTACTTAAAAGGAAAATTGCCCATTTTCCTGTGACACCCCTTCCCCCCCTATATTCCAATTTACAGAACATACTACACTTTGTGAAGACTCCTTAGTGCCAACCAAAATGTGGTTTTGACTTCAGTCTGCCTTCAAACACTGCCATAGGACCTGAATTCTGGATGTCACCTTGTATTTCATCATTAAATTTTAGAGTCTCTCCACTCTACCCCTTAGTTCCCTATTTAACATGAAAAGAATAGATAATCCTTTTAATTAACATAAAATGAAAACACAATCATTATTTCTAGAAGTTCAGTGCATCACTTAACAAGTTCATTCTTTATATTATCTTTATAATTGATGGATATATCTAAAAAAATTACAAGATCTTAAATAATTTTGTTCATGTAACAATTAGAAACTTAATGAAGAAAATGTCATACTACAAAATTTATGAATTTATCAAAGGTTTAGAAAGTTCCTTACTCTGCCATCATTATAAATTCGAAAATTTATCTTTCTAAGAGCTGCCCTGTCCAAAACCTCTTTGACTGAGCATCCACAGGTGATCGTCAAGGTATCAAAGAACAGATCATGATGCAGTTTATGACCAGCTCGCCTGAGACCTATAAAAAACAGTAAGTTAATTCTATTATATGCACACTGTATTGTTTGCTCAGCTGGTAGTTGCAGAACAAAACAATGTATCTCATAAGTAAATGCTTTTACATAATAAAGCAAAATATACCCCTTGTTTAAAAAGCAGCAAAATCACCATCTTTTTCGTGAAATGTCACTGTGTATGAAATGCAACTAAATCAGATTCAAACCTAAGTAATAATGCACATTGAGTCTAGGGAAGGTCATTCTGATACATCAAATCTGACATATATGCAGCAGCAGAGTTGGTTTATGAATGCAATAAGGACAAAATATTGGAAAAGACTGGAAAGATATTAATGGATATGAACTGTCACAGAGCTTGCCATAACAAAGTTTAGAGTCTTAGGGTTTTTTGCAGTAGTAAGAGGTCTTCTGGGTAAATTGGCAAATAAAGTATGGATGTTTCTAACAGAAATCCCTTGGTTCCAAACATTTCCAGTTTCATATAGCTCCTTCTGACAGCAGTGGTAGTCTTATCAGTGAAAAAGAACTGTACCAGACCACACAGTCTAGATGCAATCATTATTTTCTGCTACAGATTCTGTGCTTTTCTTCAGCTGTTAAGCTTTGGGATTTCAATGTTTGTAGAAAGTATGATACTCCACCCAATTTAACTAAAATGTTTCTATTGCTTTAATATAATTTATTACCTTCCTTTGCTATGTTATTAATACTCTGTGCAGATTTCCGTGGGTAAACTAGGATGGTCCATCAAAAGAAGCAGATGCTGGCAAACAGCAGTTCAACAGTATCATCTAGAGACTCACTCTGTAGACTTCTATTAGTTTCCCAAGAAAATAAAAGCAATGCCTGCAAGTTCTTATCACGCAGACATCTAATTCTTGGATGTCATAACCAGAACTGCACAAAAAAATCAGCCATGAATTTTGTTTTAAAATGGCCTCTGTTAAGTTGAGAGAGCACACATCAGATGGACACCCCTGCCCCCACCCTGTAAATTTATTTAAAATGTATTATTTAAGGGGTAAGGATTTTAGAACAGTTTCTGTAAACATTAGGTACACACCTTCAGCCAAGATTAGAGCAGCATTGTGTACTCGTCTTGCAATGTGCCTTAGTCCATCAGACCCGTGGTATATACCAAACATGGCTGACATATTAGCCAGAAGTGCCTAGGATCCAAATGCAGT
This sequence comes from Sinosuthora webbiana, assembly GCA_013397395.1. Classification (NCBI taxonomy): domain Eukaryota; kingdom Metazoa; phylum Chordata; class Aves; order Passeriformes; family Sylviidae; genus Sinosuthora; species Sinosuthora webbiana. The sequence continues at coordinate 154,158 of VXBN01000045.1, read as the reverse complement.
TTAGGACATTGTTATTGTTAGCAAAGACTACTTCATGTAAGTTTAGTGGAATGTTTCTCTAGCACCTAGAGACAACCTCAACTCCTCAGCTGATGTTACAGCTGCTTATGTATTGCCTACAAAATAAAAGGGGGGAAAGGCAAAACACTTTTATGAAACTGTAAGGACTGATTATGAATTCAATGCTGTTTGAAATGTAACTATTTTAGAATTAACATGCACTTAAATTCAACTACTGCAATAAAGATGTTTGAAGACTTTAAAGTCAAGCTAGTCTCACAGGAACACATTGTTTGGCATCAGTGCAAAAAAAAAATAAGAGTATCTCCTGAACAGTATGTAATTAAACTTATGTCAACAGTAATAATCTCTCCTCAAAATCTGTCATAACATTAAGAGCAGGAGGAAAAAATGATTGGAGCAAAAAAAGTTATGACCCCGTCTGGCTGGAGGTCTGTGGAAGTATGCTGAAGATAACTATTTTGGAAATTTACTTACTTAATTATGGTATTTTCCTGTAAAGATACCGCTTTAGTGATGTAACATTCTTGCATCAAATCACATAGACAAAAATATAAGTTGTGACAGTTTGAATAATTAGTTTTACAATTTAGAAGTCTATTTCTTCTGCCTTGAGTTGGAAATTTCAGACCACTGAAATTCCCTTCTACATTATGATGAGTTCTGTCTTGCTTATGACAAACACAGCACTACTCAGTGGTGTTCATGCTACAAGACAGACAGGTTCATGACACTGAAAGAATTCAGGACTACAGAAAAGAAACAGATAGTAAAACTCTCTTTTCAAGCAGACCCCATTATTCAAAGGACTTAAAACAAAGACCAGAACATTTCTGTGTCTTTCCTTTTTCTACTAAAATCTCTCTAAAGTAAAGCTGACTCATTGCTCAACTTGTTCCTTTCTAGCACTGAAAATAAAGTACAAGTTACCTGTGCTGTGCAGATGTTGCTGGTAGCTTTATCCCTCCTGATATGCTGCTCTCGTGTTTGCAAAGCAAGCCGGTACACTTCCTTCCCACTGGCATCTCTAAGTCACAAGTGAAAATGTTACTTCTGTTACTTTAAATTACTGTTATTTATGACACGGGGCTTTATGCATGCCAACCTGAAACTAGTTATCTATCCTCAGAGACAGAAGGGTGCAGGAGAGAATAAAGCATACATCAGGACAGTTGCAATACCAAACAGAGCAAGACTAAAGCACCTCTAGATTTTTGTTTATATCATGGCTGGTCAGGTAGAGCACACAGTGAAATTCTAAGCAAACTACAGAAGAATTTGGTATTTGCCTTAAAATGACACAGATTATTGCAGCTATTTTAACTGAAAAATAATATAAAATAAATATTTCTAAACTTATTGATTACTGTGAATGTTTTAGTTATTTTGGTTACTGAAGTACTTCTGGATAGCCTCTTTGCCAAAGATATGCAATCTACCTAGTGACAATTACTTTGCATTTCAATTACTAGTTAGACATCTTGTCAAAATATACAGTACATCACCATCAGCAACTATTAGAAACAGACTTTGCATACTATTTCTCTGCTTTGCTTAAGCATAACTAAAATTTGAACTAGGTTAAGTTCCTTCTGGATTATTTTGGAGGTTCACTGAATTTTCTACTTCTTTCAATTTATGTTTTGTAAGATTGGATGACAGAGAAAAAGGTCTAACAGTACAGAATACGTGGAGTAAGTTAGCTTGCAAAGCCTCCTGCCATCACAATGAAACCACTCTGTTTTTGGTTATCTCTTCATCTCACAATGCCACAAGAACTACAGACAGTTCCATACAAATGGAGTTCTTGAAGCTTGCTTTCTCAAAACTGAAGGCAACTTTTAGTCTCACCATTTTCAGTAAAAAAGGGTGCTTGATATAACACCATGGTCGCCTGTTGTTCACAAAGGCTGGATGGTCATAGTGTGTTTTTTTATGGTTTCTTATGTATTATCAGGATTTCTGAGGGGAGACTTTAGATTGGATAACAGGTAAAAGATTTTGAAAGAAAGGGTTCTAAAGCATTGGAACAGGCTGGCAGGGAAGTGACAGCATCACCATCCCTGGAAGTGTTCAAAAAATATGCGGGTATGGCACTAGAGGACATGGTTGACTGGTGAACATTGTGGTAGCTTGATAGTTGGACTTGATGATCTTGGAGGTCCTTCCAACCTTAAGAATTCTAAGATTCTATGACTTCAATCTTCACTTAATGGCAGAGGGAGCCCTTACCTTGTGACACCCACCATTCTGCCCGGCATCATTCTTACTAGATTTTCCTTGACAGCAAAGAACGCTGCGTGGGGTCCCCCATAGCACAGCGGAACACCAAACCTCTGGGAGTTACCCAGGACAACATCTACCCCAAACTCTCCGGGAGGCTTCAGAATACAGAGGGCCAGAAGGTCAGAAGCACAGCAGGCGAGAGTCTAAGAACAGAAATTCACAAAGCAGTCAGCCTCTCTTCTAAAGGAATGGTGTTTAGAGAGCTAGGTTTTTAAATTTAGTTTCATGCAGTTCCACATCACTTGCATGGAGCTCAAGTGCAATGGTTGTAATGGTTATCAATTGCATGTCGCTGAGATGGTAGCTCATTAACACTAAGTTTCCATGAATATGGTTGTTTAAAGAGTTAGATTGATATCTGTCTGACCAATAGAATTTACTTTACCCCATTCTGATGAGCTCTTTCAACAAGTTCAGAGAAGTCTTCAATCTTCCCTTCAGTGTCTGGATACTGAAATAACACTCCACTGACATCCTTTCCACTGAAATCCATCTCATGGGGTAATTTGAGCTCAGTAATAACACCTGTATAACTGGGAACAAAAACATGCAGAAGGCAAAATATTCAAACCACTTCCAACCTTTAAGTGATACTTAATAAGATGTTCTCATGGACTCATATATGACTCTTTAACATTCAGAGAATTGAACATCTTTGCAGCACTAAACATTGAGAAAGTTTCACATCATGGTATACAGTACTGAAGAAGAATTGCATTTGATATCACCATCAGATATACAGAGCAAAGCAAACGGAGAATGCTGAAGATACTTGCTTCCTAGTAAAATGTATATAGTTGTGCAACAATTAAAAGGAAAAATTGTTTTTTTTCATCACATGTTCAGTCTCTTTTCAAACAGCTTTAATCTCTTTGCAGTTGTGTTTGAACTAGAAGTAATGCCAAATGATAACAGACTTCTGCTTTTAGTTTGCAAAGAAAGCACAGGCCAGAAATGTTAGGTATATGACAAAAAGGAACAGATGGAAAATATGTAAGGGAAAAGATATGGTGGAAAATGGAGGAAAACATTACTTTGCTCTAGTTTGGACCACTGCTATAGTTTGAGGGTGGCACCGGGCATCCACATAGAACTTTCTCCTTTTGTTGTGTCTGTTAAAAAGAGAAAAAAAAAGGTTTATACATCAATAATATATTGTTTTCCATGGAAATAAATTAGCTGATTTTCTAGAAGTGAGTTTTTCTCTGTAAAAAGGCAGTTGAAAGTATCAGTTATTATAACCAGATTAAGTGTAAAATTGAATGACATTTCTGGCACATTTATATTAACAAACTTCATTTCAGACACTCAAATGAGAATCATACATGACAAAAATTAAAACAGATTATGAAACAGAACAGGGAGCTAATTTCAAAAGCCATGGGAATGGCTCCACACACACATAGTCTTTTAAAAGAATACAGCTGTGGTCTTTAATACAGATTTTTCAATGTTGATCTGGATAAAAAATCATGAGCCATTCAAGTAGGCAAAGAGAGATGAAGAAGATGGGTCCCTGCCCACAGGAGTGGGGATAGAACTAGGTGATCTTTAAGGTCTGTTCAAACCCAAACCATTCTACGATTCTGGTAATATATTTCCCTAGTTTTCTCTTGTAAGCAGAATTTTATATCACACTGAGACTTTGAACTAGTCAATAGTTAGAAAACTATTTTTACCCATACAAAACGATGATTACCCAGTCTCACACAGTGTCTGCTGTGTAATCACCTTCCTGATACACAGTTCTGCAGTGACCTTCAATCATTTCTCATATTTCATTTGATTTGCAAATCCCTTTCACATGTGGCCCTACCACAGGTATCCATGAAAGTAGATTTGGATATACCAGTAACAGCTTCACTTTTAGCAACTTAGAATGATGTACTCCACTATTTTTTAAAGCTTCTTTTAATTACTGATGGAAAAAGATAATGCACATCTTCAACTTTCACAGATGTGAGAGACTTAGGCCACAGTCTGTTAGATTATGTGATCAAAGGTCCTGTGCATCCCCCACAGAGAAGCAATGGCAGGTGAGGGAGCCCAAATAACAATCTGCCCCTGCTGCTCCCATGTGCTTCTCAGGGAAAATCAGCCTAATAGAGACCCATCTCCACAAGCACAGAGGAGCAAAGAGGCCACCAAGCAGGTGGGAACTAATTAATTAATTATTCCATCTAAACAGGCACACTGTCTGGGTGCCACCCCCCATTTGGCAAGCAGACATTATGGGATGCATGAGAAGAGCATATGGGGATTGCAAACATGTCTCATTATGAGATGTTTAGGGGGAAAACAATACAGTGATTCTGGGAGCAACAAGCGTAGCAAAATGGGGGAGTAAGGGGATAAACTGCAACAGTCACATACAAATAGCTGGTTGCTGAAGCTCTTGCACCTAACTAGCGAAGTCTGTCCTTTCTTCTTGTTAAATGCCTTTCTGATTCCTTTCATGGTAAGAGGATTCTATATTCTCTGTGTGTGTATGTGTGTGTGTGAGTGTCACTGGGTCAGACCACGAAGGATCCACATTTCCATAGTACAGCAACTGAAATGACTGGAGTGAGTGGAATGGAGTAAGTACCAGCAACTGGAGCAGCACACCAACCAATAGGGGCCCTTGTGTCTGTGGTGGTATCAATGGGAGCAGGTGTGTGTCTGGGTGCCTGTAGCTGGGCTGGTACCCTAGGCGGGGCAACTAGACCCTTTCCAGTTTGTCCATGTCTCTGTTGTACTGGGGAGGTGGGCACAGCACAGTGGGATGTGGACTCATCACAGCGAGAGGGAGGAATCCCTCCCTGGCCTTCTGGCAGAACTCCTCCTTCCAGTGCAGTCAAGGAGGTTGTTGGCCTCCTGGCCACAAGTAAGTACACACTGTTGGATTGTGTTCAATTGTGTTCAACATGGTGTCACCCAAACCCCGCAAAGGCCTTTTCAGCAAAGCTGCTTTCCAGCCTGCCAGACACCACCATGTACCCCATATGCCTGGGGTTGCTTCCCCCGCAGCTGCAAGACTTTGCATTTCCCCTTGTTGACCATCACAAGGTTCCTGTCACCCCTTTTTCTCCAGCCTGCCCAAGTCCCTCTGGAAGGCACCATGACTCACTGGTCTATCTGCTGATCCTCCAAGTTTTGCATCACCTCAGCAAGTTTGCTGAGGATGCAGTCTGCCCCATCATGCAGATCACTTACTGGACCCAGTGTTGCCCCTGACTTATTATAACTGCCCTCCACTTAGAGTTCATGTCACTGACAAGCACACCCTAGGCCGATATTCAGACAGTTTTCCATCTGTCTCTCACTTCGTCCAGCCCATAATTTTTGGTTTCTCTGTGGAGATTTAAGGGAGACCCACTGCTCTCCCCTCCCAAGCCAGTAACTCAACTGTAGAAAGTCATCAGGTTGGTCAAACATGACCTCCCCTTGTGTTAATTCATGCTTATGACTCCTTATCCCCTTCTTGTCCTTCACATGTCTGGAAATGGTTTCCAGGACTAGCACTTGTTCCATCATCACTGAGGGGTAGAGGTGAAGCTGACTGGCTGGTAGTTCCCTGCATCTTCATTCCTCCAAATTCCGAAATTACTTCCTGCTGTGATTTAACCATACATTTAAACACAGTACCTGTGACATAATTGCATGGCTTCTGCAGCAGCTGTCCCTTCATCCAGCAAAGATGCATTAGCTACATCCATTCCTGTGATATCACACACCATAGTCTGGTAATTTAGGAGGCTCTCCAGCCTGCCCTGGGACACCTCAGGCTGGTAAGGAGTATACTGGGTAACCCTGTAAGAAAAAAGTTTTGAGTTTGGGTCTAGGAAAATAAACGTGTAACAAAGTTATGGCAATATAAAACTGTATCACAGAAAAATAAATAGTAAAGTATAATTCATTAATATGGAAACTTAGATGTCGAGGTCTGAGGGCATTATGGAGAAGGGACAGAGTAAGTAGATGCTGAGCATGGAAGAATTAAATCATGTCCTATCAAGTCTCCTATTGAAAGAAGAATGTTTTGTTCAATCATATCTAGATATTGCCACGATTTTTCAATACTGTTTCTGAAGATCTTTATTTGTCTTCTTCACCCTTTCAAGAGGAAAGGCTTAGAAGTATGCAACTTCTTGTGAAATGACAGTTTCCATATATGTTAGTAGAGAGAAGTCAGACTGATATGAGTTTTATCTGTTGTCATTTGGTGAAGCAAACAGTAGGGGCAATATAAGCAACTCTTTCAAAAACACAAGAATCTAAGGGAAACGCTCTATTATAACAGTCCAGAAAACAAAGCAGCATGGGTCCAGGGATGAAAAGCAAAAACAGAGGTCAGACTCTCCTCTCACTGCTGGAAATTTGGGCACTGGATTACACAGCAGTTCAGGACAGACTTTATGCCAGATTGAATTTAGAGTAGCAGCCAGGGACAAGTGTTAAGTGCGAACACTTGTGGCTTCTGTTTTCTAGTGATGGAGGAAAACACCTTTTTTTTTTTCCCTAAAAGGGCTGTAGTAAGTGTAAGCCTTTTGAAAAATGAACTGAAGGTATAAGCTTTCCATAAAGACTCCAGTATCTGGAAGCTCAAGTCATGTAAAGTCAATAGAAGGTAAAAACCAAAGATTTTAAAAAAACAAATTGGAGAACTTGGTAATGAGCAAGATGAGAGAAGCAACAAAATAGTAAGGTAAGAGAGAAAGTAAGAAAATAGTCCTGAAGAGAATGCAAAAGCCAGAAGGACATATTCAATATGTGAACTCAAAGTGTAATATATAATGCCAATGTATTTACTGTCTAATTAAATGAAACATTGGCTTGAATTATTCACACACACTATTCAGCACAGTAACAGAAAGCAATAGCTAGGTATAGAGTACATAAATATTGATAACTTTACAAAACCTGTACTTTTCTCATTTTTGGCCAGTTCTAGCACTAAACTAATTATCATCATATGACCACATAGTTACAAGTGAGACCATGTCCCAGGCTGCATGCAACCTTGCTAATCCCAATAGCAGGGCCTTTTTTACTCCACAGCAGCTAAACCCAGTGTTCAGCTTGTCAGATAAACTTCCAGTCTGGGAGTATCAAGATTTCTTTTCAGCTCTGCCCACTCAGTTCCCACCAATAAAAAGAATTATTCCAAACACCTTTGCATGAGCAATTACTTTTATTGATTAGTAGAAGAAACTCCCCTGTACCTAAAGTTTTACAGTCGTGTTTCCTCCTTTTATTTCACCTAAGGACTGTTTCTTGTATTTTTACTTGCAGAAGGAACTAGAATTAAACTAACAAGAATTAGAACATTGTGATTAATTGAAACCCATTAGAGAACTCCTGCTCCACATAGCTGAGAAAGTACACTATATTACAAAACAAAATTAATGAGGCCTTATGATTTTGATGTTATGGTTTTGAATGGTTAGCATAGCTGAACTAAAACAAACCAAGGTCAGAAAGATGGAAAAAATCAACCAAGAAATCTTGTATTCCAGTACTGCCACAAACTACTATGAAGCCTTAACAGTTCTACAAATAAAGACACCGCTTATAACATAAGCATACTTAGTTAAACACTCCTTTTAAAAGGGTTATTTGGCATTTTTTAAGCATCTACATATTTTAATTGATTCTACTTCTCCACAATTTCTTCAAATAAAGTATCTGGCTTTAGCCTGCATTCTGTGTTCTGCCCGAATCTATACTACATGGTAAGTGACTTTTTAAAGCAAATTTAAAAGCAAATCTTCTAAAAGTAATTATAGCACAGTATGTAGTTATTTTCACAATGCAATGCTTTCATTACATTCTGAGTGTTACTAACTAACAAGTTTAATAATTTACACTAGAGATGTGAAGACTGCAGCCATCTTTGGCACAGATTTGTATTCTTACACATTTAATGTCTCGGGGTAAAGGAATCAAACAAGTTAAACTTTGGGACACTTTTAGTTGCTCTAACTAATGCCAAGCAAAGCAAACACAACTTATGTAAGAGAGACAGAATAGATCAGAAGCAATAAGCCTGAGCTTGTAGTATTTCTCTTGGAGCTGCAATGTGAAGTGTGTCAGCATAGGAAGTGTTACACACTCAGCAGAAGTAAGAAGTCTGATTTCTTAAACAGCTTCCATAAAGCCTGCATAGTTGCTTTAGCATACATGCACGCACATATATACTTTCTCTCCAACAAACATTTTAGCCCTCACTTTAGCCACCTAAAAGTTTAGCTTTTAGCCATCAGTTTTACTTTACTGGACAGTGCAAGATCAGATTTCTGGACAAACTCTCTCAGTGGTTTCATTAACACTACATAACTTTTTAGGATTGAAAAGTATGCATTTCCTTTTGTTCCACCTACTTTCTTACTGTTCTAGTTTTTGCTTCTATCAACTGATAATTTCTTTCCTGGTTCTGTACTGAAATATTTAGACTGCATATGTCGCAAAAAAATGAACGGGGATAAGGCCAAATAAAACTTTGCATAGATGTACTTCACAGATTCCTTGATTTCAAACACTGCACCTTTTCCACCAGTGATGCAAATAGAGCCAAAAAAATCTAAAAATAAATAAGACTTAGAGGTCTACAGATATGTAGACCCATTTGTGGCAACCCAAAGTATAAAAAGTACATAACACCTAAGTAAGTAACAATGACTTTCTGCATTCAGTAATATGATCCTTCAGTTGGTTGTGGGTTTTTTGTTGTTTGGGCTTTTAAAAATATATATATATAAAACGTTTAAATACTGATTTTACTAAAATAAAAATTACTCAATAGTAAAGATGACAGTTATCATTTTAATACAGTATAAAAGAAGGATCTTACTGACTAGTGATTGAGGAACTTGTAAACTAAATGAGAAAATGCAGGGTGACATTCAGTCTGTTGGAAAGTGAGATTCCACATGAAATTTAGCTTTTTCCTATCACATCATTTCTAAGTTCAGTTTTTTCTTTAGAAACCGAAATGTCAATGGGATGATCAGAACCAAGTACAACATCCTCAGCCTTTTCATAAATGAATTATCATATTATGATAGTTCAAGGTCACTCTGTTCATCACAGAATTATTTGATCAGAGAAAACAAGAACTCATTTTATGGCTAAACATTCAAACCCTTGAAGTCTCTGGTTTAAAAAAAAAAAAAAAAAGAAATACTAGGAGAATAGACATTAGAATTTTCTACTTCCTCAGAAGTATCTAACTTCCTCATCAGAAAATCATCATCATAGTATTGCGTAGTAGTATTTAACTACCTCCACCCAAATTGTGTACACCAGTGGAGGAGGGAGCTAGTTAAAAAAAAAAAAAAAGGAAATATTAGGAGAATAGACTTTAGAATTTTCTGCTTCCTTAGAAGTTTCCTACTTCCTCATCAGAAAACCATCATCATAGTATTGCATAGTATTTAACTATCTCCACCCAAATTGTGTACACCAGTGGAGCAGGGAGCTGGTTTTAATTTAGGCAAAAGTTAGGAAAGAATTACTTTTGTTCAGGAAGTAAATCTGTATACTTCCTTAAAGCAAACATGTAATCTTGTATTAGTTCATAATATACAGGAGCTCTAAATAGAAGATAAAAACCAGTAGCATATTTTACAGAAAAAGCATCTTCTAAAGTAAAGTTCTAGGTTTAGCATGAATAACAGTAGGATACACATCATTACCAAATATATGAAAAACCTTAAAAAAAAAAAAAAAAAAAAAAAAAAAGGAGGTTTGTGGGACAAATGTGTACTTACACATACACATTTAACAATAAAACGTGGTACATTACCATCCTGCATTCTCCAACAAATTGCGTGCGATGGGCTGAGGCACTGAGCAGTTGTAATAACCCATGCCTATATAGGACCGCCATATCTTGTTCTTGCTTGCAATATTGTACAGAGTTTCAAGGATTTCATTTTCACCTAATTGGAAGGAAACTATGTCAGAATGCTCCAGCTACATGTAACAGCAACGGTTTTTAACTGAAACGTCTTCTACCCCAGTGTGAAAAAAAAAAAATTGGTGTCGCAAGTATAAACAGTAGCAGAATAAAGTGCAAGTCAAGAATAGCAAAGATAAAGTAATAACCTGGTAAAATATTCTAGGAAAGTTTAAATTCTGCTAGAATTCTGGAAAATGAAACATCTGACTAATAACAGGGTTCCAAAGCACATAGAAAGAATAGTGAGAGAAACAGCTGTAGGCAGAAGGAGCTCTTTTTGTGCTAATGCAATGTACATTCAACCCAGAAGAGACTCATCTTGCACATGCATTAAAAAGTACCTCAGGACACCTTTTTTATTAGCTGAATCTTGCAGAATCTACACTGGTTGAAGCCAGTGACATCCAGAGCTGTCATTTAGTGTTTCTATTGGAGTCAGATTTGCACAAACTGGGCTTACACTAAGCACCCAGGAATAATTTCTTAGTATCATAGAACTTTATTTTCTCACATTTTCCCTAAATTGCTGATAAAACATAACAGTTCTTCTAATTCAATTTTAGCATGCTTCACCAGTTTATTAAAAAAAAAAAAAAAGTTAGTAAGAGAATTTCTAGTTTAAGACATTCCGAATGAGAGTTACTTTCAAATGATTCTGCCAATCTAGTTTGAGTACAATACAAAAGAATTATTTTAAAGTATACAGAATGAAAGCATTTGCACTCCCTCTCTCCCCCAGCCATAGTTTACTCTTTGGTCTTGCTTCTCAGTGTTCTGAAAGCTGTGCAAAAATCACACTGAGTCAACCCATTCCTAGCGGACAATGAATAACGCTACAAGCATCTGCCAAAGAGTAGTATTTTAAAAATACATTAGTAGCTGAGGATGCAGAAGGATGGTCAGTAGACTGTCTTAAGAGCACACAGATAGGTAGGTCAGCCCAACCTAACAGACCTGGGCAGAACTGGACACCAATCCTCCTGGGTGAGAGGAACAGATGTTTTTTAATTCTTCCTCCAAATCTGACCTGAGAGTTTGCTGTAATGGGATAGTCATACCAAGTTCTGTTCCCTCTGCACCACAACTTGAAGATGACACTTTGTAATATAATGCTACAAATCACAGAATTAGAATACCTTGGGCCCTTGTTGTGGGTTTTGTAAAGAACATGTTATTCTGTTCCATCTGGGTGGAGCAGAATTGTTTATCTTTGCCCGAATGGGTCAGTGTCGCTTATCAGATGGTGGAGTGCTACTTATCTCCCTTCATTGTTTCACTGCTCCCATGGGGATATCTTCTGCTAATGGACTATTAAGATGCTCCACACACGGAGGAGGAGCCAAACCATCTTAACCTAGATAAAAAGGAGCCACAGTGCCACTAGGCATCCAGTTTTCCACCAGATCCCTGGAGGAAGACCGGACCCATCTCACCATTATTGGACCCCTTTTTCTTCAACGGGACTACCTCTACTCCAACAGAACCACATCTGCCATCCAGGAGGGCTTACTTTGGACTGCTTCCAACACCCTGACCAACAGGGTGTCAGGTTGTACTTTTGACTCTGTCAGGGTTTTTCTAGGATTCTTGTTTGTTTGCTTGCTTATTCTTCTGTACTACAGCATCTGTATTTTTATATCCCTAGTAAAGAACCGCTATACCTATTCCCAAAATCTTTGCCTGACAGCCTTTTAATTGCAAATTTAAAATAATTTGGAAAAGCGGGGAGGGGCTTACATTTCAAGGGAGACTCCAACCCTCCCTAGGCAGATACCTGCTATCCAAACCAAGACAGCCTTGGATGCCTCAAAAATCTATTTTCTCTCTGTCAGTTACTCCAGGAAGCGAGATCAAGTCAGAATAGTTAATTTTCTAGAATGTGGTGGCAAATAATTATCAAGGTTTTTAATTAATTTCTAGTGCAATCACAAAGAAGGATATTAGAACTTCAGCTCTGATCTCAAAACTTGTTTTTTTCCTTTTACTCAAGTTGCTACTATTGCATTTAATGCATAAAGATTTTTTTTTCCAAAAATCTCCAGGTTTTCAACTAATTTCTTCCACAGCCACGTTACATCTTTCACAGGGCTTCTTTACTGATGTTCAGTTCTCTTTTCAAAGTTCATTACTTCTCTGCCTTTTACTCAGTGTTACCATTAGAGCTAATGTATGAAAACTGATTTCTTGATTTCATTGAACTGCATTTTTTTTTTTTCTGGAGACTTGTTATATGCTTATTAGGCTTGAATTCGGCAATGTCCAGGGCAAAGTCTCTAAGTGTAATGAAAAACTCCACTCCCCAGAACTCTTCCCACAGAGTTTCTACTAAGACAGATGCAGTTGTTTGTTTAAGTGAACTCTAACACTAAAAAGAGGTCTATTGTAGGGGCCTTCCTCTACCACTTGCAAAAAGTTTGATGAAAGACAGTTTGGTTGTGATTTCAGACAGAGGCTTGCACTCTTGCATAATTCAAACATCCATGATTTCTTGTAAGTGGTGATGAATTTCCTTGTTTAATTCCAAATTGCAGTTGAAGGCAGAAGTTGGCTACCATTTAACTTGCTTGCTAGCTCAGTGTCACACACAAAAATGCACTGAGTGCGGTTTTTGCAGTAAACACATACCACAAATACTGCACAATGTGACAGATAACATCTCCTTTGTTTGCCCAGCAGGGCTTTTCTTCTAGTGTTATTTCTCTGCAATTGCAGCTAACAACAACTACATGCAGCCACTTAGCTTCTGCTGGAGATCTCTGAAATAAACCTGCTTGCAAACTGATTGAAGGACAAAGCAAAAAACCTTGTGAGGCTGCAAGCCTTAGGCAGAGATTATGCTTAAGAGCAGAACCACACTCCATCTAGAATACCTACACTGAGAGGTTCCAAGACTGAAAATATTTTTAATTATCACATTTTAATCAGCTACCTGTGAAGACAGTTACACAGCTAATTTTAACCAGGGTGGCAAAATACTGGAGAGCATACTCCTTCCACTCATACTTCACCTTACTTACACTGCTCCTTTGGTCGCTGTAAGGGCAATGGCAGCAGTACAGCTCAAATAGGTATCTCCCACATTTGACATGCCTCTTTGAAGAGACCAGGGATAAAGACTCCTTACCCTTTGCCTTCAACTGCCTTGAAGTACTTCATCACAGTATGTTTTTAGGAAAACAGCTTATAAATATAACTGCAGTCCTGAATAAGAGAAGTCAATAGCCCCTGATTTATCTATTAGGCTGGCTTACCTATGACCAAACATAAACCCACGAAGATTTCATTAATTCAGTGTTTACTTTATTTACACTGACAGGATTCTGAATTCAAGTAAGACTGATGTAGGTAATGGTGAGAGAAACTAACAAAGATGTTGGAATCCAAAGACCAGAGAGTAAGGCAATGAAACAAACCATTCTTACCAGTACCCCCAAAACCAACAGGAGGGGATGGAGGAGATGCAGCCAGGCTCTTAACAGCAGTTCATGCATAGCAGGAGGCGCACAGGCTCAGGCTGGAGATAAGGAGAGCTGGGCCCATGAGGACAGTCCAGCAGTGGAGCAGGGTCTCCACCTCTTGAGGTTTCATGCTCTGACTCAGTGAAGCCCTAAGAAATCTGCTCTGACTCCACAGAAAAGCTTTGGGCAGGGGCTGGAGACTGACCTGGGTCTCCAACACTCCTGTGTCTCTGTCATTAGCCTTATTTCCCACTCTGTCAAGCCTAGGTTTCAACAGTGTATTCCCATAATGTTATTTGTGAAAGGGGTCTAGCTCTTTATTGATCATTTTGTAAATAACTAATGCTAATACAAAGGCAGGTGAATGTGAAACACAAGAGTGATCTTACATATGCTTAAAAATTAATTTTCAAATACATAATGAAGTTGCTACATTTCCATTTTGGTCCCCAGGACTGTCACTATACTCTGAAAATAACAGACCTTTTCTGCTATATAAAGTATATAACTTGAAGCATATGTAGTGGAAATGTTGTATTATTCTAAATAGTTATCAATTTCTTTAAAACTAAAACATATAGGATTCCTAAAAAATTTAATTACATGATTCAAAAAACACAGCTTGAGACATTCTTTGGTTGTGTTACTAATTTCTTTTCTAATTCTCCCAGCAATGAGATTAAGAAGCAATATGCAAAATTGGGAAATTAAACAGAAAGAAAAATTTACTACAGTTAAGTAATGGTTGGACTCCAGCCACCCTCACACTCAGCTGTTTGTTACCAGTGTTCTAAGAAAAAGTGATTGAAATGCCTTTATCATGAACTCATTTTATTGGGTGTACAATAAAAATTCTTTAAGAACCTTGTTCAGCAAAAAAAATTTGCCAGCTAAGTCACTGCCATTGATCTTTATTCCCTTCATCAACTCATTAGAAACTATGATCAAAGATAGTACTCAGAATAAAGTTCACTGCTTTTGCTGCACTCCTGTGTTGTAACTGGAGAAAACTTACTGAGGGTCCGAGAGGTTCTGCAAAGACACTTCCAGATTGTTACATCTACAGGTAGCAAAGGCAGAATGTATCACAAAAATAGTAAGAGGGACTGAATTTCCATATCACAAAATAATACACTTATTTTTGCTAGTGTTTTTGCAGTTAGCACAATAGAGTTGCCTTGAACTTACTTACTATCTGCAAAATATGGTACTAGAGAAGGAGAGTGGAGAAAATACAAAAGGAGCAGTTTAAGTTATACCACTCGAACCATGCAATACAAAAAGAAAGTTACTATCTGTCTGATATATTTTTATTCACCTTATATCAGATCCTAAAAACAAATTTAGCCTCTGAGATCAAGGAAGCAAGATCCTTAGAACAGCTGATAACGGGGGAATTAATTTATTTCTCTTACTTAAGTAATTAATTCAATCTCTTAAAAAAAACCTCCAAAACCAGATTAAATTGAAGAAAACTAGTTCCAAAGTACCGTCAGACACATAGTGATAATGCTGTAGGACAGCACAAGTGCATGTTCCAGGTGTTATGTCCATAACTTCAAGATATGGGCAGAAAGCCATGGTGTGCTGCTTCTTCCCCTTCCTTTGACTTGGGCTACCTGTGCTCACCCAGCCAGCCTGGGCAGCACAAGCAACCTGACCCAAAAGCAGTGGCAGGCTGAGTAAAACAAGATGCCTTTCCCTGTTCTACCCACAAGGGATGCTTCCCGTGAAAAAAAGGGCAGCAGTCTGAAAGTGAGTGAGGAACTAAGTGCCCTGGGTGGCAATGCAGATTCTGCACTATGTGTGGCAACACTCTGGAGGGTAACAACTACCCCTGCCACAGGCATCTGAATCATACTGTGTGGACACCAGCAGCAGGGAACACGAAATGACTAAATTATAGGAAATTTAACCTGAAACGACTCTAAAAATCTGACTGACATTAGGAGATGATCATAAATTCACCCAGAATTAATTATTAACTGGCATTTAAAATACAAAATCCTATTAAAGAAGATTCAATGCAAAAAGAGCTGTTAATTTGGAGACACAAATAGTCTTTATTACAATGTAACTGCTTCTGAACAGTACTGCTTCTAATAAAATTTAGACTGGAGATCCAATTGCATTCCTAAGGTTTTAGGAGCTAATGCTAATAAATCCTAAAATTTGAGAACATACCTGGTAATGTTTGAGAAAAAAAAAAACGTGGTGGAGTTCCCAGACGTATTTTTTAATTCAACCTTTTAAACAATTCAAATCCTGAACTAAAAAGCAGAAATACAAGCATATGCACAAGACGTACCCATTACATATAATGATGGACATACCATGGCAGCATTGCAGGGACTGACACAGACAGTAGGGATAAAATAAAGAGGATTACTCTTATATAAGACAATATGTTCCTTTACTTAAAATGGGTCAATCACAACATACATGCTCAAACACCTTCAATACCTAAAGAAAAGCTGATTGTTCAAGTTTACTTACTGTAACCCTGGGAATAAAGCTCTCTAACACCAGCTGATCCTAATTAAGTATCAAACAGATGTCTAGCCTTCTTGTAAATATTGACTGAACAGAAGTTACATGCCAAAATTACGTTTTTCCTTAGCTGTATCTGCAGAAAACTCTGACTGTAAAAAAAGCCCCTCTTCCACAATTAGTTGAGGTACAGGACTGAAATTTACTGTTAGCTGAAATCAGACATTTTGCTCTTTCACCCCTACTGGAATTCAGTGGCATGTTCAGATGGTTTTACAACACAGTCAGCGGGCTCATGGCAACAGACACTTTTAAAATGACACTTGTTTTCTTTTTGTCACAAAATGGACATAGATAGTCCTATTATCTTTCATATCAAAGAAAGGATTTTATTTCAGAAACCTCTTAGCACAAGCTGCAGTCCATCTCTCCTCCATCACTAACAATGGCAGTACAAAAAGAAATCTGCTAATACAGATAACAGTTATAATTATTGAAAAAGCATTTAGAGTATAGATGCACTTGTACCAGCAAAACTTGACATTTACAAGAATGGCTAGCCATTCAGACTTAAGAAAAACAGATCATGTTTTTCCATTTCCTAAATGGAATCATTTAGGTTGAAAAACACCTCCAAGTTCATCAACTCCAACCTCTGACTGATTACCACCTTGTCATGTGAACCATGGCACTAAGTGCCATGTCCAGCTGTTCCTTGAACACCTCCAGGAATGGTGCTTCTCTCTGCACAGTCTATTCCAATCCCTGACCACCCTAATGAAGAAATTCTTACTGATGTCCAAGCTGGACCTCCCCTGGCACAGCTTGAGGCCATTTCCTCTTGTCCTGTCACTTAGCTGGGAGAAGAGGCCAAACCCCATCTGGCTACAGTCTCCTTTCAGGCAGTTGTAGAGAGCAATAAGGTCCCCCCTGAACCTCCTTTCCTCCAGGCTAACACCCCCAGCTCCCTCAACTGCTCCTCACAGGACCTGTGCTCCAGACCCTTCACCAGCTTTGTAGACTTTCTCCGGATGCCCTCCAGCACCTCGGTGTCTTTCCTGCAGTGAGGGGACCAAAACAACACACGATTCAAGCTGTGGCCTCACAGCCTGATCACCGAGTACAGGGAGACAACCCCTGCCCGGGTCCTGCTGCCCACACTATTGCTGCTACAGGCCAGGATGCCATTGCCCTTCTTGGCCACCTGGGCACACTCTGGCTCATGTTCAGTCACTGTCACAGCACCCCCAGGTCCTTTTCCTGTGAGCAGCTTTCCAGCCACTCTGCCCCAGCCTGTGGCACTGCCTGGGGTTGTTGTGACCCAAGGGCAGGACCCAGCACTGGGCCTTGTTGAACCTCACACCACTGGCCTCAGCCCATGATCCAGCCTGTCCAGATCCCTGTGCAGAGCCTGCCTAAACTCAGAAAATGTCCAGTTAAGTAAGGTTAAAGACTTTATATATATGTTTTGTCCTTCAGAGGACTAATGAAGCTTCATTGCTCCACTGAAGAGTAGTCGGTGCTAAAATGTCTAGGAGAGACAACACAGGTACAAAAAGAGGGTGCTTCTACTATAATCAGAGGTTTTACCTGTCATCAGTGGAATATGCAATGCCATATAAATAAGCTGTTTAAGACAAGCTCCATCCACAGGAGCCTCTTTTTTCTTTTTTTTTTACTGCTATTTCATACACACATTTGATTTATTTTCCTTCTTTTAGACAACTTGTGAGATTATCAGTGGAAGGATCTGTAATGTAATCTTTTCTAGTGACACACACCGAATCAAAACTTGAAGATTATATATCAAATGTACACATCAAATATGCACACCTGAGATGAGGTCTACAGCTCTGAAAGTTTTCCAAAACACCCAAATGTAATTGCAGAGACCTATGATACACAGACATGCTTTTTATGGTGGGTGTGTGGTTTTCTTGACTGCATGTCTAATTCTATCTGTAAGGATTGACTTCAGTGAGGCTTCAATGTAAGTTCACCTGTGTTTGTTACTATAAAGGAGGAGCTCTAGCACAGCTCATTTGTTCAGCTGCACTTCAATTTGTGAAGTCACTATGATTACATTTTTGAGTTATAAAGACAAGGGGAAATTGCTGTATTTGTATTATAAATTTTATAAAGGCTGAACTTCATTGAATGATATGTTTTTCATTGCCTTGTTCTGTTCTCTCTTTCCATGTGTGAGTTAGACAGTGAGAGCATTCATGCAAATAAAAACAAGTGTTTAAATTAAAATCGAATACAGTTTTCTTGACACTTCCCAATTTTGCTATTTCCCTTCAGTAAAAGGTATATGCCCCATCCTCATATAAGAAATACCACTCTGGTGATTGGAAAGTGTTCTCTCCAACAGTACATTAAAGAGGAAGCAAGCTTTACTCAGATTACAATGTCCTGGGTACAAGATGTTCAATATGACGTTGCACAATTTTAAGCTGAGGCTTTTAACTTTTCTTTTAAAAGCTGTGGAATTTTCTGTTACAAGTGCAGGGGAAAACTAGTGACAAACAACTACACATTAAATCGTAAAAGTCAGTCCAGCACACTGGCTGCAGAAGAAAAACGCAGTCGTGTACTAAAAAAAAGTTTTCTGTACCTCATGCAAGCATCTTTTTTGAAAACTCACTGTTGCATGCTGTGCAATGTGAGTCTCTGCATCACAGTCACATTCTTTCAAAGTTTACTCTAAGGGAACAAGAACAGCATAGCAAGTGGAGCAAAATGCCAGTGAACTAAATACACTGTTAGCTAATGAGGTCCTGTTGCACAGTGAGAACTTGCCTACAACAGAACATCAACTAATGCACCACTGTATAGAAGACATCCACTCAAAATTACTATGAAAATCAGCATTTGAGCACTGCATCAAGATTGTGACTTAGGTTGACATCACCAGGTTAGTTTTCAATAACATAGTATTTTAATGGCCACTATCCTGTATCACTTTTATGTGTGTTTTGGTGAAGTAAAATTTTGTAAGAGTATCACATTAATTAATAATAAAAACTAATGATTAAAAAAATTTAGAAAGACTTCTAAGACATAATTATTAGTGACAAACTGCACTTCGGTCCTTCTACTGACGTAAATATATAATAATCTAAAAAGTTCTTTTCTTTGAGGTCCGTGAAAATCACTTCTTAGTAAGGGAGTACCTTGATTAAAACACATTAACCATAGGGAAATATGCCAAGCAGTACTTTCAGCAGTTGTACAGACACAAGGAGGTTGTTAAATTTTGCCTCTCTATCCAGCCTCTCCCCATTTTAATAAGATGGAAAGTTACCAAAGACCAAAATACTATTGTACTAATAAAACATTTTAGAGGTAGAAACTATCAGTCCCTGTTGTACCCCTCCTGGCTAGAATCTCTCTTTTCAGGGTCTAGTTTTCCTGGCTGTTCATTGTGGTGCTGCCTCTCATGTGTGATGTCATCCCAGAGTAACCAGATTGAACTGGCCGGGAACGTCACCGGAGCTGCAGGCCTGAAGTTTACACTCAAATTACAGCACATGGATGAGCAATGAGAAAATACCAGCAAGAGAAATCAAGTTTTCTAAAAATCAAGCAAAGGATTGTGACACAAAAATGAAGTTAATACTGATGTAACTGGATCTGAATGGCCGTCGAGCTTTGTTAGTTTTAGTATAATTGTTTAGTGCTGGGGATTTTTAAGTGTTTCTTTCACTTACAGGACTTCCAGCATCATGTTCACAGATATCGCTCAAAAATGCAGTTATGCAGGTAGAAATTTTGTACTGTGCTTGGCTAACTCTTAAAAATGTTATTATCTAAAACGTCATGAAATCACATCAAGTTTTCTACAGCAATTTGCTGAACTACTGTAGTGCCACAATAGCTGACTCAGATGTTTCGTATTCCTGCAGCTTTACCCATAACACTCAATTAGACAGATTTAAAATTCTGGCCATCAGTCTACTGTGTATCCATAATACGGAGACACAGATTTTTCACGTTATTAAAATATGCAGGTTACTATTTGGGGGGTGGGATGAAGCGTGGGGTCCGGGGGGGGGGGGGGAAANAAGCAAAGAAATCCTGGAGATACATAAGAACTACCAAAAGACAGTGGCCCATTTGAAGCTACAGTCCACACTAAGGGGACGATTTTCAGTCATACTTTTTCCTTCACATCAGGCTCTTGGGACAAAATGAAGTCAATGGAGCACTTGGGCTCCAAACCGGTTTTTTTTTTTCGAGCAGCCCCCGTGTGCTACACGTATTTGCCTACCGATTTCCAAGAGGAGATAAATAAACGCAGCAGCCAAATTACTCTGCGGACTTGGTCGGAGAAGAATGAAGTGTCGGTGGTATGTCCTACCCTGCACTTCTACTTGGGCGGTAAGAACAGAGGTATCGGCG
>VXBN01000045.1:107884-131860 GCA_013397395.1 Sinosuthora webbiana | reverse complement strand
AAAAAAAAAAAAAAAAAAGCAGATTGTGTTCAAATATTCTTTCAGACTTTGTTCAAGTGATGTGTTCTTAAAAATGTATCCCTTTTCTCCAGCAGGCAGCATCAGGATGATACTTCACACAAACTATGACATTACAGTCAGCTCACTCAAAATGTTAACTTTGATAGATTTGTTTCTTCAGGGTGAGGTTGGAGTTTTATAGCTGTCAGTAGTGCTTTAGGAAGTGAAGTCTGAGGAAATAGAGAAGTATCCCAAACAATATATTTTTTTATCTATATTTCTTAATTTTCCACAACTAAACCCAGTTTAATTCAACTTGAAAACTATGCATTGGAGCAGGAAGACTGGAGAGATGTGCCAGTGAACCACACAGTAATGTCAAGGCATGCCCAGTTTGCCTTGGAAAACACCACCTCTGAAGTGGTTTGTTAAGCCATTCTCTAGATAATGCTTTTTTATTCAGAACCTCGGCACAGACTTTAGTTTAGCATGGACTATATGTAATCACTGTGGTAGAGATACAAGCCTGGTTTATGTGCTTGATCAGCTAGACATTCTTTAGCAGCCCCTTGAAAACTATTATTTATTGCCTTAACTGGCAAAATAGGAATCTTGAACAAGAAATGCAATAGAAAGTGGAGCTTGGATATCAAGGGTGACTATTGCTTTGATATCAATTCACGAAAAGCAAGCTAGACTTGTAGCTTTGAATAAATGTATCACTTCAAAACACATAGCCAACAAAAAAGACTGCATTCTTCATGGCTTCTGGCTGGATGGCTGGGCCCAGAGAGTGGTGGTGAATGGTGCTGCATCCAGCTGGCAGCCAGGCACCAGTGGGATCCCTCAGGAGTCTGTGCTGGGACCAGATCTGTTCAATATTTTTGTTGATGACATGGATGAGGGTATTGAGTCTTTCATTAGTAAATTTGCAGATGGCACTAAGCTGGGAGCATGTGTCAATCTGTTAAATGGTAGGAGGGCTCTGCAGAGAGATCTGGAATGGTTGGATGGATGGGCAGAGTCTAACAAGATGAAGTTTAATCAGTCCAAGTGCCGAGTCCTGCACTTTGGCCACAATAACCCCCTGCGGTGTTATAGGCTGGGGATGGTGTGGCTGAACAGTGCCCAGGAGGAAAGGGACCTGGGGGTACTGGTGACAGCAGCTGAACAGGAGCCAGCAGTGTGCCCAAGTGGCCAAGAAGGCCAACAGCATCCTGGCCTGGATCAGGAATGGTGTGGCCAGCAGGAGCAGAGGAAGGTCATTCTTCCCCTGTAGTGGGCATTGGTGAGGCCACACCCCGAGTGCTGTGCCCAGTTCTGGCCCCTCAGTTTAGGAAGGACATTGAGATGCTTGAGCACGTCCAGAGGAGGCAACGAGGCTGGTGAGAGGCTGGAAAAAAAAGCCATATGTGGAATGACTGAGGGAGCTGGGGTTGTTTAGCCTGGAGAAAAGGAAAGTCAGAGGTGACCTTATCACTCTCTACAACTTCCTGAAGGGTGGTTGTAGCCAGGTGGGAGTTGGTCTCTTTCTTCAGGCAGCAACTGACAGAATGAGAGGACACGGTCTCAGGCTGTGTCAAGGGAAATATAGGTTGGATATTAGGAAGAAGTTTTTCATGGAAAGAGTGATTAAGTACTGGAATAGTCTGCCCGGGAAGGTGGACGTGTTTAAAAAGAAACTGGATGTGACACTCGATGCCATGGTCTAGTTGAGGTGTTAGGGCTGGCTTGGACTCGATGATCTTGAAGGTCTCTTCCAGCCTAGTGATTCTGTGATTCTGTGATGTATATCAGCAGAAGGAAGGAGGTTTCTTGGAAGAGAGGAAAGATTTGGGAAACCGCATCTTGCTATTATTTCAGCTATTTGCACAAAGCTCAGAGATGCATATGTCTTTGCCTGATGAGCTGACCTTGTGAGTTACTGTGTAGCTTTTTGGGACATCAGTTTTGCTAGATAAAGCACAAGACTTTAAAAGGAATATCCTACATCATTTAAATTAAAGTGACATGTTATATGCACTCTTTTTAACACTGATATTTTTAAGCTTTCTTTGAATGTCTTGACTCCAGTTGCGATTTAGCCAAAAGATCTATTGCAGTTCTAATACTGCAAGGTTCATGGGTGGTGGAACTATCCTTCTGTGCTCTTTTAAAACAATGAATTATCAAAATGAGAAAATTGTGTTGTATTCTTTTAAGATTCAGTCCAGTTCCCTCCTATAACCCACAGAGGAAAATCTATGCCAGCTGATGTCCCTCTGCACCACTGTACCACAGAACATAGAAATTGGGTCAGATTACAGTGTTATCTGTAATAATAACCAATTTCTGATACTGGCCAGTGACAGCTAGCTAAGGAGAAACACGAGACTAGGCAAAAAGATGTACTGATACCAATCTGCAGTATTTCAGTTACCATCCTGGGATTTCTGCATTTAGTAGTCCTCAATGGACTTTTTTCCCAAATTTGTTCAGTTGATCACTGAACCCATGCAAACTCTTAATGTAATAAATATAACAGATTACCCTTACAAAGCAGTCATATTAAAATCCTTTCTTCCTTTATTTACAATTCCCTAAAGTAATGAAAAGCACTCATAATGTTAAGGACATTTCAATAAGTAAAGCAAAAGAGAAAAAAATTTATCTGTCCAGACTTAGTCCAACATATGCTGTCTTCTGTCCTGATGCAAGATTTGTTCTGTAGAAATTCCTCAATAGAAGGAAAGTTTTTAGCAGTTTAAATTACAATCTCCATGGTTGTTCCTGCTATGGGTTTGTACTGTAAACTGTAAATGGGTTTGTGTCACTGTTAGGGACACAAAAGAACCACACTCACTCAGGTTCAGAGGTGAGCAGAGAAAGAGGAAGTTTATTATGATTTGGGGTTTAAATAGGATTTGGGATTTAATCAAGGATTGGGAGATGAGAGAAACACCTCTCTGACCCCAGTGGTCAATTCAGCAGTCCATCACAGAGAGGTATGCAAAAACAATCTACTTTGTTTATGTTAAATGTGTGAGAGACTCCACTAGAAATATGTAAACAATATCAGCATCAGAAGGCTAAAGAATCAGGGCAACAGGTTTGTACTGTATTGCTGCTTTTTAATTTGAGACATCTTTAAAACAGATGTTTTTCTCCTCTGGAAATATTTTATCTGTAACATGATTCTTTGTTTAAAATAAGATTTGAAAAGTACTATGGCTGTCATTACATAAAGAACAATGCAGCTTCTTGTCCACCAACACCCTCAAATCATTCTCTTCAGGGCAACTCTCAATCTTTCTCTGCCCAGATAGTATTTGTGCTTGAGACTTCCCTGATCCAGGTGCAGGACCTCACACTTGTCCTTGTTGAACATCCAGAGGTTTACCCAGGCACAGGTCTCATGCCTGTCCAGATTGCTGTGGATGGCATCCCTGCCCTCCAGTGTGTTGATAAAATCACACATATTGGTGTTGTCATCACAGGTCTCTGCTTGGACATTGAAAAACTGGCCACAATTCTTTGAGTGCAACCATCCAGCCAATTCCTTACCCACTGAGTGATTCACCCATCAAATCCATGTCTCTCCAGTTCAGAGACAAGGATGTTGTGTGGGACAGTGTCAAATGCTTTGCACAAGTCCAGGTAAATGATGTCAATTGTTCCTCTGTCATCCACCAATGCTACAATCCTGTCACAGAAGGCCTCCAAACTTCTCAGGCACAATTTGCCCTTAGTGAAGCCATGCTGGCTGTCATCAATCACCTCCCTGTCCTCCACATGCCCTAGCATGGTTTCCATGAGGATCTGCTCCATGATCTTGCTGGGCACTGAGATGACACTGACTGGCCTGTAGCTCCCTGGGGTCTTCTTTATTTCCACTTTTTCCCAAATGGTTATCCTTCCTCTTTTCCAGTCAGCAGGGACTCCATCAGACTGGGGATATTCACTGAATACACACATAAGTATATTTATATCCATGAATATTAAACTTGGAGTAAAGCCCTTCCAACTCCATTTAATATGCGGACAAATGCTGAAGAAAGCAAGTGTCAGAAGCTTTTTAAGGTACTAGGTATTCATTTGTTTTCTGCATTTCCTCTGTCAGGGAGCACCACAGTCCTGCTTTTCCCTCCAACTAGGTGTTCCAGGAGTAAAGAGTGACTCCAGGGCATGGTGCCACAGGTATAGTCATAGTAGGGTGAGCCAGGTGCTGGTAGTAGGATGCATAGATAGACCCAGGCAAACAGATCCAGATAGAACCAGGTCCAGGCAAGAGCAAAAGGAGATGAGACTATAGGTAGGACAATAGACCAAGTTTCATCTTGAATCTGAAGTCCATGCAGCAGAGAGGACTAAAGACAGTGGGCAATGGACATCTGAGGGCTACATTCAGGAGGAAAACTAGCTACCATGTAGGTTTGAGGTCTGCCCAGATAGCAGGGCCAGACTAGGCTGGAGATCAGTACATGGCAGAGGGCTGAGGGTCTAGGGCTGTGGTGAAATGGTGGCCTTGGGCTGACAAGCAGTGTGTGCATGCCCTGGCTGAGCCTGGTCAGGGTCAGTAGATTCTAGAGGTGCACTTGGTGTCTGGACTTTCTCCTGTAACAATCACATGGTCAGTTAGGGACTATCTGTAGGCTGGCTTTGCCCACGGGCTTTTAAATGATTTTAAATGCCCCTTAATAATCCAGTCCTCTGGCAAAAAATCACTTAATCCTTCAGCCTTTTAAACCTCTTTTAAACCTTTTTCATACTTCACCTTCTTTTATATTTGGAGCTGGGGATATCCACAGAAGAGATAAAGAGCTTTAACTCCAACCATCACTGTTTTGATCTCCATCTGCCACTTTGCTCTCTCATGCTGTGACTAACTGAACTGCCAGTCACCTCCATGACACACAGCCAAGCAGGGCAGCTGCTGCTCAGTCTATGGCAAACACCTCTCCTTCCTAAAAACTCAGATTACAATCAAATATGTGTTTTTTTTCCCTGTTATCACTGTCAATCCTTACAAATGCCCATTAATGTCCTCTGTAAACCTTCCAAAGAAGGTCAGGAGGACTTGCACTGGATTTCTTGCAAAAGCAGAATTATTTGCTGCTGTGTAGGTGATTTTCTAGTCTTTCTTTTTGTCATTTGCTCTTTTTAAAGTTGGTTCAAAGGTAAGCTTGATAGACCTTGAATGCAAATTCAGTTACTTAATACTGGGTAAGTTAACCCTTTTATCACGTTACTTGTGTCCGTTGGCTTTTAAATGCTGAATAATGGCTATATGATAAGAGCAATGCCTATGTAAATATACCAGGAGGTGTTATCTATTATGAATACCTATGTAATAGGAATTGCACTACAAGAACTTCTCTTCCCTAATCTAGTTTTATTGGGTAATAAAAAAGTTCTCCCTGGCACAGAGAGACCTGTATACTGCTGACCCTAATAGGTGTATCATGATGACAAGGTACTGAGATATTCTTTGGGAAAGAAACATCTGACCTCTCTTATTCTTATCTACGAGTTAAAGGTATTATGCAACAAAATATGCAGATTTTGCAAATTCAGGGAGTATAAAAGTTGAGACTTGTTTTTTCAGAAGACTAGATTTTGTATATACATAGAGTTTGATGTTGTAATTTTTAGAATAGAAATGGAATTATTATCTTTATTTTTTCTTCAGCTGGCACACCTATACAAGCTGCTGAGATGACAGCTTCAACAAAAGCTTTTCTTTCAAAAAAATCTCAAATCCTAGATGTCTATCTAGATTATCAGTCCAACAGATATTAGTGAAACCATCACTCATCTTGAGAATTACTGATTATAAATCCTCCTCCTGTTGCAAGACTGGGTCACAGCTGTTCATCTTCCAGAGTTTGAACAAGATCCCTTAGTAATGGGAAATCAATTACAAAGCCATTTTCCTTGTCTCTAAAGTAAAAGTTTATGAATTCCTCGCTATAAATCACAGAAGCTCCAATAGGGCAAATCTCTTTATCTTTGTGTCTCAAAGCAAAAGATTCAAGAAGAAATCCAGCAGTTCCTTAGGGGAACTTCCCTTTTTGGGGAGTTTCTGAGTCCCAATCTGCTTAAAGAAAGCTGTTGCTTTCAAAACTGTAGTGATTTATCATTTAAAGGGATTATTTAAACCAGTTCTGCAAATGCCGCAAGTTGATTCCATCAAAACACACAGAAAAATCAGGCTCTAGGTGGCCTACCCCTATGTTTGATCATAGTCTGACTATGCCTACATATACATAGATTTGTCCATATAAATGCAGATGAAGTTTCTGAATGAATCAACGTAAGATTTAATTATATTGTGTCCATCCTAAAAGCTGGGGTGATTTTCTTGTGTGAATAAGTTTTGCTGGCCTACCAAAGGATCACAGGAGATTAATATCACAGACAGTACAAGGTAGGAAATGGCACTGCATGGTGAGCATAAGGGCGTGAAAGAAATGGTACTGATTCTTCTGATAACAAACTAGAAGCTGCAAAGACTGGTTCAGCTATCTTCTTGACCATTTGCAGTTGGATAGAGTATCTAATATTTTTCAAACTGCTAATGAACATATCTACATGAACTCTTAAATGTAGATCAAGACTGAACCAGCACTGAAGAATCTGTCTCTGAAATCAAAACCGAATAAATGCTTTAATGTTACATAATATCTTAGTTAACATATAATTTAGAAAATGAGTAAGATGTTGCAATGTCCTGGTTGTGGTATTAGGTATCTTTTTGGTGTTCCTGTTAAGAAAAAAAGAGAAAAACTATCAAACATGCCTACAATATAAGCTCCTTAAAAGGACTGGCTCACACACACTTCCTAAGGACTTTTTAGAATGCAGCCATACTTCCTGTAAACATCTGGAGTACAGTGAGCATGCTTTACCTGACCATGACCTGCCATTCACTTAATGGTCCCCCAGGGACTGCATATGATTTGTACAGCCGTGATTCTGCAGCTCTGGCCACAGAGCAGGCATTAATTTTGATTCAGTGCAGTGCTGCATTAACATACTTTGGATTTAAGCATGAGAATGTTTAAATTACATACAGGATTTAAACATGATAATGAGCTTCAACTAATCCAGAATTTTGGGTTTTAGTGCAGCATTGTGTGGCAATATCCTGACTCAGGTGGAGAAGGAAAAATGCTCAGACTTTGGGGAGCAATTGGGAAGGCAAACTGAAACAAGAAAATGAAAAATGCAGCTTGGGATATCTACTTGACAGACTGATAGGAAATGCTGGTCATTGTCAATATGGTTTATGTGGAAGAAGGATGATGGAATAAGCAGCGGGTCAGAATAGAAACTGCAACAGGACTGACCAGTGGTGAAGAATAAGAGAAAAAACTGAGAGTGAGTTAGGAGTAACAGGAAGTGTTACTCCTAAGTGCTGAAAAAATAGTCAAATATCTACCTATTTACTAAATAAGGTATGTCATAGGGAGAAAACAGCAATCTTAAATATTCTAAAAATATATTCTAATGCATATGTCTAGAGACTGGATAAAACCTGCAGAGGAAATCCTAAATCTTAATTTCATTATTTTCATTGTTTCAGTTGATTTGGATGTAAAGATAGCTGACAGGTCATTATCTCTAATTAAACTAGCATGGCCGTATACAATGATGAAGGAAGCTGAGAAATCTCAGATGCTACTAACAATTTGTTTGCTGTTTTTCAACATAATTATGATAAAAAAAAGAACACACTGTCTCATATAATGTTCTCATTACAGCCACTCTCCCAAAGGATGATATGGCAAAATGTTAAGTAATAGATGAACAAAAGTAAGAGGAAGTTGGAATTTCCATAGCACTAGTTTCTGAAAATGGTATAGTTTCATATTACATCTGCTTTTATAGCACTCTATACCTGTTACTCATGGATTCATCTAGTTTCATTTTCCTATGTACACCAAATTAATTAAGGATAGCCTGTTAATTTACAAGTGTTGTATGAGAACATTAGAGATCACTATCTCCTAACAGGGCTAATATATTAGCCTGCCTAAGTGCAAATATTTAAAATGTATCTTCTCTCTGCTGACGTTTACCAATTGCAAAATGGCATTATGCAACTCTGTCTTTGGTAATCTTTTTAAAAAGTTGAAATAAATAATAGTATCAAATCAAATCACATTTGTTTTTTACATGATTAAGGTTTCCATGAACTACAAATACAGCCTCTGAAAATTTTGCAGAAGGTAAGACCACAATCACACTTCCTTGTCTGAATGACAGCTGTTTTTTAAAACATAACCTCTGCTACATAATTATAATGAGCTTCCAAAAACAAAACCACATAACTCTCCTTACTGTTTCAACAGAAGTTTTGTATTCTGTGGATCAACATCAACTCCAAAACAAAATTAAAAGAAAGAAATATGTTTTTTCGAAGAAACAGTCTGGACTCATTGTTATGGAAAACACTGGGCAAGGAGTACTAGCTAATACAATCCATACTTCCTTCTCTAAGCAATTCTTAATCAAGGTAAGCAATATGCACTTTTAAATGGGACTTAGTACTCAGAAACACCTAATGCAATAAAAAGCAGTAGTGGCATTGAAATCAAAATAATAGAATCATTTTGCTCTCCTGGTCATATCTCATTAACCCATTCAGTAATATATGAAATAAACAAATAATTCAACTCAGGTCACGCATTACTCAGAAGTAGATTAAAACCCTGAAAATTTATTACCTTACATTTTAAATTAATGACCAGTACCAAGGAGTATGTGTCATGTTTCTCTAAGAACATTTGTTTATAAATTAGCCTGAACATTTCAGC
The DNA here is from genome assembly GCA_013397395.1 of Sinosuthora webbiana. Taxonomy (NCBI): domain Eukaryota; kingdom Metazoa; phylum Chordata; class Aves; order Passeriformes; family Sylviidae; genus Sinosuthora; species Sinosuthora webbiana. Next base: position 123,062 of record VXBN01000045.1, on the reverse strand, counting down.
AATTACTTAGCAGAAAATAACAGAAGAAATGGAAAATGGACAAAGAGACACAAAATAAATGCATGGCAGTAAGAGCATGTAAAGAAGAATAAGGCTCTTGCAATTTTAATGTATATGAAAATGTATATGAATAGCAATATTTGTGAACAAAACAATTAAATTGTCAATGACAGTCTGTTGAAAAATTGGAGAATTTCCAACAGCTTGTTTAACTAAAACAATCTAAGAATCAAAGCTTTAAGGGTTCTATTTCCTGGTAAAATAATTTTACTCATTTGAAGTTTCAGTCTTGTTCAGAAGACTGTGCAGATAAAAAAGATTCACAACTTTCCCTCTGGGTACCTTGAGCCATTTGCCAAATAGTTTTCTTGGCTGCCCGATAAAATATGAAGTAAATTACTTGGTATCAAGTAATATAAAAAGGGTATTTTTTCCCTGTTCTCATTAATAAGATTCTTTATAATCCTTTTCTTAAGGAGGACCCTATAGAGGCAAACACAGTCAGTCATACGATTGTACTTAAAAGGGAATTTATCACAAACTCCTATCAAGTAAAAAGTTAATGTAAAATCTAATCTCCTTTGTGTCCCCCCATCCCTGTCCCCCAGTGTCTATGTCTGTTCCTACTCCCACCCTGCAACCACCCAGTCATATTTCACTACATGCTCCTCTGCCCTGCAGAACCTGGTGAACTTGCTCTGACAGAGGATTTAGAAGCAGGATGTGTTGGGTTGTGAACTACTTCCGGTACACTTGCTATGTGTTGAGTAAATCCTCACCCTCTTCAAAATCTTTGCCTTCCAATAAATCACAGTGTTCCCCTTTGCCAGTTTTAGAGAGCTTGGGGAGATAAAGGACCATGGAAACGACATTTGGATGGAGCAAGAGAGGCTTTAGGTGAGAGGGGATCTGCCAGCTTCCCTCCTAAGTAAATATTATCAGTGTGTGCTTGGGCTTGTGAAAGTACAAAATGTTAAATCTGTCGCTTTGCATTGACTCAGAGAAAGATACAAATAATCCACAAAGCTATAATGGATAACATGTCAGTTTTAAAAAGAGCAATGAATAGTGCGACAAACATTTGTTTCATAGCTGTTCTTAGAAATAACCACAATGAAAAACACTATTTTAATGCTGGCCATCTTCCAAACTTGGTCAATTCTGTTCTGAAATGTGGCCAATATTTTGTGCTTTTGGATTATCCTGGACTATCAAATGACTCAAATGATTTTTAGTTAAATAAATACAGAATAAGTATTTGGCAGAGAGTACAAATATTTCTATTTATTAGAAAAGTGCCTTTATTTTATCTCTCTACTTCACAAAAATTTCTGAAACTGAAATCATTACCATCCTTTCTTCCATAGTTCAGATGCTTTTCCAGTAATTCATATTCTAATAGTCATTTCACTCCCATATTAACTAGAGTTTGCACTAGGGTGCTTTTTATTTTATATGGAATATAATATTTTTCTCTTTGTAGATGGCTACCACCATTTTTTTCCATAGATAAAAAATAAGAAATTGAGTCTCTCCCTTCCCATGATGGTCTAATGTGCCAAGTGCAACTTGTTTCTGAAGTTTTCTACCTTTATATTCTTCTGTGATAGTCATGGTTATATTGTCCCACATCTCTTTAGCCTGAAAAATCAGTTAAGCGGTCCAAGGGTTGGTGCTAGAGCCCAAAGAAAAAAAATTGATTCCAGCTTTTCACAGCTCAGGAGAGGTTGCTAAGAGGGTATACAGTTGCCTAACTATGCAAGGTCAAACCTTTATAATTTTTTCCTAAGTGTGAATTTTTTTCTATCAGTGATCATACTTTTTGTTTAAACGTGTATCAGATAAAAATGACTTTGACTATACTTTGTCAAGCTTCAGATGACAAAAAAGAAAAAGGAAAAAAAAAAGGGCCAGACAAAATTAAAAATTTCTATGAGTTACAAATGAAAGAGCTAAAAAATTAAACCAGGCAAGAATGGAATTTATCTGTGCATTTCTACTCAGGACAACAGGAAGAACACTGGAAAAGAAAAAAAAAAAAAAAAAAAAAAAAAAAAAAAAAAAAAAAAAAAGGAATGTTTTTTCCTTTTGGCATCTACTCTGCCCAAAAGGGAATAAAGCTACTTGCAATGGCAGCCTCTTCCTACAGTTAGTGTTTTTGTGAAGGAATAGCAGATGGGTGTTCCATCTTCCGAACTCAATTCAGGCTTGCAATAAGCAGCTAGACTGTGTGTCAGAAGGCAGGACCCTAGAAATCCAATTCTTCCAAAAACCTGCTGTCCATATTTAATCTGGGAAAATTAATATATCAGTGAATTTCAGGCAGTCTCACTTTGACGAATTATCATCATCCTTATCTCAGTTATGTCATTTTTTGTCTTTATGCACCTATTCTTTTGCTACCTTTAAAAAAAAAAAATTGTTGTTGTTTTTGTTTTGTTCTGCTCTGCTGTTCCTATTTGCTTTTTGTTTCCTTCAATGTCTTTTTTTCAGAGTAATGTCTTGGTTTAGGAATGGTATTCGCCAATTTAGTGCTACTACTGAAACCGTGTACCACTTGCTCACTCCCTTGCTTTCCCTTTCCTCTTCCTTGTGGTGTGTTGGAGAGAAGAACTGGAGGTACAAAAGACTGAGATAAGAACAATTTACTGGAAGCAGCAATGATGCAAGAAAACAAACCCTAACAGCTACAGTACTAACTGCAGAGGGTACAAGAAAAGAGGCACAGAAATTCACACAGAAATAGCTCTGCCACGGTTACATGACCCAGAAGGAGCTCCTTCTCAATGAGATTCCTTTTCCCCCACCCCGGCAATGACTGAGGTGATACAGAATAAGCACCTTGTGCTAGCCATGCCCTGTCCTGGCTGCTGTAGAAATTAACCCCATCCTGGCAGGAATCAGGACAAACAGCCTTCCCCTTGCTCTGGTATTTCCTATGATTAATAACTATTATCTATTTGCTTCCCTCTCAAAGGTAGAAACACCGGTCTGAGACCTCACTAAGCACAACCATGCACTCTTAATTTACATTTCATCTTCTTTTTTTCAAAATCATAGGCATGAATTATAATGGACACAGGTCTCTATAGAATTAATTATATTTGCTTTTAAAAAATGTCCCTCATATAATAAGCAAGAGTAGTTATGGTTAGTATATTCCTCTTCTGCTATTTGTACTAATAGATTTCACTAGTACCCTATTGTTCTGGAAAACTAGCTGCCTTTTTTTTTTTTTTTTTAAACAGCATCCTACTGTATGATGATATTAAATTGATCCACTATTTACCATTATAATTTTTTGAATTTAACTGTAATTTGTTGATAGGACATGAATAGTCTTATCTCTACCACTGCAGTATTTCACTCACTTGTCAAGAAATAAGAAGTTTTACCTTTCCTGCTCCTTCTTCCTCTTTCCTCTTCTGTTCCCATTTTTGAGTATCCTCTACATTCCTTGGATAATGTATTATTCCATCTTGCTTATCATGCAGGAAACCATTTTTCTTTTTCTCCATTAGATTTCTACTTTGTTAATGTGTTAAATAAGCTAACAAAAGGTGCAGTATGTGGTTGGAGTGTCTCAAACTGAGAGAAAGAGAGAAGCAGCACAAACAAGCTGTTAAAACCCTACATAATACTCACGGAAATTGAAGTCTTAGTGTTTGGATTTCCATTTGCTGAAAAGCTTATAAAAAGTAGTACCCTGAACTGCCTGAAGTGTCTTTTAGTGTAGTTTTGCCTGGAGTGGAAATATGAACTTCATTATATGGGAGTTTTTATTTTGCCAGATCCTCTGGACCTGAATCACTCGGATACCTTTTCTTGTAAAACCATCTGTAAATTAACCGGGAAATTTTTCATACAAGTGTATGAAAATAAGCAGGGGTCATTCAAAGGAAAATGTTTCAAACATTCCTTCTACTAAAAAATTAAGAGAAATGTATCAGGTAGGTTCATGCCAACACACTGAAGCAGACTCTTTCACAAGTTTATAAACTGTAAATTACACATCTCTCCATTTGCTCTTCCATTGCCAATTACTGTAGTGTGATGACTACTGTAAATCTGATGAGTGTCTGTTATAAATAATCACAAGCCAATTCAAAATCCAAATATTTATTTAGCAATTTCAAAAATCAATTTTGAAATGCCACGATAAATCAGGACAACATCGATCGAATGCTGGGTGGACAGTCCAGCAGCAGCAAAGGTGCTTCTCCGGGGTATTGTCCACGAATGCAGTGTCTCAGGGTACGATCTTTAGACAGCTTTTCTGCCCTGAGGCAAAAGCACAACTGCTGCAAAGAGCATGACTTTGTTCAAAGCACGACCTTGTGCAACGAGCATGACTTTGTCCTAAAAACACGACTGCTGGAATGTCTTCCATTCCTCGAGGGATGTTTTGAGAAGGCTGAAAAATTGTAAAGAGGTCCAAAAGAGTAACTGAATTTTCTGTTGGGGCACTTGATGAAATCAGCTGCTGTTTTTTCCACCGCGATCGATATCAGATCCTTAAGTGGCTTCGAAGATGTGGCCTGCCCATGATTAATGCGCCGTTTTCACGTTATCTCCTCTGTTATGTTGCAAATGTCATGGTGGCACCTCTAAGCTAAAAAAAGACTTTGGAATTCTCGGAGACGCCCTCGGACTGTCTCCAAGAATCCATTTTTTTTTTATTCCAATGTATAATTTTCCACATACAATTTTAATACACGAATTTTATACAGTACATCTATTACATGTCCAATAGTGACATTCATGAGAGCTTGTTGTCGTAGCTGTCAGACCTAACCTGTATCTTATTTCACCTTGGGAAATGCTAGGGCAAAGTCCTGGAACCATTTGTTTAAATCTTACAAAATCTTACACAGTATATTCAATATTATTCGTGCCTTGTCAGAATGCCATCTGTTTGCCTGCTTTTTTTGCCCCGTCTCTTTTTTCCTCTGGCTTACCAAGATCTTTGCACGGATGCTACTATTGCATTGGAGTGTTTACAGTAATTTGATAGGGAGACTAAAAATTCTGTGGTTGTAAGATGTCAGGGAAGATGTGAAATTCACAGCTGTCACACTTTGGGACACGAAAGAATGAGGCAGGCAGCAAGAAGGTGAGCAGGAAAGTTCTATCTTTAATCTTCTAACTCCATCTTTTATACAAAATCATCAGAAGGAACAAGATTGGCTACATAGGTTGCCACTTCTTTGACCTCGTTGGTGAAGACCACCATCAGTCACCTTTCTCCTCCCAGAGGAGAAATATGTAAACAAAAAGATAAATTCTAAAAATACACATTGTTTTCTTGATGCTCCATGAGAACAAAATGCAAACTCTGAAAAGGAGGCAAAGTTAGGGCGACATAGAGCAGCTCATCTAATTTCTGTATATATTCAAAGCATATTAATGTCACATCTCTCTNAAAAAGAGAGAGAGAGAGAGAGAAAATTTCCATCTATGGCTGGATACTGTTAGCAGTACTCCTTCTAAAGAATGTGTGAATTCCCAGAATGCCTTTTAAACTGGAAAGCAGAGAGGTACAGCCTACTTACCTTCCTTTTACCCAGTTGTGGTTGTAGGGTATGAGACAACCACATTTCTTAACATTATCTCCCATATTGCCCAGGCAGTTTAGCTACTCTAGCTGGAACAGAAATTATTCAAGAAGGTGCCCTTTTAAAATAGATTTTTAAACTTTGTAGAAAGACTTTACAAGACAAACAATAAGTTGTATTTATAAGAGGATGAAGATGACAACCAGTGGACAATGAGAACCATGTTACCACTGAATGCTTGAATTGATCACTATAGAAAATGTGAGATGTGATAACACCAGTTACCAAGTGCTTTTTTAGCACATCTGTGCACGGAAAGGTCCCTTCTGTGTATTGAAACAGTATTGCGATTTATCAGAAAGTTATAGATATATATTTAATCACTTGATTAATAAGCTAAGACTGCTCAGATAGGGGGTCTAGCAACTTTCAGAGCTGATGCAGAGTAAATGATAGAAGAAAGTGTGTGTGGTTGTGTGTCTGTGTGGGTGTGAGTCAAAAATACACAATCTCTTCTTAGTATGAGGAAGTTGTTGGATTGACCTAGTGGAGAAATACCCTAATTCAACATGCATACCACCCACTGCCCCCCACATTTAGTAGCAGACAGCAAAAAATGACAAAATGACACTGTACACTGTGAAAAAACCTCAACTTTTATACAGCAATGCCTTTGAAATGCTCTGTGTTCCATTATCAACATGTGTCTTGGAAAGCACAGTATCTAGGTGCAGCCCAAGACAGGGACATGCGTGTCTGTGTTAATAATCTTATTGTTTTATTCTAATTGGGTTACTTCACCATTGCTACAGTTAAGTGATGTGTACAGTTTCCTCCTCATCTTCTTCCCCCCGGATTAATACTGCTCAGTTTTGGGCTGAAAAGGGTATGGTAGAACATGTACTGCAATACCAAGCACTTTTGTTTCCTACATCTGTCACCCCTAGTAATATTGTTTGCTTCTCTGTAGCTCACTGTTTCCTTCCCTATTTTCTTTATATTGTAATATCCCACCAAGTGCATTCAAGCATCTGTCTGGGATATGCACTCTTCTGTTCATTCTGTGGCTGTCTGATGTACCTTTAGTTCCCATATTTGTGAAGACTTTATCACTGAATAAAACAGTGGGTAAATTTTTCTTTTTTGCTAATCTTTTTAGTATCAGTGATGCCAATCAAGTGCATGGATGTCTGTGGAGTAACAATTTGACTCAATCCCTTTGACTTGCTGTTAACAACCATTCCTTATTTCAGGCATAATGATTAAATGAAGTGATCTGTGCACAGATCACACCAAAAATTGAAAAATAATGATTAACTGGTGCCACAACTCACAAAAGAATTAACCAACAACATTGAATTTCACATCTGTACTCTGCAATACTTGGAAGAACACACTGAAATGGAATAAAGGACACACAAAAAGAATAAAATGCATGTTAGCTGTGTTTCAGCTCATTAAGAATATTGCTTGTAGCAAAAGGCTTTGAGAAATAATGAATTTGCTTATTTTAAAAATCAAATAAAAAGCATGAATACAGTAACACTAATTTGGCAGTATCTGCTTTCAAAAATCTGCATAGTCAGCTGTCTTATTTTAATGAAGCTCTAATTTGAGATTTTGATCTTCTAAGTATTTCTATAATATCCTAAGATTTTGATCTGGTTAAAAAAAATTAGAAGCTATGCCAGCTATGCAAGCCCCAATAAAATACTGCTCCCCATGCTCCCCAATCTCCATGCTGTGTTGTGTTTCAGTATTCATCTTCTTCCTGTCATTATCCTGAGACTGTCTTTTATGAACACAAAACTTCCTAAGCTTAGTGAAGTCACATGGGTATTGCACTGAAAATGGTAGACGTTTTGCTTGTAAGTTCCTCTTCTCAAAATCTCTTCTCAGCTTGTGATTCCATAAGAAATCAAACATTTTACCAGTATCTTTATTTGTATCCGTGACAGAGGTACTATTCTTCTCTTTTGAACATATCTCACTGAGTACCAAATAGGAATTCAGATCTAAGCTCTAAAATAGAAATGTAAGATAGTTGAGTTGATGAAAGACTTTAATTTTTGCAGAACTTCTGACTGTTTCTTATCTTTTCTTGGATGACCTCTGAATTGGTGCCATCACTGATATAATTTAAGTGGAAAACCATAGACTATTGTCTCTTAAATTGTTATTGCACTAGGCAGATGTTGAAAAGTCCCTTCATGCCTTAAAAAAGAGAGTACGGAAAAATACCCAAGAATTTGCTCTTTGAAAATGTTATATATTGATATATATCAGGTTAACATCTAGTAGATTAATTCCACCATTGCATAGTAGGAAGAAAATTAAGAAACAAACCAAAGCTATGTCCCACATTTCAATTTACAGTTTTTACCCAAATCCTACTAACTTTGCATATGAGAGTTCATTATCTCTTATGAGGATTGGTAGTCCACACAGGAATGAAGAGTAATGTGATTGAAAGTAATATATGGAATAGATATATGCATATAGTGAAATAGAATAAGCAAAAGCAACCAGCATGAGAGAACAGAAAGACCAGAAAAAAAGTTTTTCTGGAGTGTTCATACACCTTTAAAAGAAAATTATTTACCCTATACTTTTCTTCTGGATGCATTTCTCTTCAGAAATTTAAGTCATATTTATCATCCTGCAGTTAAGATCACTGATTTTAGTATTTTCCATTTACCAAAGTCACTTTGGGCATTTTTAAGAGTTAAGATCATCATCATCCAAGATGAAGATACTACTCTGCACACGTCAGAAATTTTGCTGCTTTAATCTTTGTCTGATTCCAGTACAGCAAATGCTGCTCTTCATTGTTTTATAGCTAGAAAAAAATATTTAAAAAATCACTTAAGTGTCAGGTGACTTAAGAATATTTTTGGACTTCCTCTAGTGCTCTGATGTTGTAGGTTTTATTACAATACTGTTAATGGGATCAATAGCTGTATCTAACGACAACAATGGCTACATCAAATCAAATCACGTGTGAGACCAAAAATGTACTGATCTTGTTTCTAGGTTGATACATTCCAAGATCTTAAAGATTCTGAATTCATGTTGCTTGTCAGAACCATGACATCATTAGTGCTTTAAATTTAATAATAAAAAAAAAAATTAAATCCTTTTAAAGAAGTGTGTAGACTTCCATACTAAAAATAAAGCAAACAAATTGTGGACTATCAAATGAAAATAAAGTCAAAATTTATTTCAATATTTGGTTACATTAATGCTCAAATGAATTGTTAAAACTTCAAATGTAAAGATTCATATGTTTCGTGTTCATTATGACTACTGACAAATCACAACTTACTAGAAGAGTCTACTTATGTAACCTGCAGCTGGCTAAAATTTTTACTTAACATTTATATTAGCTTTGTACCCTTTTCCTCGACAAATGCTAAGCTTTTATATCTCTGTGGGATAACTCTGAGTGGAGGAAGTTACTAATTGCATGAGGTTCCATAACATTAAAGGTTGAAATGTCGTTTATAAAAGCTGTAAAATCCCCGTTCTGTACCCCAAAGCCTGTCCCCTCCCTCCTCCCTTAGAAACCCCACTTACCCGTCTCATTGTCCTAGGCTATCGACCCCATGCTGAAGGTTCAAGTTGAAAAGTTACTAATTGTACCGCATTAGTGGTTACATGCTATATTTATGCAGTTGTGCCCATGANATCTTTCTACTTCCTGCTAGCCATCTTCCTACATCCTGTCAGCCCCAGCCTGCCTGTCAAGCTGCTGTTGCCACCCCTATGGAAATTGTGGAGCCCTACTGCAAACTGGGACAAAATTGACCCCAACAATCCCCGGCCGAGCCAAATCTACAAAGAATTCAACCCCCTGGAGAAGAGCAATGGACTGTGGACACCTTGAAGTGTTGGCTGACTAATCCTGGTATCTGGCCACGACCTCAAAGACACTCCAAAGGAAAGACACCCCTAGACTCGACAGGCCTAGATGAGTTCCTGAGGGCTCCCGTGTGGTGGGTGAACTCTTGGATCTGCAGCAGTCTCTGCAGCGCCGACCCGGCACCACCTCCTCAGCGGTGGAAGTAAGACTTCCCAGTGGCCTAGGGCATCCCTCTGAGCCAACCCTTTCTAATAAAGGCAATTAAGGAGGAAACATTGTCTCCTGCCCATTTTTAACAATCTCCCTACAGTGTAGAATTTAAGTGAAAATTAAAAGTGTGGAAACTTCCAGTTAGTAAAATTTGCATTAAATTTCCTGTTTCTGAGTAAGTTTAAACATAGTGCAAGTTCTAGAGAATAGTATTCTGATGCATTACTTTGGATTATATATACTTGGTTACTTTTTTCCTTTATACTTTTTTTATGCAGGTAGAGCTATTCCAAATACTTTCTGTATTATCATATAAAAGGTTTTTGAAGACAAAAAAGACAAAGAATAAACACTGCAGGTGATGGAAGTAATGCATTTAAATTTTTTTTTTAAAGAAGCTTTCCTAATTTCCACCTATGAACATGGGTGCAGCAGACTTCCCTAGTGGTTGACTTTTCTTGTTAGTCAACTTGTGGCAGAGTTCACATCCATCTTCTTTCAATTGGAAAAAGTTGCCAAAGTAGTTCATACAAAGCAATTTATTTTCATGGTTTCAAATTACTTTGAGAAGTCCTGCAGACTAAACTGGGCTTTCACCTCTTTCTCTGGTATCTTTGAGCCACTACTTACTCAGTTGCTGTCTACTGTTTCCTCTCTGCTCCCTCATTGCCTTTCTTGGGCAGAGACACACAATCTTCAAGACAACAGGGGAAAAAACCTCTCATATTTACCTGCTCAGTAAGAAAGGATCTGGGGGTGCATTTTTGATTTAATGATTATTCACAAGTTAATGTTATATTGTGAAATGGTTTGTTTCTTGTACCCCTTTTCTGTTATTTGCCTTTGGTTTCTCCCTGCCCTCTCCCCAGATACAGTTCTGTGATTGGTTGTTCCTTAGTGACAGTTATATGTCAATCATATGTTACATAACCCCCGGTCCTGTCCATCACTTGGGGGCCCCTCCCTGTGTCTAGAAGATTCCAGGAGAGGCGTCGAGTGATTGGGCAGGATCCAGGCTGCCCCCTCCCACTTCGTACTTATTGGTTGTTGTACATGTCTGTTATGTTGTGAGCCACTCCCCTGTTTCACCCTATTGGTCCCTGGTTGAACCCTCCCCTGTGTTATGCCCCACCCTTTAAAAGTTGCTTTCCTGGGACAGTTCTGGTCTCTCCTGAGGCAGGCATCCCGAGGGGAGGGGTCCACGCAGGATCCCAATAAACTCGCATTGACTGAACCTCTCGAGAGTCCCTCGTTTCTTCTTCCTGCCATCGCCACACTTTGCTCCTGACCAACCAAGACCCACTGTATTGCTGGGGTGCCGGAGCTGGCCAAGCTTGGGAATACAGGCACTGCTGCAAAAGGACAGAATATATTTCTGGATGAGGGCTTTACAAAGGAACGTAATCAATTTTTCTCAGTTCAGCCCTCAAATTTCACAAATGCAGAAAAAGGACAGTGATGATTAAATGCCACTTGTTTGCAGGCTCGTATTTATCAAATTCTGTGTGGATTCCATACATGGATTACAGAAAATTTATACTTTAAATGCAAGCAGTTTGATTACTGACAGAGCTAAGCCTTATTTTCTGCTATTGTAGTGTAAGCATATTAGGGTTTTTTTGTGTGGAAGCACCCTAACTGCTTGTGGATGAAACAAGCAGAAGATAAATACTGCCACCTATTTTTCTGGAATAAAACACATTTTCGGCATACAGCAAGAGAACATGAACATCCTGAGTTCAGTGCTCCAGCCATCTCTACCACTTTCTCAATACAAAGATTTTGGTTCCCCTAACATATAACCTTTTATTGAAGTGGAATGCATTTTGGGTCCATGCCTAATTTATAAATTGAAAAACTTTTTCACATTTCAGTGAATGGCATGAACAAATGAGATTCCCAGGAAGTATAAAGTACTTGGGTGAGGTATTCAATTACAAGATGTATTTGCTTTCTTTTCAAGTAAACCTATGTACATGAATTCTGTTATTTTTTTACAGTGGAGGTAAGAAAAAATTCTGTGTTCTTTATCCTTGTCTGAATATTCATCTTCACCTTGTCATTATCATGGAATTGTCTTTTATTCATGTAAAACTACAGAAGCCCATTAAAGTCACATAGGTACTGCAGACTAAATGGACAGATACTGTGAAAATTTTTATCTAGAATACTATTAAATATAGGTCAGAAAACAGTGTACTTAAAAGAAGACAAATTCATTGGCACAGAGAGGAGACAAGGTGACCCAATTATGTATTGTTAATTTTTTATCCCTTTCATGCTACAGTACAATTAAGGCTCTTGACCATGTATCCAGTACTCCTGGAAATTAGAATTACATTTTTCATAAATCTGCCAGCAAGAAATGGCCAAAGAAAAATCTATTGTCACCAAATAATGAACCTTTGACTGCTCAGGCAGAACCTTTGACTGATCTGGCTGGGAGGCCAGAATCTGGGCCTCAGAGACTTGGTGCCTATGTAGATTTGAAATGCACTGTTATAGCATGATTGCCCTGCAGACACAACATGGAATATCCTCTCTATTTCATCCTGACATTTTTTGAGAAAAAAAGCTGTCAGCTGAAAGGAACATTTTTTCTAATGAAAGCCATTAATGTTAAATACAATAAGGTTCCCTCCCTCTATGTTTAAAATAAAATGTCAAGAGTAAATGTGATAAAAATAGATATCTAATGTGAATTCTCAACTTGGAAGTTCTATTTATGATTATCCAGTCTGGCCTTTTTAAGAGGTGCATAGATACTGTGGAAATTTCTACATAAAGCCGAAATGTTCTGAGACAGAGCACTCAAGGTACTTTTCATCTGGATAGAATGACTTTATTGGAAGAAGGACACCTACCAACTATATCTGTGGGTAAACCTTCTCCCTATTTGTCCTGCTAGTGTTTTTACTGTTCATCATTCCCAGTCAAAATCTGCCTAACTTCATCTTCAGGTCATGGAAATGTTTAACTGCTACAGAGTTCCTTGAATGAACTCTGCAAGAATGAATTTCCAGAACACTACAAGTTAGAAGCTTGCATATTGCTGTCAATATTTCAAAAAATATGATGAAAAAGATGCAAAACTGACAGAAGCTATAAAACTAAAGAAAAAAAAAAAATGTTTCTTTTGTTATATAACACTACCAAACTGCATACTCTTAATGAAACGTACAGGCTACAGAAATTCTTAGTCACTACTGAGAAAGATTGTATTAATGTCTTTATAAATAATTTGATGAGTGAACGTATGGGTGTTAATATTTTTGAAATAGGCCTTAATGTCTCCACTAACTTTGGGCAACAGGTTGTTGCAGAGCCCAGACAAGGGTCTGCACTTCTGAACTTTGGGGTAAAATACTAGGTTGAAGGGGAGAATATGTGGCAGGTAGTTTGGGGTGAAGTACATAGTAGGTGGCTCCGGAAGCCTGTGCCTTCACCAGTACCTCACTAGTATGGGGAAAGGAAGAGGGCAACCTGTGGCCAGCTTAGGATAAAAGGCAGCTGTGCTCTCTGAAACCCTGAGAGAGAAAACCCCATGGACTTGTGCCACAGAGGACTCTCTCCCTTTATTCAAACAAATCTGAAGGACTCCTCTGTCTCCTTTTTAGATATAAAACTCTGGCATTTGCAGATTTTCCTGACACTTTTACATTGAAACAGCCAGCACTCACACTGTGATTTATAACTCAATGCAGCTTATCAGAAGCTGCAGCAATTTACACAGTCTAGACAGTTGTATCAGGAGCAGGGCAAAATCTGTCTCACTGGCATTCACTTCTCTGCTTTGGGCCAGCAAGGCTGGTATTTGCTGCCATCTCACTTATTTAAAGAAGTACTGCAGTGGAATTCTAGAAGTGAGCATTTCGTACATCTAAAATAACTTTAGATAGCTATGTGACTGCAATGTTAAGCAAATACATTACTTAAAATTCTGAAACAATTTTTTAGGGTTACTGCTATGTGATATGGAAATGACCTACATTTAAAACCATAATGAATTATTCTGCTCCAACTTGGGTGAAACAGCATGCTGTGACCAGTTTTCAGCTCTCATTGTATGAAAGACATTGACATGCTTCCAGACTTCCAGCAGAACGCCATAAAATTGTCAGGGACTGGATGATATCTCTAATGAGTAGCAACTGAGTTTGTTCAGCTGTAAGAAAATGAGGCTTCAGGGTAACATGATTGCTGTCCACCATTACCCAGTGGGAAGGCACAGAAAAGATGGAGCCTCATTGGAAAAACACAGTGATCAGACAAAACAAACATATTTATTGCAATACAGGAAATTCAGGGTATATTAAGGAAAAAAATTTCACCATCAATGGTACCACACTGAAACAGGGACCCAGAGGTGTCATGGAAGACAAATTTGTAACTCCAACAGATGTAAACACCTCAAAGCAGGAATGGTTCCTGACCATTGTGAAAGAGAGAATATACACTGTCACACAGCAAAAAGGCTATTTTTCTGTTCAGAGGTTTGTGCTGCCTAGATATTGCATCAGCAACTTAAAACACAGGTGAGGGAACTTACAGGTTATCCTTTTCTCTTAGAGGTTGTTGTCATGGAACCAGGATTTTTGTTGCTAGCCAACACTAACCTGAAGACATAGCCCAAAATATGAAAGGCAGGAAGAAAGTGCAGAAAAGCTTGCTTAAACCTCAGTAATTAAAAGGTTCTTCCTCCCAGGTAGAACATGCCAGCAAATTCACAGGTGCTTTGAGATGCACCCATGAACTGGAAGCACTGTGCCAGAGAAGCTTAATAAAGCCAAAATGTTGATTTATTGACCAATATTGCTACATAATTCTGAAAGAGGCCCCTGTTCTTACTTCCATCTATCAAAACAGAAGTTCTTAGCTACTGGCTTTGAAAAATTATGTCAAAGCATAGTTTTCCATAGCCACAGCACTATGAGGATTAATGCTCTCAGACTACCTATGTGCACCCTTAGTCCATAGCCTGGAACTGCCTGAGGCGGTGGCTGTGGGAGGTACACGCTTTGGCAATACTGTAGCACACTCCAGGGCACTTCTTGGCCTCAGCTGTAACCTGAAAGAATGACAGATGAGAGTGTTGACTGAATACTTCCAAGAGTTATTGCTGTACTTTCTCTCCAACAAGTACTCTGCATAAGGCTGAGATCACATTTGAAAACAGTGTAATCAATCTTTTCTGCTTCATAGTGAATTAGTGAGCAGAGAACAAACAATGAGAAAGTGCATTCAGCTGCACTATTTTCCCGCAAGCATTAAACAAATATTTTATTAACCCCACCAAAGGTTTGAGGAAGAAGACAAACAACTCCATTTCTTCTACTCATATTCAGTGAAACAATTTTTTTTTCCCTAGGCAGAAGAGGATGATTCATTTTAGACACTGCTAGACATAGAAGTGCCATACAGAGCTATTCAGAGAATCAGCTGCACAAATTTTCTTAATATATAATATTGTGTCCAAATGATAAAACAACATAAATGTTTCTGAGCCCAGATAACTTACAGCATTAGGTATGCTCCCCCACAAAAACAAACA
>VXBN01000045.1:57548-106563 GCA_013397395.1 Sinosuthora webbiana | reverse complement strand
GCGGCCCAGGGCGGGGGCCGGAGCGGCCCAAGTGCCGCCGGGCGGCTCTCGCAGGCCTGAGCGGGGACGCGGCAGCCCCCGCGGCCGGAGGGGATGGGTGCGAGCGCTCCGCGCCGCGGACGAGAGGGCGGCGGCTGGGACAGAGCTGAGGAAGCGATATTGGCCGGAGTGGGAAAAATGGGTCTCGCGTTCCTGCTCGCGACCGGCAGTTCTGGGTCGCGGTTGCCGGTGGGAGCTCTCCGGGAGGTCGGGCGGGTTCTCCCCGTGTTCGAAGTGCGTGGATGGAGTGAAAAAGAACTTTACGTATCTTCGTGTCTGTCGGGGGTTTGATGAAATTGTCGTGGGCTTTCCAGACATTCTCTTGTTGGTGCAGCTCGTTCGTACCTGCATGTAGCTAAGACTTGAGAGTTATGTGCTGAGCGAAGTACTGAGTTAAGCTACTATTCCACATCTGTCCGTGGTTATAACACGCTTTGGAAGCTGGTTTTGGGATCAGGTCTCTATCTCACGGTAGTAGTCTTCTCTTGATGAGCTTTCTTTCCTCTGCATTTGATTTTAGCTGGGAAAGTAGAGCGGAAAGTGTGTGCAAAATATTTTATCTCATAGATTAACTACTTTAGGAAAAGTACTCGTGTGTCCTTGTGTTTCTAAAAACAATTGTACTAGCTCGGAGAATAAACGGCATTGATTTTTTACTTTTTCAAGCCTAGATTCATGATTCTTTGCTGAGAATTACCAACTATAGGAGCTGAAGTTACCATTTAGTGGCTGCTAAACCAGCACCTTTTAAGTGGAATCACTTTTTCTACAAGAAAGAAACTTAGTGGCACCTAATGCAGTGGGATTTTTTATGTCTATGGTATATAATTTGACTTGGGCTTCACCTTTATTTTTCCTTATACTGTCATAAATAGCTGATGGCATTGCTTCAGAGAAGTATTTTCCAAACACAAGAAAATGGAAAACACAGGCATGATTTCTGTTTCAGTAGTTGGAATGAGAGTAAACTGAACTACTGACCTTCATGCTACTTTTTTTCTCAGCTTAGGTTTGGAGTGCTGTTGGTGCTAGCAGTTTCCTATCTAGGGAGTAACCCAGGAAACAGTATCACCCAGATATGTGGACATGGTTAAACAGCTGTTGGATCAGAGTTGGAATAATGTATATAAGAGAAAAGTCTTTGGTCAGTGTTTTTTTTTTTTTTTAAAGGAATCTGATTTGGTCTCTGATGTCTTCATTTATTTTTTAATCATAAATGAGATAAAATAGGAAAAAAAATTAAATCCTGTGAGTTTTACTCTTTAATTATTGCTGAGTATTGCATGCAGTATTTTGTATCTTGAGCTAATTTCTAAACAAATCAAATAAATAGTTCTGCACTAAATCTGAGTGCACAATCAGTATTGCATTCAAATAATAAACTTATGTTGTCAACTGCTCATTATTAGAATATTCCTAAGGTCATATTAGCAAACATAGCAGTTATTAAAAATACAATTTTATACTTAACTATTACAAAATATTGGGCTGAGTAGATTATTGATTGAGGACTTCCTGAGTTTAATCAGCTCTAAGTTGGTCTGATTCTTAGTTCTGCAAGTAACTCACTTTGATATTGAATGTTTTTTCTTAGTTTTCTTTTGGTGAGATATGTTTGATCAACATTATGCTGAAAAGAATGTGAATAGGATTGTAGTGCTGTTGAAGGTGGTATTTTTATCCTACTACCTCCAGTGTAAATTAAAAAAGCCTCACCCTAACAACTATTGAAACATGAATTTAGTATACATGGAGCTTCAAAGGGAAGATGTATTACTATAATTCTGTTCTGAAATGTTAAGATTTTAGTACTTCTCTAGTAAAAAATCTCTATAGTTGCTTAATAGTTTCATAATTCATATCTCAAAATCATCAAGTGATGTTGTAGGTTCTTTTTATTTTTGTTTTGAATCATGGAAGATAGGATATTTTGAAGATAAGCAATATTTTACCCTTGGAGGATAGTAATTGTTGTGTAATCAAAGCACATAATGAAGGTGTTAATAAGAATTAGCTGGTCCAAAGTCCCAATATCTGTTATAAATAAACTCTAATTGTAGTTTTGCTATATGAAGACATACAGTTTACTCCAGGTTTCGTAGATGGCATTGTATGTCATAATTAATTTTGCTGTAGGCTTGCCCTTTCCTCCAACTTCATTTCACCTGTTTAAAATTGTGAAATTGCAGGTAGTGGTTGAGTTGTTGGCTTTGTCTGTGTGAGTAGTTATACTACTGAGTTATGCGAGTACTCATTTTTATCTGTAATTCTGTTTATGCCCAACATTTGTGGGACAGGATATTTGGGACAGTGTACTTGGGACACTAAAGACAGTATACCCTGAAAACTGAGGACAATCTATATAATCATTATAATCTATATAAACAAAGATTAGAAAACATGTCAGGATTTTAAATTTAAGGCCTTAAAGGTTGCCAGAGTTAAAGTTCAAAACACATCTCAGTGAAAACTGAATGCTGAAAAAAAAATCCAGTGTCTAATCAGTTTCACTGACAGGTGCAGATATTACAGGGACCTTGAACAAACAAAATATGCTCCAGTTCCTTTGTGACATTTCTGCCAGTAAAATGAAGAGTCACTCAGTTGGATTGTTGGGATTTAGCTCATTACACCTGTGATATCCTGCTAGATTTTGTCTAATAAAATTAAAATACTAGTTATTAGCAGGTAGCTTGTCTCTAAGAAGACCTAGGTAAATACTTACATTCATGGTAGATGTTTTCTGACAGACATTATTGTGCTGACTCAGGTTTTGTTTCACTTTCACAGTTTATTTCTGTGATTAAAAAAGTATGTAAGTTGCTGAAACGGTAAATGAGCCTATGGCTTTGGAGCTGGATAAATTGTCTATAATCATAAACTGTTTTGAAAAAGAGTAATTTCCATTTAAAATTAAATTGGTGAAAAGTGTAGAAGTCTGTAAACTAATCTACAAATAAAGACATAGAAACAGAAAAGTGGAAGAAACTCGAAGTTTTAGAAATCAGACTCTTCATGTCTGGGTTTGACTTCATGGAATATTTGGAGTATTTGATTTGAAGATATGGTAAATATTTCAAAGCTGAGATAAATAAAATACTTTAAACTTGGAAAAATAATTAATTAATAATAGAAGAAAAACGTTTTCCTAGATGATTTGTTGCCTTCAAGGTTGTAGAATGGCATATACTTACATGGAGTTGGTGAAACTTCTAATCTCACAGCGTTCTTCTGTTGCCCCTGTGGAAATCTCCTTTGGATTTATTGTGATGCAGATCTGTGCAGAGTCATAAAATGTCCTGAGTTGGAAGGGACACACAAGCGCTCCTGAGTTCATCTCCTGTTTCTGCACAGGACCACCCCAAAAATCACCACGTATCTGGGAGCGCTGTCCAAACACTTCTCAAACTGCCAGGCTGGTGCTGTGATCATTTCCCTGGGAAACCCATTCCAGTGCCCAACCACCCTCTGGGTGAAGAACATTTTCCTAATATCCGACCTAAACCTCCCCTGACACAGCTTCAGGCCATTTCCTCTGGTTCTGTCACCGTCACCAGAGGGAAGAGATCAGTGCCTGCCCCTGATCTTCCCCTCATGAGGAAGTTGTAACTGCAGTGGAGTCTCCTCCAGATTGAACAGACCAAGTGGCCTTAGCTGCTCCTTTTATGGCTTCCTCTCAAGGCCCTTTAGGCCTTTAGGGTTGAGCTTGCACCTTTTGTCTGATACAATATTGTGGGTTAGAGCCATGCAGTTCCCAGATACCATTTCATGGGTTCATTAGGCGCTTTGCTGCTGATGTTAAATGATATGTCATTTCAGGAGCCTGGGATCAGTTTGGACTGAGGAGCTTTTGGTCACGCGCGCTGGTCACAGGTGTGGTTTGCTTTAGTGTGCATGCTTTTAGTCATAACAACAGAAAGGCATGACATTCCTGGCTGTGGCCTGGCCACTGGGTATTGGGTCCGTGGTAAATTAGACCAAAATGTGAGGGCAGGGGAATTGCATAAAGTCGTTGAATTATGAAAGCCTTTATGAGAGTGGAAGTGCTCAAAGTGAAGGTAAGCTTTTTTACTGATGCAGAAATGCAGTTTCTGGTGTTCCATAAATGAGCAGCTTTAAGACAGGCAAGTGCATCTTTCTGTTTCTCAGGTTTTAGAGCCTAATTTATGTTTTTTTTTTTTTTTTTTTTTTCCCCCCCCCCCCCTTTTTTTCAGCCTNNTTTTTTCCCCTCCCCCCTCATGCTGTCAGCTTCTGATAAAGGATTTGCCATATAGTGGTTCCTTGGGAAAATTATTATCACAGTTACTGTAGCATATCCCTGAAAAAAAGATGTATATTTTGATGTTAAGGACTTGTGAAGTCCAAGCTATAAGGATGTCTTTTGGGAGGGGACCTGTTAAAGGATTTAATTAAATACTTTATAGGCAGAAATGACAGGCCTACTAAAACTGTGCTTAATTAACTCCTTAGGAAGGAGTTCAAATCTACCACCTGTGACTTCTATCTCCAGCAATATTATAGGCTGCATTAACAATGAATATTTTTCTGAAATTTTTGGTACTTGTAAATGAGCCTTTTGAAAACTGAGAGCTAGGCCAAACCATTGTCTGGACTCCGTGAGGACTATACCCAAGTTTGAAAATGCTACACCATTGTGTGAGTTGATGGTTTACTTGCATCTTAAATAGTGCTTTCAGTTTGGATATTCTTTTCCCTTCCTATGTGGTCTGAAGGTAAATATGAGCAGTTAGATAACTGTTCTAGAATGCACATGAACTATGAGGTGAAATTAAAATGTGACCTGTTCAACATACACAGAGGAAGATTCGTCACTTAACATACTGTTGCTTGTAGAGTGCTTCATCATGAAATGTTTTGGATATTAAAGGCCTAGAGAGGCCCAAAATCATGGGGAAAATAATCATCAAACTCTGCAAAATGCAGTAATATCCTGTGTGTTTAAGGATTCCTTGGTATGTACGTTGCTTAAGAATGAGATGGTATTCTGAAAATGTATGTTGTAAGCTACCCCTACACTTACTTACATCTAGATATCTGCTGTTAGCAGTTATGGAGATGTGGAGACTAGTTAGGTTCTTGGTAACTTTTGCCATTGCTGGAGGCTGTTACATGCTGCTTCCAGTTAGGACTATGGATTTCATACCTGTGTTTTCATTAAAAAAGTAGAAACTCTTGAATCATGGGTTGCAGAAAAAAATGAGAAAAATACTTTTACTGTGGTTTTTTTAGTTCCTTGCCCTTTGTCCCAGATCACTTATTTCAAGATATTTCTCATGCTGTGAGCCTGGTGTGGGAGAAGAATGTCTAGGGAATGAATTCAGGTCATTTTTCAGTTCAAAATTTAGGGGCTCAAATTTAGCCAATTTATAGTTTTGAAACATTGTTGCTGTATGGTAGTACCAGACACAAAAATGTAAACTGAAATGATGATTGCAAATTATTCAGAGTTTTGTAGTAAAGTAGAGGTGATTGCAGGATCTTCAAAATAGGGTTATCTGCCCAGATTCCTGGTTTCTTAAGTTTATATAATGTATTAAAATCTTCAATACTCCAAACATTTATAAACTTAAGTCTTTCTGATGATGGTGTATATCTGAGGAATACATACCTAGCCATGAGATTTGGCCTCATATCACAAATACAAAGCATTATGTTCCATATATTTATTTCCGCTGTTAATACAATCAATTAGCCTAAGTAACAGATTTGGAATTCCTGATAGGTTCTCTTTTGAAGCCAGGTACATAAAATAGGCAGACATAATTGCATGCACATTTACTGTTACTAAAGGAACAATTCAAGCATAAGTATGCAAACCCAAATTACAAAGAGAATTTAACTGTTTACATGCTCAGTAACAGTTGAACATGCAAACTGTGCTTTTATGTTTCGAGTTACCTGAAAGTGTACTAATGCAGTATTTTGGGTTTTTGAATTTGCTTTACTGAACAGTACAGGGAGTTGGATGGTACCTACTTACAGTATATGCTAACAACTTTTTAAAAACAATGATTTTACCCATGGAGTTTTTCTTATAAGTAAAATTGCTGCTGAAACTGTTACAGATAAAGGCATGATTTTCTACTACTTGTTTCCTTTCCAGCTAGCACAGACCTGGTGGTAAAAACATGGTTATTTTACAAAACAGCCTCAAAAAAAAAAAAAAAAAAAAAAAAAAAAAAAAAAAAAAAAAAAAAAAAAAAAAAAAAAATCTGGGGCTTCCTGTGCATGCCTTTCTCTGGACAAGTCTATATTCTTGTTGTTATCTACTGAAAAAAACTTCCCGGGATGAATTATTTATCAAATGTTTGTTGTGCCATAGTTAGTGTTGGTGAAAATTTGCAAGAAAAGGAAGAAATCTGTGTTTTAGTTAGTTTATCTGTGAGAAGTGGTGACCTTCAGGGATTTGATTTTTTTTCCCATCTTCCTTCCTACTTTTTTTCTTTTGCTGGAGCTTGCTTTATGTAATTTGTTTAATTTGGATAGTGGAGTAGAGCTTGTGTACATTGCAATTTTATGTATTAGAACACACAGAATAAAACAATCTTATCATTCAAAATATGAGCACATTTATTTTATGATGCAGTGGCCTATAGTTATTTATTGCTTTTCCGTGTTAGCTAATAATTTTGTGTGTAGTAGAGTAGAGGTATGAGTCTGTGCTTTTTCTTTTTTTTCAACCATGCTTTCAGTAGAGGGGACTGCCCGAAGTGGGCTGTCAAGAGATGCCTCCCAGAAAGCATTTTTGGA
This sequence comes from Sinosuthora webbiana, assembly GCA_013397395.1. Classification (NCBI taxonomy): domain Eukaryota; kingdom Metazoa; phylum Chordata; class Aves; order Passeriformes; family Sylviidae; genus Sinosuthora; species Sinosuthora webbiana. Next base: position 99,753 of record VXBN01000045.1, on the reverse strand, counting down.
AGAGCTGTTTTTTCAAGTCTTGTGTAGTCTGGAGCCAGAAAGTTTGGATTCCCCACTCGCGATGGGGGGATTTCACAGTACTGGTTAGTTTATTTTAGACTATAAACAAAATGAAGGGTATAGCCTTCAGAGCGTAGTATTAAGGCGGAGACAGAATATTGTAATACTGAATGTTGGTTTAATGTAGTGAAGGCTACAGGTTTTTGTGCCTTTTAACTAAATGTAAATTAACACATGCTGTTTTTCTAGTGTGCTTCATTCTGGTTTAATATTTTCTAGTTGTGTGAGTTGGTGTCTTGCTTGTGATTTGATTAAACACAATTGCTAGTTTAGAATTCTATACTTGGTGTCAACTAAATGAAACTTGGAAGATGCTTTCCGGTTCTGGAAGTAGTATATTCTGTGTTCTTCTGAAGGCATTGAAGATTCTGCAGGGAGGAACATTGTTTAACTGATAACTCTTCAACCAATAAATTTTATTTAGTATTCTGACAACTGTAACTGTATGGCAAGTTGTGGACATTATAAAGAAGCAGTTCGATGTTTTGGCAGTGGAGGCTGGAAATTATAGCTGCCTGGTACTGGTTTGTAAAGGCAAGCTTTAGTTAATTGTAGTGGGGTATATAGGTCCTTCCCTTTTCTTAGGATGTAGAAGAAACAATTATGTAGATTTTGCAATTACAAAAAACATGTGGAATAAAATGTCTTATCAGGCATGTAATATACACTTCTATTCTTTAGTATCAGGTTTGTTACGTCTCTACAAGCCAGGCACTTCAAATCTTGCAGGATTTGTTTAAAAAAGCACTTTTCCTGTCATCATAACAAGTGAAATGTATTTGCATCTTGGATTATGTAAATAATTGTAACATTAATGAGATTTCATCTTGCTCTATGTAAGCTTTTCTAGTGTTGAACTGTGGTTTTTAGTTCAGTTTTCTTAGGCTACATACTGGCATAGATGTGGGTTATTGAATTTTGCTGACCTCATGTTTTCACTTCTGCAGTGTTAAGACTAATGTAGCATTAATATTCTCCTGCCTGATGATTTGAGAGTTTTAACAAGGTCTTACAATGGTTATAAATTTTCAAAAGAAGGATCAGGTTCTTTAACCTAGGTATTCGGTAGATAACTTAGCTCTTTAGCTGGCAACTTTGGACAAACTACATGCTTGTATTTTATTTAAATTCTGATTTGTTTAATCAGACACATTTGAGATGTAGGCAGACTACTTGGTCACCAAGAAATTGCAGGTTTATGGATAGGCTGTGGAGTTTATTGGATCAGGTTCATAGCTTGGGCTTGTTTGGCTAAAACTTCCCCATGATTAGCTAAAAAGCTTCTTTCAGTGTTATGTAAAGTACAAATGTATGATAATTTCAGTGAGGTTTGTTCACATTTATTCTCACTATCCTTTGTTTTTCTAGGTAATTATGGGCATCTTTTTCATTGTGCAGTACTGTCTTGCAAGGGGGCAGAAAATATCTGATTACAATGCTGATATGAGGGACTTAAAAATAACTAAAAATTCCCTGTGTACATATTACTTGTCTTTCTATTTCATAAAGTACAGCCTGTGCATATTTGCCTTCTTTTTATAACAGTATTTACTAATATTTTGCACATTTTCATTGTGTAGTAGTAAATAAAGCTCTGGAAGTTTTATTTCTTAGGTTGTATAGCTTTGTAGTATCACAAAATAGGTAGTTATCTATACACCTAAGTGCAGTAATTAACTCAGCAATAATATGATCGCTGGGTGGATTTTGCATTAGGATGGTCTGCTAGTGGTTGTGATTATGTCTGCAAAAGAACCTTTGAAGGCCTCTGAGCTATTACACTGGGGGATGTATTATGCTCTCTTGTCTTACTGATTTGGCTAAGGTGTAACTGAGTTTTTGCGTGTGAGAAAATAACCAAAAGTAGGCATTGTTTAGAGAAAGAATGTAGGACTCTGGAGTTCCACAAAGTCCTTGAAAGAGTTTTATATTGTGTTAGAAATTAATAGAATTGAATTGGAAGGAATTCAGCTTTTTCTGATTTGTAGCATATCGTTATTTTTTGTGTTAGATTTAGACCCTGTAACTCAGTACTTGTGCTTACTGTTTCAGGTTGGTGTTTGTAATGAAGAAATCCAATAATGAACTTGTAAAAACAGATTTAAGAAGTTACAGCTGATAGGTCATAGTTGTAAAAAAGGTATTGAATTACTCAGAAATCATAAAATGAATAGAAACATCTAATGGACTTCTCGCATATCAGATTCTGCATAGCCTTTATGATCTTTATGCCACTTAATCTAAGGGTGTTATATAGTTGAATCTTCTTAAGGAGTTCTTGGAAACGTGCTTATCAAGGAGCAGCTTTACACAGTAAGTTAATGAGAAGGTGTTTTTAACTGAGGAAGAAGGGTTACACAAGAGCATGGATTTAATAGTTTACTTCTGCTGAAAGTAACACAGCTGGCTGGTTTGTGTGCTCATTGCTTAGGGGCCTGGGCCCTAAGATAGATGGAAGCTATTAGAAAAAAAATCTGTGAAAGACAGGATTTGTAATTTTTACACTGCAATTAAGCTAGGCAAAAAATTCAGCCTTTCCAGTGCTCTACATGTCTTCATAATTAGTTGAAGGTCATTAATTCTGCTTGTGGTATAGATTGAGGTTCATCACAGTACGATATGTTACATGCTTGAGCCTGGTCTTAGTTATGGAGACATGAGGGGATAGTCTTGTTAGTATCTTCACAAACAGGGTTTTGAGAGTCAGGCAAGAATGCTGATGTGTGATTGTGAAAGTTTGCATGAGTTAATCATGGTTTATTAGTTCAATTAACAATCCTTAACTGAATTTCTTCATTGTGTCAAAGTGCCAGCATATGTGGATGATTTTAAAGCAGCTCATCTATTAAACGGGTGTATTTTGGTGAGATATTTTGATTATGTGGAATTTTTATCAAGCTGATTTATGCAATAATAACTTGGTTGTGCCTAAAACAGACATTGGCCAAAGTAATCCTTCAGCTTTTCTCACAGCTGAACCACTTGGATATGGCTTTTTCTTGGCTCCTCACCCTTTTGCATGAGGAATATAGGAAATCAGATGTATTTCAAACTTTTACTCCTTCACATTAGATGAAATTAATTCCAAAGAAAAGAGAGAGCCTCAGGCTTATAGAAAATGCATACAGGCACTGTGGTTTCTTATGCTCTTCACCCATAGAGAAAATGAGTATTAAAAGGTTAAAAAGAGGTACCTTTTTGACACTGACTTTCTATATGAATAATTTAATTTCATATGTTTACATAGCAACTGAAAGTTAATTGGTAAATCAGTTTATGGTTTTGGAAATGGGTGTCATCTGTGATGTACTGAAAGGTGATACAGGTGACATTTGACACTGTGTGCTTGTATGAGTTGGCAGAATTAATACTATTTTGTGTGTTTAGCTGGTACAGGACTGTGTTTGGGATTCATTATAAGAATGCTGATAACACACTGATGGTTTGGCTGTTACCAAACAGTGCTTAATCTTAATCAGGGACTTTCCAGTATTTTGCACTCCTCCAGTAAGGAGATACACAAAAACCTGGTGGAGGGAGCTGATCAGGAGAGATAATCCAAACTGGCTGAAGGGCTGTTCAATACCACAGGATACCATGCCCAGTAGAGAACATGGTTGAGTTACCCAGAAGGGTGTCTGATCACAGACTGTATTGTGTATCACCTGGGCTTTTTCCTCTCTTTCTCTATGATAATAATAATAAATAAAAATAAATTTTACTTTGTTTAAATTATTAAGATGTTCTTATCTCAACTCCTTCCAATCTTACTATGGATGGGGGGAAGTGAGTGATCAGGTGTGTGGTACTTACCAGTTGGCACTCAGTGTTTGGCGTGAAGGGTTGGGGTAACCACAATCTGATCAGAGCATGCTGGCAGAAATTTGTTACAAGCAGGTTTTTTTGTAAGGCTAGTGAAGAATTTTGTGAACGGCAGATGGCACATGGTGATTTATACTTGGAAATTGCAACACCTTCTGATCTGAAGATAATGTGTATCTGTCACTTGCCTAAAGATCAGTCCTTTCATGAGTACTGTATCCTGGTAAGAAATAGAAATGACTTCTTTTAGTCAGCCTCAATGTAGAAATGGAAATCAGAAGAAATGCTGATTTTATGTGTATAGCTTACTTGCTTTTTTCTTTGTTAAAGTTTTCAGAGAATGAGCAGGAATATAGTCCTGTTGTTAAACTGCTCATAGTGAGAACTAAAAAATCCAAGTGCTTTTCCTCTGTTATTTGCAGTGTGAGTGGGAAGTGAGTAATTTGCTTTCTCCATTTACTGAATGGAAATAGTGGTATTTTATCAAACATGTATCTTTGTTACTCTGGGTTATGCCTGTGTAATGTAACTCTCTAGACAGAGAATGTGCAGATGGATCTGCACAGGAAGATGCTAGGTTAACTTGAGAAGACATGCTGTAAAAGCAGAGGTATGAACTGGACTGTGTGCATGTCATTTACAGTAGTGTTTGTGTTGGGCAAAGGCTGGGTATTCTCAAAGGAGTAAGGATAAAAAGTAAACATTTGTTTTGTGCCTTTTATATTAGCCTGTGTGGATAGTGGTAGATACTTTTTTCCTGTTTGAAACCATATATGTTGAATATCAGAATTTGTTTTACAGATTATTCTCTACAGTGTGTGATTTTTTTTTAACAGCTGGACTGAAATTGAACCAGAATGGCTGCTGTTATCTCAGATAGTCCTCCAAACCCAAGCTGCAAAATCATGACTTTTAGGCCTTCGATGGATGAATTCAGGGAATTCAACAAATACTTAGCACACATGGAATCCCAGGGTGCTCATAGGGCTGGAGTTGCAAAGGTAAACATGTATAACATAGAAGAAAAATGCTCCTAATAACCTGATCTCTCATTATTTGTGTTTTGCTGATTACAAACCTGACTTTTTTATTACTTATTTTTTTTCCCAAATGATTTTCAAGGAGTTGGTGATGATTTGTTACTGTTTTAGAGAAAGAGCCTTTCAGTGTCTCTGATATTTCATGCAATGAAGATGTTGTATAGCATTTTCCCTCTAACTGTAAATTGTTTAGAAGTTTGCAATAACAAAATAAGATCTTTCTAAGTAGATTTAAACTATTTTTTGTCAGATCAGAACAAAGCAGGGAGTTAATAGTATAAATTGAAGTAGTCCTGATATACCAGGTGCTGAACTTGGTGTTTTAGGGTTCTGTAAAGCTTTTCTGGAGCAAATAATCCCACTTCATTACAGCAAATATACAGATGGTAAGGCAGTGTTTGAATGGAAATAGTTTTCTTTTTAATGGTGATCACGTTGTGTTCTTGTTAATGAGAGCTGCAGGCACACTAATTGTGGCTGTATTGCTCTTTGAACAATGGCACATCCAGGACCTTACAGCAGGAGTTCCTCCCCTAGCAGAGGGTGATTGTCAGAGGTTCAGTCTGATGTAATTTAGCCATACATCATATCATTGTTTATGCTGTATCTGTTTTGCCACTTTTCAAACCAGCAGAACCCACTGCAGGTTTAGAAATACCAGCTTAGTTATTGGTGGTACCCTGTGGGAATAGCTATCTCCATCACTGGGTTTTGAAGCTAATGTTGCATGGTCAAGAAGTTTGGAATCTGGGTGAGGAGGAATAAAACTGGAAATTCTTTGTTTCTGCCTTGCCCACTCCTGCCTCCTGCTTCCTGTGAAACAAAGCAAAACCGAATTGCTCACTCTTTGAAAATGTTGTGGGGTTGGTTTTTTTTTTTTTTTTTCTATTTCAGCTGAAAGAGTACATACATAGGTCCTATTCTCAAATTTTTCTCTGCAAACCGAAGTAGAAATGTGTCAAATAGGCAACAGTGGAAAGCCTGGGCTGAATTTTTCCTGTTCTCAGCTATGTTCTGAAACCTGTTGTCTGTATGGGAATGATGTATTGGAGTCCTTTAATCTTGAACAGTAAACGTCATTGTAGTGCTATCTTCCTGCTTGGTTGAACAGCAATTAAAGCATCTCTTGGTGTTTTCAGTCTGCCAGGTACTTGCAACACATTACTAGGTTGTCTTCAGAATTTTATATTCTGTTTTTCACTATATTTTTATAATATCTCAAAAATTTATAAGCAAAAATAAACCAACTAAGTATTTTTTAAAACAAATCTTATCAAGTGAATAACTCATACTGCAAAAGTTGAAGGGACATTTTTTGCATTTTGGATATTGGATTTGAAATAACAGGAAAAAAGTTTCAGTTTTAATAGTAATAGAAAATTAGCTTACAGGGAACCTAATTTTTTTTAAGTTCAGGATGTACAGTCTGAGGTATGAATGCAGGAAGAATAGTGACTACCAGAAGAACTATATGCATTTGCGGAAACAGTAATTTAAGCTCTAAACAGAGAACACAATCAGAGTAGGCATACCCAACACTTTGGGTTCAATGTGAACGTGTAAAGCGAGAAGATCTGTTACCTGTGAAGACGAATATGTGTGTGTAAATGTGGATGAAATGACTTACAGATTGCACATATTGAAGGAAGGAAGTAGTATGGGAAATAAAATGTTAAAAAAACTGTAACCACCACTGAAGTTCCTAATACTGTGAAACAAGCAATTAAGGTACTAGACAAACAATATCAAACCATTTCCAAAGCAGGTAATGTACTGTGGCCTCTCTTGAGCAAATTGGCAAAAAAATTGCCATTAGGCTTTTGAAAGTCTGAAATGAGCTTTCGGCATAGAAAATCTATTTTAGTCTTACTGTTACAGAGGATTCTATACTTAAAAAGGAAGACAAAACCTGAAAACAATAGGACAGATGAAACAAGGGACACTGATAGATTGATTGTCTTTACCGGAGAATGAGGTTTTTCAAAAACTCAGACTGCATTAATAGAGAGCAAAAGAGGTAAATTAATTTGCAGTCACAGTGGCAAGTAGAAAAGTAATTTCAGAACACTATGCTGAAAATAGATACTGGCAAGTGCAAGAAAAACAATTTTCAGATGAGTTAGGGAGAAATAGTTGAATAGAAGCAGTAGCCAGTGCCATTCTGAATCAGATCTGTGGGAGATTGCCAGTACATGAAAGAGGATTTAACAGAAATGTATGTGCTGATAGCACCCTGCAGTAACCTCAGTAGTACTGACATGCATGACACTGACTGGTATAACTAGGACATCCCTATCTAAAACTGTATGTTTATCACACTAAATGATACTAGACTGTATTAATATGCTTAGGATCTTTGATAAATAAATAAATACATAAATGAGAAAGCCTTGCCTTAGGTTTTTCCTTTTCCATATTTGAGCATTCACTGATGTGATTAATGAATTTGATCTAGGTTGCTCCCATTGAATAAATCTAACTTGCTTGACTTTGAAGAGGCTATTTTTACTAAAGGAAATATGAAGAGGCTTTAGTGGGACAGGTCAGTGGTAAAAACACAGAGACCTAGTCATTATTTCCAGCTGTTATACTGGCTACCTCTATGTTGCTTAGAACATGATATATTAACATCTTCAGTCCTTGTCCTTGTCTTCATTAGAAAATGCAAATTCTTTAGGGCAGGAAGTTTATTTTTATCTTCTTTTAAAACATTTTTTTGCATGTTTGTCCCCACAGAATTCACATCCCTAACCAGCACTCTAATTACAACAGTAATAAACATACTCCAGTTAGCTGGAAGGCGATATTTTGAACACAAGTATTTTTATTGCTTAAAGCACACTGACCTTGAGCTAAATAAGATAATGAAAATTTTGCTTTTCAGTATTCATGCATTTGAGCCAAACCTCCAACTTCATGCTTAATAATCATGAAAATGGAAATCTCTATGCACATATTTGATTTCTATGCATATATTCTGAATGCATGACTTCTCTGCTTCCAAACTAACATTTTGTATTTTGTTAATGTGCATAGAATTTAAGAATTCTGTGAAAGAAATGAGTAGGAATTACAATATGATTGGATTATTGATTTTTCTTTAAAAGCAAACAACACTAAAACTTAACTAAGTGGTTCTTGTACCGCAGAAGTCCTGTGGAAACTGAAAAGGAAGAAAGGAAAAGAGGGAGTTGCGTCTGTGAAAAATCTAGATAAAAACACCATTTTATGTATAAAATAAAAACATTAGCTATGGAAGTATGTTACTATTAGATAAATTTCCTTTGGCTTGATGTTTGTCTTTTGCTGTGTGGTTTTACCACTAATGGTCATGGTTGGATTTCTTTGGACTGTCTGAGTACACAAACATTACAACACGTCTATTGGTGATTGTTTTCCGAAGGTAGCAAATGATCTTAGGATCTGTCTGTTTTAGAATTTTATTAGTTTCATGGAGAGGTGAAATAGTGAAATTTCTAGTGGACACATTTCTAGTGGACACAATTTTCACACATCCTAAAATGCTTGTAAGAAAGCAGCCTAGCTGTGTAGCTTAAGACCTTGCCTCATTGTGATCTCACTATTAAAAGTATTAAAGGAGATACCTCTGCCTGAATTAAGGTGCAAATGGGAGCATATACTGAAGTCAAACGTATGGATTTTGTTTAATAGTAAATGAGAGAGAGATAGAAAGAAGCAGAAAAAGGGGGAGAGAGAGTGACAGACAGGTTGAGTAGAAATATTAGCACTGTGGTTTCCAACGACCTCTTCATCACCTTCTTCTGGTCTTCTTGGTGGTGAGGATCCCCCAGAAGCCACAGAATACAGTAGATAAATAAACATTTGGGCTAGGTGGGAATGCCCAGGTAGCTGACCTCAGTGGCTGGGAGCAAGTTTGATTCTGGCTCTTGCAGCAGACTGCAGATTCTGGATCTTTTGCATCCCGTTGCCTTAGGAAGGGGTCTGAGGCTGCTTCAGGGTCTTTGATGGCTTATGACACCTCTTCAGCTGCTTCTCACATGAATGCCCTGTGGATGTGGCTATCCAGGGTTGGTGGGATTTGCAGCTGAGCCAGTTGAATGTAAGGGAGGATGGGTGCTCACTCCTTCTGACCAAAGGTTATGTGACACCCCCAAAACTTCTCCTCCTCCCGAGTGGGGTAGTGTGAGCAAACCTGGTCTCAGCAGATGGGCCTGTAGGCTATGGCCTCCTCCACCCCAAACCCAACTAGGGCTGGTTTTCAGGACAGCTGTTGTGGTTGGCTTTCTTGTGGATGCCTTCTTCTCCCTCAGCCTTGCTTACTTCTCCCTAAACCTGAGCTAATAGAACAATTGTGTCAATTGAACTATAGTACGTTATCTCAGGTTTCATTAGGTGCTTTAACTCACAGTCCAAAGTTCCAGGCATATTCAGGGAGGGGTAAGCTTAGGTGGGCACAGCTTCTTTATGGAGTTTTATCATAATGGGGAAAAAGTCCTTGAGAACAATGTTTAAGCCTTTAACCATAAAATTTCAGTCTCTCATGCTACCTCTAAATTATGAATGAATTATTCAAATAATATCATTCACTTGTTGCATGTTTATAAGAGCTTTCCTACTTTGTTTTAAGATACTTTAAAAGTTTCCAAGCCAATGTTTGTGGAAATTTGAACATAGCAGAAGAATGAAAATAATGAGTGGATCAAAAAACATGTCATTAAGCCTTTGGACAAGTAAAAATTCAAAAACGAAACTAGACCAAAATGTATATATAAAAATTTTTTGTTCCTCTGTTTTAGAAGTGATACGGTTTCACATCTAGAGTTACCTGTTTTCTGCTGAAATAATATATGCAAGAAATGTTCAGAATTGTTAAAGAACACTAATGTGACTACAGTCTTCTTTAAAATTCTTAAAGATTTATTTTGCTAATACTTTAGAATCTGCTGAGAAATTTTTGTAGGCTGTGAGTAGTTCTGTGGTATTTGAAATAAATGTGCTAACTTTACAGCTGGTTAATCTGCACATAGCTTTAATCTTCAATTATGAGGATTAAATAATGTAATTATAAAAGCTAATGTATCTAAATTAGTGCACACTCTTACTGTAATAGAGTTGTACCCTGTAGTTTTATGGGGAGTAAATTGAACAGATTCAGAAATCTAAAATAGCTGTATTTTTTCACTCTTCAGTAAAAAAATATAGTTACACATACTGTTTATGCCAAATAATGTTTAGGCAGGGGACTGACAGCTCTTTTTAGGAATTTTTATTTTAATTGATGATAAAAATTTTAGATCTTTGAATTTTTAGGTGTGGAAAAGAGATCTAAGATCATTAGCACCTAATTGTTCACCTCTAAATTGTATCTCCAAATGCAACATCCAAACATTTTTCTAACACTGAACATATATGATGTCATGGATTACAAACTAATTGTCAATTATAAGCCTTTCTGATTGTAAAAAATATGTCAACTCTGTTATTATAACAGTTTATTTTTTGCACAGTTGTCTGTGGTTTGTTGTAGATTGGTGAGTTATTGCTTGTGAACTGAGGTGATACTGTGCATTTTGAATGGGTTTCTACATTGTCTAGGGGCACTTAGAGTATCAGTTAGTGTGGGACATCTGGTAGCAAATGTTCCTTTGATCATGTGGGCATACTCAACTCTTCTTTCAGTTTTTTTTTCCAGGATGTTTTTAGTTGTTATCGCAGCTGTGATATTCTGTTTTGTTTCCTGAATTTAAAGGTTATCCCACCAAAGGAATGGAAGCCAAGAAAAAACTATGATGATATTGAAGATTTGGTGATTCCTGCTCCAATTCAACAGATGGTCACTGGCCAATCTGGACTTTTCACACAGTACAATATTCAGAAAAAGCCCATGACAGTGAAGGAATTCAAGAAGCTAGCAAACAGTGACAAGTATGTACTCTTAGTAAGACAAATATTTATCTTCACATGTTGTGATTTCTTTGAATTGTGAGGCACCTGTCTCTCAAGGTACAGAAGGGTACCACAATGTAAATATTGTTTGTGTTTATGTTGTTGAAAGTGTCTGATACCATGGCAGCAAGAAAGCATCTGAAAAACCTGAGACATGATGCCTTCTGTCTACCTTTTTTCCTTTTATTTTCCAGAAGATGTAGAAAATAGTGAAGATGATACAGATGTGTATATGAGTTTTCATTTGATTACACCTATTAATGTTTAATTCCTAGTTACTAGAATGGCTTATCACCATGTAATTCTGAAAACTCCAGTATCTTTTATAACCAATCCAGAAGCTTTTGCATTAATCTAAGAGAACTCAATGGTATCTAGTGATAGTCAGTGTTATGGTTATGGCAAGATGGATTTTCTGGGAGGGGGAGAGAAGGTTTGAGAAGGGCTGAGCACTGTACTGAAATGTTTCAAATTGTTGAGCATTCCAAGAAGAGGGAATTGATAGAAGGAATTCTTGCCTGTCATTTTGGGCACTTAAAAAGGATATACTTTACTTGACTCTCTCCTCAAAATTGAATGGAAGTAGTTTCTGGAAGATAAGTCAAAGGATCTTAGAAAGAAAAGATATTTGAATGAGGGAAGGTAATAGAGCCTGAGTTTGAAGGCGAGTTTCTATTATAGGTTAATTAAGAAATTAGGTGTAAGAATAGAAGCTGTTATCAAGATCAGAAAAAAACTAGGACCTGGAAAGATTTCAAGGAGGCTCCCTAGAAAATGTTCCATAATATCCATGCCTTCATGGTAGTGCAAAACTGACAACTTTTTTTTTTTTTTTTTTTTTTTTTTTTTTCTCAGTTACAAAGGAAACGTAGCACATATATATTACTTGTGCAAAATTAAGTTTAGCACACAGTATTCTTCCTCTGGTGATTGGAAATGGGAACCTATTTTGTAGTTCTTGAAATTATTTGTTTAGTAAATGTTAGAGGTGAGAGTAAATCCTAAGACCTATATGGCATCTGATGTAATTTTCAATAATGCTTTTTCACAGATGTTGAAGTTTACATTTTATTAACCCCTAATAAATTAAGATACACTGATTTCTTAAAATAGTTAATGAATGCAGAAATGCTGTGAAGTTTTTTAATAGGTATCATAGCGGTTTTTATGCTTATTATATTCATAATGGAATATATTTTGGAAGTGTTTCTGATTACAATTTTTATTGTCTTTACAGAAATCAGATGGCAGCCTAATTTCACATGCAAATGTAGAACAATTGGGAGGACTTCGTGTCTATTACTAGCTATAGGTCTTTCCAAATATTTGTCATTGCTGTTGAGAAAATGTGTAACATAACCTTCTGTGTCACATAACCTTCTATATCACTCTTACTGCAGTCGATATTTCTTAAATATCAAGCAGCTGAGAGCCTCTGTTCTCCCATGAAAATAGTTTTGTTCCTTAATGGAGAAGATTTCTCTGTTAAAGACGTTTGTCTTAATTTTAGGATGTTATCATCTATTTCCTTTGGGTAAGAGAGAAGGGCCATGAACATCTGAATTAAATCATAGTTGGCTTTAAAAGGATCGTGTATACTCAGTCTAATGCATTTCATCTTGTATTTGTTTGGACATTTTCAGCTCACCATTGAACCAAACTGCTTCTCTACTTGACCTCTGGGAAATAGGAGCATATCTAGATCCTGTGATCAAGGAGTTAATGTGTGCATGTTACTCAGGGCCCAGTAGAAATACAGTCTGATTTCTGAAGCTATCGTGAGAAATAATTAATTTTGTTACTGCGAATGTTTTGGTTAAGATGTGTCTTGATAATTTTTTTTTGTCTCTGTTCAGAGTTATTACATGATGTAAATGTACTTGGTCTCAGTGTTGTATATTTGGATTTTCTGTCCAGTTGTTCAAGTGCAGCATACTGGCAGTTCTGTGAAACTGTACTTCTCAGTGTTGGAGTAATGAGGGAATAAGTTTTCTTTTCTGGAGGCTTAAATATGGTAGTACAGAGGTCTGACAAAGGATCCTGATGCAAAACTGTTGATGGGTGTTTCTGTGGTAGTGTGCTTGTGTTGTGCTCCCACAAAATTTCGAAAGGTTACATGAGCAACCTTTCAGAAGTATTTACATAGGTGTATTTAAGCATGTGTGTTACATACCTTGTGCTGTTATAAAGGAGTAAAAAGAAAACTTCCCTTAACTATTTCTTTTCTCTGCATCATAGAATTTTTTGTATAAGCTGTTTGAAACAACAGCTTTTCTTGAAAGGTTTTTCTGTGGCAGGAAGAAGAGAAGAAAGTATTGGTTTTGCCTGTGAGGACTGCATGGCTGTGTTAGTTTACATTGTTCTGAGACAGGCTTGTACAGGACCTATATCTGAGTCTTTGCAGAGCTGGTAGTGAGGTAGGAAAACAATAAATACTTGTTAATTGTGTTTCCCATATGTATCTTTCTTTATGGAAGAGAAATAAAAGGTAGGGGCTCAGCCTAAGGATGGTTGATAGATGGACTGATTTGCTGCTGGAGTGTAGTGGTTTGAAAGGAAAACAGCTGAGAGGCTCCAAGTCAGAAATACAATTTAATATGAAGAAAAGAAAGAAAAGGTAAAATAAAATAAATGCAAAGAAATACAAAAGACCACTGACAGAGTCAGAATACAACCTGATCAAGGTGATGGAAGCAGTCCAGATGAGGTGGTCTTCCTGAAGCAGTGATCCTGTAGAAAGGTCTGGTAGCTCTGGTCCTCTGGGAATCCAGTGGGTAAGCCCCCTGTACTGTCTCAAACCCCAGATTATATCCAGGTGAGAATGCTTTGTTTCTCCCCTTGGGTGGAGCATCTCACAATAGGATGATGGGTCCTGCAAGGGGTCCTTGATGAGCCATTAAACAGAGATAACTCCCTCCACGAGTTATCTATGAGTCATGGGCAAGGTGTTGATGGCCCATTAACAGAAGAGAGCCCTGAGGGAGGGGCCCCCGGGAAGGGCACAGTCCCACCTGGATTTAACATGAAGATGGTGATAGAATACTTTGTTCCCAACCCAGGACATGGAGACTGAAGCAAATGTTGTGTGGGTGGATGACTTTAGTTGCTGTAGCTGTTAGGTAGGAGGTTTCCATGATGTGGTTAATCATGAAACTAAGAATTGAAGACAGCTGGTAATTCTTCTGTTTCAGAGAATTTGAAATGAAGTGACTTCATCTTGGAGGTTCAGAAGCATAGTCCATTGTAAAGGTGGTTTTTGAAAGACGGTGAATGAACCTTTGCCTACCTCTTTCTCTGCAGATACCGCACTCCAAGATATGTAGACTATGAAGATCTGGAGCGTAAATACTGGAAGAACTTGACTTTTGTGGCACCGATTTATGGAGCAGATATCAATGGGAGCATTTATGATGAAGTATGCATATTTTTTTTATGAAGTTTATCCCTTCCAGCCCTCTTTTAAAGGATACTCTGCTTAGAGGATACACTCTTGCTTTGTGACTGAGAATCTGTCTTTTGCAATCTTTGTATTACTCTTTAAAGCCTCCAAGCAAGGTTGGAATTAACTCTACATCTGCAAGAGTCAGACACAGTAGAATATTGCTACTCTTCCTGATCATGACTCTTCCCTTTCTTCACTTTGAACTCTCCAGAACTTTGAGATTCCTTCCTATTTATTTAATTGTTTATTAATATTCTAGTATATATGTTTCCTGTGTGTATCTGTGGAAATTCAGGGATATTTTAACTAAGTTCTACTTTAAAATTAAAAGATGGATACTTCCATATCTCTTTCACTGAGGAATATTGGTAGTTGTACTTCATGCTTGGAATGTCTGCAGTTTCCTGGAAATGTACTTACTCATACTGTTTACCTTTCAATTAAAACAGATGAAATTAAAATTTCCTAAGGAAATTAATTATGCTGGTTATTTGCCAAGATCTCCATGGATGATAAAGGGACTCTTAAAACAGATCTCATTATCCAAAGAATTACAGAATGGATACATTGATATCAATTAGGCTATGTAAGTAAGACAGGAACTAGATTTTTAAAGGACTATTTAAGTAATGTGACTAAGAGAAGAAATGTTAGCATTTCAGAAAGATTTGAGGGTTTAAAAAATACGGAACAAACTTGTATGAAAAGAAAGTACCATATGTGAAGTTCTTGGATTATTTCATGTTCTATATAACTGCTTTTCCAATCATTAGAAAAAAAAAAAAAGTATGATTTTGCTGTGGCAGATGGTCTGAGGCTCTCCTGGTATTTCACAGTTGTTCACAGAAGACAAATTGAAGATTGTCCAGGGATAAATACAGTCAGCCAATATGGCTGAAGACAATTCAGTTTTTGCACTGAGTTATGTGATCTTTGAAAGATAGCTAAGAATGTTCAATGGTATGTGGTTTAGAGAAAGCCAAGTTCAAGTTCTCTTGTGTGTCTACATAGCTGCTTTAAGAAATCATTTAGAAAATAATTGAAGGTTCTAATTTGGAATATTTCTGTGGAGAGACATTCTAGGTGGCTGTTGCTTTGTGAAGACCAACATGAGGTACAGAAAAGTAGTGTTTCAAGAAATAGAAGCCTTCCCTTTTTCTTCTCTGATCTTTGTGTGTTTATTGTTGGCAGATAATGCCTTATGGTATAGCTTTCTACAAATGTACACTTTTTTTTTTTTGTTTGTTTAATATCTTAGTTTACACTTGCATGAGCAACATTTCCAAAGAAAAGAGAATGAATGCAATAATATCCAATTTGAAAGTGCTGACTGGTCAAAGAGAAGGTCAGAGATTTTCTTCTTACAGAATTACACTTTTGGAAAGACAAGGAAGGGAGGTCAGAGCAAAGCAAAGTGGAAAGTGAGAGAAACAGCATTAAGGGATCCTAACTCAGATGCTAAGTGCATAGGAGAAGGAAACAAAGCACTGAAAGTTGCAGTGACTGGGGAAGAAAGCAATAAAAGGTAGAATAAAGAAACCTTGATGCCTATAATAAAATGGGTATAATTTAAAAAAAAAGTAACAAAGGAGAAATGTTAGTGAAAGGAGTTGACATTAAGGAGTGTGAACAGGTTGAGCACTTAACATGACTGCCAGGTGCTGGTGTACAGCCCACTTGGTGTATTGAGGAAAAGAAGGAATATACTCTGGTACCAAGGTATTGGTGAGAAAGTTACGATGCTGCTGTGACGCTGCTGATCAAAACGTTGTCTCAGAATAATTTTGCCACAGTTAATTTTTGGCCACCAGATGGTGCACTTGCACAACTAATATTTTTCGTGTCTTAGTGCTTGAAGATGCTATTAAGAAGGATCTTTTTGATTTAGTTTGAAATTGGAGGTTGTTCTCATGTCTTCATTCAATTTCCTTCAGGATTGTGATTATTTGGGGAAAGGAGACCAATACAAATCACTGACATTTTGGGCAGCATTCAGGAGAAAGCGTATGGTGGAATTAATTTGTCATGGTGACCTATTTGCAAGAAACAAAACAAATGCTTACTTTTTACAAAATACATATTGTAGAAAACAGTATGTTGCAGATGTTACACTTAAGGTAAATATCTGACAGAATTCCACTAAAAAACTACTAGGAAGCAAAGGAAAATGTGATACCTACATGTATGTGGACCATCAAGATTAGTGAGGAATACTGCTGTGCTCTGTAAATCAATTTAGCAGTTTACCAATTACATTTTCTTTTTTACTTGGTGACAGTCAGTTTTATATTCAGACATTTGTATCTGAAGCATGATGGAGGCTTAATTTTTACTATTTAGATAATTTAAGAAACATTAGTGTTATTTGTGGAATCTAGCACCTTGTTGGCATTGTGCCAGAGCGATTATAGAGTTTGTAGTATTTGCTTTTTAGATTAGAGGATGATCAGTTCTGAGGGGTTTGGAAGATGAGGCAAAATTTTCTAAAGGTTGTGTTACATGAAACAGAAAAAGACCCCACAAAGCAAATAAACAAAAAAACCCAATGGAAACAAAGAAAGAAAGAAACAATGCTGTAAGTACATGCTTTGGAGTCTAACAGCAACCAGAAATGGCTCAAGTTTACCCTTGTAGCATTTGGATTATTCCAGAATCTGTTTAAAAATGTCTTTATGGTTATTTGATGGCTTTGAACTCAGATTGAGCCTTTACAAATAAGAAAATATCTATGAAAACAAGTGTTCCACGCACTCTGTAGAGCTTTGTAGAAAATAAATTCCATATAATTGAAGGTTTGCTGGAAATATTATTCTGTGTTATTTGCATTCTAATTGCTGTTACATTTAATGGCAGTGCTTTGTAGGAGAATGACTGTAGGTAACTCTAGAAAAGGCATGACCCCTATGTAGACTTACCTAGCTACCAGGGAGGGGGGGAAATCTTCCTGGTTTCAAAAGAAGTTCCAAAGAAAAGTGACCAATTTAAAGTTTGAGTCATGAAACATGTCTGACTTCAGTGCTGCCACTGGCATCTGCTATTCTGCAGAGAAAAGCCAAGTTTGGAAGAAGCATGTATAAATACTCTTTCACGTCTCTCTCACCACTCTTCTCATTTGCTGTCTGAAAGACACACTTTACTGTCATTTTTCTCCTCTTAGTTTTATTTCTCCTTAAAAGAGAATTCCTAATGCCTACCTTGTTCCATGTATAAGGTGTGGGAAGTGTACATGATACATAAGTGCACCCTCAGTGCAGAGGATGCCAAGTGGATGGGATGTTGCTCTGCTAGGAGGGTAGGAAGGCTCTACTGGGGGATCTGGATAGGACAGATCTGTGGGCTAAGGACAACTTCGTGAGGCTCAACAAAGCCAAGGACTGGATCCTCCCCTTGGGTCACAACAACCCCAGGCAGTGCCACAGGCTGGGGCAGAGTAGCTGGAAAGCTGCCCACAGGAAAAGGACCTGGGGGTGCTGTGACAGTGACTGAACATGAGCCAGGGTGTGCCCAGGTGGCCAAGAAGGGCAATGGCATCCTGGCCTGTAGCAGCAATAGTGTGGCCAGCAGGACCAGGGCAGGGGTTGTCCCCCTGTACTCATCACTGGTGAGACCACACCTTGATTGCGATGTCAGTTCTGGGCCTCAGAATTTGGGAAGGACATTGAGGTGCTGGAGCATGTCCAGAGAAGGGCAATGGAGCTGGTGAAGGGTCTGAAGTACAAGTCCTGTGAGGAGAAGCTGAGGGAGCTGGGGTTGTTTAGCCTGGAGGAAGGGGAGCTCAGGGATGACCTTAGCACACTCTACAACTGCTTGTAGCGAGGTGGGGATTGATCTTTTTTCCCAGGTAGCAAGCAACAGGACTAAAGTAAACTGCCTGAAGTTGTGTCAGTGTGGGTGTTTACTTTGGATTTTAGGAAATGCTTTTTCATGGAAAGGAAGTAGTAGCAATCACTGGGGCAGACTTGCCCAGGGAAGTAGCTGTGTCATCATCCTTGAGCATATATAAGAGACTTGTAGATATGATGCTTGGGAACATGGTTTGGCCTTGGCAGAGCCAAGTTAAGGATGGTTTTTGATGATAAAGGTAATTTTCAACCTAAATTACTCTATTCCTTCTATTCTGTAATGTTCTTTTTCAACTCATAGTTGAAATCAATGTGAGCAGTAATTTAGGTTCTAGTGTGATTTCCAAAGAATCTACTTGCCCACCTTTCAAAAGGGTGCTTAAAACAATGACTGTATCCTTAGAAATGATGAGAAGTTAAAACAATCTAATGAGGGAGATTCTTTGTATTTCCTAATCTGTGTGTTTATGGTGTAGAGATTTTGTTTGTAGCATTTTTTCCTCTGTTTTAATGACTTTCAAGGCACAGTAAAAGCCTAGCAGTAGCTTTATTATATTTGTTGATGTGAGTGAATGGTTATGTGGAGAGACGAGTGGACTACGATGCACAAATTTTTCTCTAATTTTGTGTTCCTTTCCATTCTGTCTCTTAAGTAGGTTTTTTAATCTTCTTTATTTTTTGAGTTGTTACAGTCAGTCATAAGAGCTCTTCAGTCTTAGTTGTGCAACTGATGTCTTTTTTTGCCAGATTAATACTGAAATGAAGCTGTGAGATAATCAAAGGAAAAATTAAACACTGAAAAAGGATTGTGTGTAATAATGTATGCATACAGAAATCATGTTCATGACAGTGTTGACTGGTTTAAGTAAAGTGAAAAGACTAGCATCATGTCACTTTTGTAAGTACTTAATAAATAAAAAATTGTTGCACTTGAAGCCTATTTTATTCTTATTTGCAAAGAGGCTGGTGTTTTCAACTGTGAACTGCTTTTTACCAGTGTGCTGAGATAAACATTATTCTTTGTGTCTTTGGGAACACAATGGGTCAGTTCCTTCCAAAGTGTGCAGGTGTTCAGATGAGAAATGCTTGTCAGGTGTCCTGCTTTGTCTCCATATTGTATTAAAGCAGATGCAAAGGCTGTTAAGAATAATAAAAACTCTTGATAGCAATTTACAGTAAATTTGAATCACCTTCAAATGAATGAAGATCGGAATAGTGGTCTTCTATATAAACTACTGTCTACCTTATAATATTTCTTTAAGGAAGTACAAGGTAAGTGTAATGTGCATAGCAGTGACCATAACTGGTAAGGTGTTTTAAGCCTGTTTGTTATCTTATAGAAGGAAAACCGCTGAAAAGTAAAGTTTTTCAAGGTATTGGTTTGTGTGGTACAGTTGTCAGTGATGACAGGTATTCCTTAAAGAATTCACCATCAGAAACGTGGATAAATTAGAAATAGTATCTTGTCTATTCCTTTGAAATTATTATGATATTCTGATAGTATTGTGGTATTCTGAGGAGAATAAATACTTTGTATTTTCTTAATATTGAATATTATAATGTCTAGATGTATTTGTGTGAAACTACCGATAGATGTTGTAGTCAAGTAATACATGTACTGCTGTTCTAACAATTGTTATTAATATAGCATAACCTGCAAAAATATACTTGGGAAGTTTGGCTGTGTATTGACCTTTTGAAATGCACTACTACAGCTGGGATCTTTTTAGTGTGCATTGCAGTTGCTACATCTAAAACCAATTATTCAACTACTGTAAAAACTAATCAATATTTTACTCTAAAATCATACAAGCATTTTATTTAATGTTTTTAAATATTAAAAGAAATCTGTGAGGTAAACTAACATCTTTAATAATGATTTGTAATAATCTGGCCATAAATATGAAACTGATTTATTGTTTTAAGTCTAAGGAATGTAGGAGGAGTTGAAATGAATCAGTGTGATTTTAGTGTTTTGGCCACTTTCAGAAAACCTTTCCTTTTGAGCTAAGAATACTTGTCCAAAATAGTCTTCAGGAAAAGGAAGTAGCTCATCTATCTTGAGTATACAAGTTGTGAATTCTTTATTTGCTATGTTTGGTACTTTGAAGCAAGTTATTTGTTCTAGAATTGATCTCCATGATAGAAATTGCTTTTGTTTGAGGACAAATCACTAGCAGTTTGCTTGGTGACTAGTTGTGGTACAACTTAACAGTGTGTGCAAAGATGAGATGTGCTGTTAAAAAAAATATATATTCTCTTAGCTATTACTTAATTCTTAGTAGAAGACTTAAGATTTCAGGATGTTAGGGTTGCTAGAAGCTTACATGGGTGAAAGGTTTTGATGGGATGACTAACGGGTAAAAAATGGAATACTGTTAAATAGAAAGATAACACCTATTCTGGCTGAAGAAACCTTCAAGTGCAAATTGTCGCTGTATTGTTTGGCCACTGTCAGAGTAACTGCCTGGATTAACAGTTGGGTTTTACAAGTATTTCTTGTTTTCTTTCAATCTTGTGTATGTATGTGTGGTTGAATCATTGCTCTTAGTTGGCTGTATTAATTTGTTTCTCCAAATGATCTGCACAATTTGTAAACAGAGATAAATTTTATGTGATTTTAAAAAATAAAATCTGTAAATTGAGGACTTATTACCTAAAAATTATTGCCTCAAATTTTTTATTTTACAGCTGTATTAACTTGCTGCCTGCTGTTTTATATTTGAAAGCTGCAGATTTCACCAGC
Organism: Sinosuthora webbiana; assembly: GCA_013397395.1. Taxonomy (NCBI): domain Eukaryota; kingdom Metazoa; phylum Chordata; class Aves; order Passeriformes; family Sylviidae; genus Sinosuthora; species Sinosuthora webbiana. The sequence continues at coordinate 78,873 of VXBN01000045.1, read as the reverse complement.
ATCTACTCTTGAGTTCAGATTGGTGTTTTTTCTTTTATTAGGATTTAAATTTTTTTAAACTTTTAAAATTTCATGTGCCTTTGTGTTTCACAAATGTGTCAGACCCAAGGCTTCCATTTTAAAAGAAGAAAAAATGCTGTCTGAAATGAAATCAATCTATAAACACCCTTTACCCAATTGTAAAATTCCAAATAACTTAGTATTTCTTAATAAGTGAAGTAGCCACAGCAGGTGGTTAGAAGTGCTTGTTCAATGAGAAGTCTGAACTTCATACAGACATTACCTTCTTGTCTATCAGTTTTAGCTGCTTCATAAATAACATGCTTGACATAAAAATCTCAAAAAACAAATGAAAACTGACAGTATTAAATGTTCATGACTTCTTGCTTTAACTTGTATTCTTACTACTCCAGCTGTCCAAATAATAAATATCATCATGCTTAGTCTTGATCAGCTGCATCAGGGCTGCAGTCTCCCATCAGTTTGTGCCCCAGTAAGATTACCAGAACTGTAGAATCAGTGATGGGTATTGGGCAGAGCAGCTCATGGTTAAGAGTGTGCTTAGAGGCTCTCTTCGCAATAAAACTTGTCTCAATTGAGTTTTTAGTAGTTTTGATTATATTTCTTGGTTTTCTGACTGCTTGAGCACCAGCTAATGTCTTCCCTGGAGGTGCTGATAATTGCTGTTATAATGAAGTCTAATTTTTTCTCTTCAATTTTGTAGCTTTGATCTTGGTTATACTGTCTCTTACATACTGTATTACCTGAAATTAGAACTGCAGTTTGCAGTTGAATTTGAAGTGCAACAAAAACTACATGTATTGCTTTCTGAATGACTTTTAATGTACAAACTTCATGGGCAATAACATAAGGAAACAGCTTAAATCCCCTGAAATCAATAGATTTCTTCTGTGGTATATTTCTTATGCAGTACTCATTATGATTAGAAATACATCTGAAGTGAAGTAATCATTTTAGTTTTTATGCTTTCCAGAGAAGTGGTAAATTTATGCATGTAAAATATTTTTTAAACCATTTTTTCATACTATTTGGTATTACTTTGTAAGCAGTAAAAGAGCATAGATAGGTCCTGTGAAACTTAGTGGCTTCCAGGTATAAACTCAGTGAAGGTTTCTTCTGCAGCTATTATTTCTATATTTTGTGTACCTTTTTGTATGTAGTATGGTGTAGGGTGTTTCAGTCCATATTAGATTCGATATAAAATTGTAAACCAGATAAGAACTTGTTATGTTCTCTGCTCTGGACATCTCAGACTTATAACCTGATCTAATACTTAAAAAGGTCAAGAGAATTTTTGTTCAGATAACTTCAACTGTCTTCTAAAATGCTTACAAATATGTATGAACAGACTAATTTTTGAAAGGCCACATCAAGTGTGTATCTTTTGACTGGAACTGTTATATAAAACTGCATTGCTTTAAACGCTTGGTAATATTTTTATTATGTATCTTTTTCAGGGTATTGAGGAGTGGAATATTGCTCATCTTAATACAATATTGGATGTTGTAGGAGAAGAGTGTGGAATTTCTATTGAGGGTGTAAATACACCATATCTTTATTTTGGTATGTGGAAGACAACATTTGCGTGGCACACTGAAGACATGGATCTCTACAGTATTAATTATCTCCATTTTGGGGAGCCGAAGTCATGGCAAGTTAATTTTTTTTTAAAGATGATTTGTTTATTTCAGCTGACTAAACCAAACAGATGGGTTATGATTGCTTCACAATGGTAAACTGTACAAAAAAGCTAAGATAGTAGTTCAATGAAGGGTTTTTTTAAGCTCAGAATGCTATAAAATCACACTTAAGTAAGATAAGTACATAAGACTTACTTGAGTTCAACAGAAAAATATTTGAAAGATACAATATGAGAAGCTTAATGTTTTGGGAACACCAAGAATGTTTGAGGAACTTCTGAGAGAGCTCTTTGAAATCAGACTAACTAAAATACGGACTAACTACCGTATTTTGTATTTAACATGCATTTAATTGCTTTTTTGAATCAGAGTCATGTTCTGTACTGTAAACTCAGCTGGACCAGTAGGAGGGAAGATTCAGAGCTAAAGATACTTGCTGCATATGAAACTTCTACTGTCCTTTCTCTGTAATCTTAGATTTTTGGTTGAACAGCCTTAACAGACAAGTTGTGATACATTGTATATGCATGTATCCCAAGTATATAAGAGAAATATATTCCTTTTGTTCATAAAATCTTTGTTTTTCAGAATACCTGTGAAGAGAGTGTAAAATCATTAGAAAGATATGTAAAAATAAGTTATGCATAGTTCAATTGTTGCAGTTTCTAGTCATCCAAACTTGGACAGAAAATGTATAACTTGTAATACCGTAAAACATCATTTTTTTTTTAATACCCATACAAAATTCAAATCCTATCATGTATTTATACTGTGAGTGTGGTAAATTGGTCAGATCTTCCCTCTTAGATCACTGCTTTATTTTTACCTGCTTTGCTTATGTAATGGATCTCTTGAGTTAAGGCAGAGGTGAATTCCTATTGTAGTAAAGCAGGTCTGTGTTTGAAATTGATAAATTATTTACATAGGTATGTGAGATTGTTTCTTTGATAGAATTAATCATACAGAAAGTCTTCTTAACTGTAACATGAATATATTTTAAAAAAAATGGATGTACAGATAGGCGATTCCAGAATGTTCCAAGATGATAGGACAGTTGTAAGTAATATGATGATTTTTGCTTCTCAGGAATTAAAAAAGTGCTATTTGAAGAAAAACTCACTGCATATTGTGAAATTCCAAACAGTAGAGAAGTTAAACTCTGAAGTCCTTAGATACAATGGGAAAGCTTTTTTAAGTATTTTTGAAGGAGGTATCAGTTGATAACAGGATAAATGCTTAGTTAGTTTACTGATACTTTTTTGTGCTTCTAATGAACAAAATTATTAAACAATGACCTCTTTATACTTTGAAGAAATAGTGGTGGATACGAATTCATTTTCTGTACCACATTGGCCCATATATTTAAGAAATGCAGCATTATAAAAAAGTTGAATGAAAGACAGCTGAAGATTTGTTTGGTGTTACAGATATGCCTTTTACTGGAGCAACGCTGCAGTAATTTATGCCAAGTTCGTTTATCAGTAAAATGTGTCATGTGTTAATATGATATTAGTGTAATTTTCTTTGAGTAAGTGGGGCAGGAGCTGAATCTTATGATACAGATGGTAAAGATCTTGTCTGCTCTTTAATTCAACTGATTTGACAATCCTTAGTTAAACCAAATAACTTGACATATATAGTAGTAAAGCATGTTCTTGGATTTTACTGGTTGTACATGTGGTTTTTTAAGACAGACACATTGGTCTTTTGGAGAGCTAACATGCTGCATATTTTCTTTGAATTTTGAAATGACAGCTATTTCCATCTGAGAACCACAATTAGAACTTGTGGATAATAAAAGACTGCTACAGCAGTTGAGTCTAACTGCTGTAGCAGTCTTTATAGAATTTGAAGCTTTCTGCAGTGTTTAGGCATAGGTTAACTTGCATTACTTCTTACGCTTCACACTTCTACTTCAAGAGTTACGCGAAGAAGTCTATAGTTCTATATTACATATACCTATTCCTTCACTGACTGCCTCATAGGAAACATGGGGGAAGGTGTGTTTGATAACTTACAAAATCAGGATTACAGGTGTTATTATATTTATGTATTTATTTGTGTAATACATAATATGTGTAATGTAACACACACATTAATTTTGTTCAGTTTTCTTTACCTTGCAAAAATGTGCTAAAGAGGAAGTATTTTGAAAGAGAAGAAGGAACTTAAACTTAAAAGCCCTGAAATAGAATAATATAAGGGCAGAAGAGATCGGCATATATGGTAGGGAAAGACTTGCTGGAAAGAGACCTAAAATCAGTTGTTATTAGGCAAGAATTTTTACTGCAGTTTTCTCTTTGCTTTCTGAAGGGAAAGGTACCTTATTTTACGTCTCAGTTTCTAAGGGAAAGTCTTATGAGCAAGACAAATGATTGGCTTATTAATTCTGTTATCACTTGATATTGATGTGCTTTGTAATGGTGTTTATAAACTGGTGACTAATATTTAAAATTTCTTCACTCTGGCATTTGTCATTAAATATTTTCCTCTATTGTAATTATTGTTTCAGGGCTATACGTCTTAGAATAATTTATTTTTGTTTTGTGCAATAATTTGAGGAATGCTGTCACGTTGAACTGTTAAAGTGCTCTTGAAAATTAATGCTTAGCACCGACCATTTTTGTTACTAGTAGAAATACTATACTATTAATATATGTTTTATATCCTTACGTAAAATATGGATAATGCTTCCATTTACATTTTAAGTTCATAAATTAAATAAATTCTGAATAAGACATTCACATTTTTGAAAATAATTCTGGGTTTGTTAAGTATCTGAAAGTAAGTTAAGTTCTTTGTTCTGATTACTTGACTCATAAACAACAGTAATGTTAATTCTTTTAAAGTGTTGAGATGATGTAAATCATCTTGAAGAAGAATAATAATGAGTATAAGGAAATATTTCTTAAGCAGGCAGAAAGTAATTATTTTCATGGCACTGTGGATATTTCAAATATCAATAATAGGACAATTTTTTTTTCTATTTTGTTTTAAAGAAGCAAAGATGTGTAAAGAATATATTATCCTACTTGAGGGAATAATATTTTAAAATATTGTGCTCATTTTTGTCACCTTTTATATCTGATGGTGAAGACCTGCATTCTTTTCTGCACAAAGAACTAGGTTTTTACTTTCCTTTGAAAGGGGCACAGTGAAAACTTGCAATATGATACAAACAGTAATTTACGTATCAATTTGTATGTTTTCTGTGACATTCCATCTGGTCTTTCTTTCCTAGCTTTTCTGAAGACTGAAAAAGACAAGAGACAATACATTATGTTAAAAATTTCTCCTGTTCAGTAATGTCTTTCATAAATCACAAAATGCCTTGCAGTGTTGGTCAGTCATAAAGTAAACAGGAATAAACACTACAGAAAGAGGAGATGGCTCCATCTTTGTGACCATGTCAAGAAAAAGAGACCAGATTGTTAAAGAGAGAATGCTTAGCCAAAATTAGATGGATTAGAAGAGTGAGACTGGACCTGACAGTTTATTTAGGTTGTAAGAGGAAACAAATCTGTTGTGACAATGAAAATAAAACAGGGATTTAGGTTCAGGAATTCTCTTCATGATTCCAGTGGATATAGGATGGCAAGAAATTTGATCTCTAGGTTGCCTAAAATTTATACTCTGAGCAACATCACTGTTACCTCTTGATTGGCATGACTGGAATCTGTTTCTATGGATCTGCCAGTGTAAAAAGTGTACCAACACCTTTTTATCTCGCTTAATGAGCTGGAAAGATACATGGTTACACAGCAGGGGTTGTGGAAGTCTTTGAAACATTTCATTTGAAGGCTTCCAGATTTTGAATCCCAATAGGAGGGGAAATAGTAATGGGGTTATGAATATGATGGGATAACAACAGATAGCATTCTGCTGTTGTTTTTAGACAAAATTACAGACAAAAAGTTGAAGAAGGAAATGCATACTCAGACTGGTGCTAACAGTGTAATGATTTAAGAACAAATGTGGCAATAAGGTTAATGGATTTAGAGAGGCTCAGCTAGGTCCCTAAAGGGCCATCTGAGGAAGGATTACTAGAACTTTCAGTGTGATCAGCAGCTGACAAAAACTAGTCGAAATCTGGCCAGGTGATGCAAAGTTCAGTGTAAGTGGAAGAGTGTTGGTACCTTTGCAGAAGTTGTGCATACCACTGACAGTATGGACATGTTTCCTAGCTATGTCTAGGAAACAAAATAGACACAGAAAACTACAGGTAAGTCAAACCATTCTGGCAGAAATGGGAATAAAGTATAAAGCTTTCGTGAGGATTAGTCGGATGTCTTACTGAAAACTGTCATAAAAATTAGAAATATTATGAGTCACAGAGATGACTAATCAAATAGGGATTCTGGTTGTGAAAAGGTATCTGTAATCAAATGGTATAGTGGTTTGTCAGCAGCTCAAATGGGTTATCGTGCTTGAAACAGAGCAGTCATTTGCTAGTTTCAATGTTCTTCACAAAATGAAAGAACTTTGCTCGGGGATTAGAAGGAAAGGAGAAGTTCTAGTTGTTTGTTGTTTTGCCATTCTGGAAGAGGATTTTGTTTCTTAAAATACTTATATTGAATAGGAACATTTTTAGGTGGCAACAGACTTGCAAATTTCCCATCTCAAAATAAAAACTGTATTAGCTTCCTAAATTAAGTTTATGAAATTTAAATCTGCTTATATTTTAAAAAGGTATGTATCAGGTTTATGTATTATAAATATGAATCACCAAAATAGATAATAAAGTAAATCAGTTGCTGATAAAAGGGTCACATGATTCTGAGCTCAGTGTCTGGAGTTAGATAGCATTATTTTGATATAATGTGAATGTTGCAAGTTGTCTGTTGCCAGTTATAAAACCAATGAATATAGTTCATTTTGGAAAAAGCTGATGATGTTTACTTAAAACAACATTTTATGGGTTTGCAGCTTTTGAATTTTTAAAATAACAATCTGCAGGAAAAATCATCAGCTGTTTTTACGTTGTCTATATATAACATGGGGTTTAGAGAAGTAGTTTGGTTAAGTATTCAGCATCACACTAAATTTGCTTGCAATTAATGCTGTTAACCATTATCTGTGCATACACCTGACTTTGGAAGAATAGAACTCAAGTTGTTTTACATTCCATTTCTGGTCACTTACATGAGAATGATTGGTTGGATAGAAGGGGCTGCTTGTCTGATGATCATCTTGGTTGGCTGAGCAGTTTTTGCACAGTAAAGGAACAATTTGTTGTTTTTGATGCAACTGAGAAACAGTATAGAAGCATTAATCTTGAAAACATATATATGAAAATGAATAACAAGTTAATGATGTAAATGTAATATTTATTGCTTATTTGTACTTACCTTGTTGCCAATACCCTTGATTTGCTGAACTAAGACATATTTCAGAAGATGTTTTTGAACAATACTGGATAAATATAAGTACCATATTTTTTCTGTCCTTGTAGTATGACTGTCAATGAATGGTGACTTTTCATACTTTACTAAGGATATCTTTGTGAACTAATAAAATTAAGATCTAGTTAGCATCATCGTTTCCCTTTTTGCCTTGTCTTAACTTTTTGCCTTAACTTTTTGCCTTTTCATTTGCTTTTATCCAAGAAACAGTCTTTTTTGCCTCTTAGTGATTTACCATTACGTTTGCTTTGAGGGTGGCTGGACTTGACCTTATATGAGAAGTCAAATAATGTTAGCGGTGGTTTGGTAATGTGGGTAAAAGAAAGCTGGACATAAGATGAAGATATTTTTCGAAGAGCTTTTAACTGTACAAATCTCATATAAGATAGCTGTTGAGATTAAGAGTGAATGCTTTTTTCCCCTCTGACTAGATAATTTGAATTTGGGAGCTTTTTGTTTAATATAGAGTAGACTAAGAATCCAGCAAGATTCATGTCATTCACCATAAGAGGCAGATGCACATGTGCTAAGCATAGTTTTCTAATAAATTGTGTTAGGAATCAAGTCTGAGCTATTCTTGAGAGTTACTTTGGGACTCCAGATTTGTCATAGTACAAAGGGTTGTCTGTCTCCATTCCTCTGTCCTTGTCTTAGCTGTGAGGAACAAGCAATTGCAACAGAGGGAAGTTAAGGATTAAGTAGCAGATGTTACCATGCAACCTAAGTGAAGACTATGATGAAAAACACCAACTTGCATTTAATATATTGTATTGCTTTGTAATTTTAGGTGAGTTAAATAAATAGCTGTAGTCCAGTTAAATCATACACTGTCTTTCCAAAAGTCTTACTGAGAGCTCAATTGACTTTTGTATTTTTGTAATATTGACATGTTTATGTGTACAAATGGATGCATGTGGCTCCATATTATTACTAAATTGTATAGCCTGTACTTTTGAAGGAGAAACATTCTAGGAGGAACACTGGTTCAATTAGAGTCAAAGCAAAGTACAGTATCTAGTTTTGAGGGTTTTTGTTAGACATTTACAGTATCTGTTCATGTTTTGCTTTATGGAGTTGAGTATTTAAAGATATACATTACAGTATATAGTACTATACATAGCATTTTTCTCTGATGGAGTGTGAAGGATGGCAAACATACAGATAAGATTGGTATGGATACACTGGTGCATGTGTAATATGGACCAAAAAACAGTCACAAACACTTTGAAAGTACAAATGGAGAGAAACAAAGTGCAATTTTGTGAGACAGTGAAATTCTGATTAAAACTGCAAACACTGAACATAGTAAGCTCAAAGTCTCTTTGTTTTATGCCGTTTGGAGTGGGTTGTCAGTATGCATGTGTTTTGTTTACAGAGCACTGACTTCTGTGGTGGTCTTCCTTCTGTGCATGTGTTTCAGTTGTGAGAGTAAAATTGTAAAATTTTAGTGTGTGTGCAAATAACAACCTGAGGTAGGCGGATGTTTATTGCTTGTTTTTCTGAGTGAGTTTTCAAGGCTGATGAATGAAATGTGTAATAAAGGGGTCTATGTTTACTTAGTTTAACAGTAGATTTGTACTATCTTGTACAGCTAATTACACATTTTCTTTTTTTCTGAACTATATTTTTTTAATAGAGAAGAATCAATCCAGTGTTCCTGCAACATTAAACTGAAAAAAGCCTATTATATCACATATTAAAGTAGTTAAAGTCAATAATGCATCCTAATAAAAGCACACAGTAAGTCCATGAAATGCAGTAAATATGTTAGTAACAAAGAGAAGCAGAAATGAAACAACCTTTCAGTAGCTATTTTTTGGCTGCAGTAAACATTAAAAATAATATGTTCTTTCCTATTTTTGCTGAATTGTTGCAGATAGCATGTGGATTTTTGAAAAAATAGATTATTGTAAGAACAGTGGGTTTCTAAGATACATACAATTCTGTAAATTAAAGTCTATTTCTTTAATAATTTAAAACTCTAATTGTAATGATTCTACAAGGGCAAGTAGCCCTTTCATTACACAGCTTTTGCTGTAGGAAAAAATAGAGATGTTTAATGCTCATATTTTTCTGTTGAACCCTTGTGTCTTGTGAATCATACTAAAATTCAAAGAAATTAAGCTTGTATACATTTGACTTTTTTACTTTTTTAAATTTCATTTGGAAAAATAAAGTATGTTTCTTTTTTAATTGTGGTGATGTAATAATATCAAATATTGTCAACGTGACTTTAAATAGTGAATACAACATTTTGGAACTACATAATAAAATTTTTAAATTAGAAATAAGCTAAGTTTTTGTTCTTAAACCCCTCCTCCCCCAAAACCCAATATCTGTATTTTTCTCCTTAGATGAGAAAGTCTTTAATTTTTTTGTCTTCTGTATTGTGAGATATTTATCATATGTGAATGAAGACTTTTAGTCGTTATGTAGTAATTATTTCTTTAAGCATTTCATCCTTTTCTTTATTTGAATTTTAGGTATGCTATTCCTCCAGAGCATGGGAAACGGCTTGAAAGACTAGCTCAAGGTAGGATTTCCAATATTTTCATATGTATGGTGTTTGAAGGACAACCCCTGAGGAAAGTGAAAAATATTGTTCTTGACTCACCTACTGTTTTATTACTTAATGTTGTGTGACTTTTATGTGTGTACAGTATTATTGCCCTGGGGAATTCTTAAGAATTAAAGTGGTTCTTTTTTTTTTGGCTTCTCTTAGAACTTTATTTTGTACCAGCATTTTTAGCTTGTTGAAACTTAGGGAAGTGAGGCTTAGTATTTTCTTGTTTGTTAGATTTTCATTGCTAGTATCTTGTCTCCTCTGTGCCCTTGCTCTTTCTTGTCCTAGCTGCTTTTCTTTAGCAACTTTTTGAAATTTCTTACCCAGATTTGATACAGAGATAGAAATACTGAAAACAGATGGGTCTCTAAATATTTCATGAAAGTTGATGTTTGGGTAGAGGATGGAGTCCTTCTTAATGCGTCTGTGAAGGGATAAGCAGACAAAGTGTAGAAACACTTAAGTCTTATTTGATAGCAGTTTGCTGACTATTGAACAGGCATACAGATCCACTTTAGCTAAAAGCACGTGCTGGCTTTTGCTATTTATAGGTGGCAGAAATGTTTGGGAGAAGGAGCGGAGATATGGTTGTAAGGTTGAGGTCTAAGGGATAAAAATCACTAGTTCAGAAAAAATCACTGGTAGAAAGATTCTCACTCAGCCATTTGTTTTCTTTTCAGTAATACTGCACCACTACTTTTGTTTCTGAATTAAGAGTGCAAATTATGAACATGGGAATAATTAGGGATGTTTCTTGGCCTGGCAGCCCATGTTTTATAGCTTACTAATAACTGTTAAAGGAATTATGGAATGGAGTGCTTAATGAAATAGAATTAGAGGAAAGGAATGCTATTGAAAGTTCATAATTAGATCTTGTGTATCAGGACAAAATTCTGAAAATTTGTGTGCATTTTGTTTTTATATCAGTTTTTTTATCCTTAGTATATGGGTGCATGACTCTTTTTCTGAGCTATTATAAAGCTACTGTAATTAATGATGTGAAGGTAAGGACCATCTTAACAGCATGTCTCAGGAAAACAGATTTCAATCTGAATTACAACCTAAATTACATTCACTGTTCCTGAATTTTGTGATAGTATCATTTGAAAAAGTTGTCACTCATTTTCGTTTCTTTCCAGTTTCTTTTCCCAATGCAAATTATAGAACTCTATACACTTTGGTTTCAGTGTTAAACAAATTGGAACTTGTAGGCTGGGCAACGGACACTGACTTGGGATGATTCAATAATTTAGTTGTGCAAGAAATAATAAAAGAGTAAAAGAAGTAGAGAATTGGAAAAGTTTCAGGGAGGGACACTAGGATTGTTGAAAAAAATGCCTTTTTCTTTTCATAATTGCTAGTAATGTTTCAGTGAGAAGGAGTGTAAACAAACAGAAAGGAGTTTGGTAAAGGTTTGTGATGACTCGCATGGCCAAGGTGACCAAAAAGCTTTTGTTCATGGAGTCTTCCAGTATACGCAGAGACTCTGAAAGAAGTGTCTTGTCAGGTTTAAAGTAAGTCTGAGGAGATGGTTTATTTCACATTATGCGTTCCTTACTCTCCTTGGTGGATTTTAAATTTTAATGGATTTTGAGGGAGATCGGAGCACACTGGCACAGAACTATATTAGGGGAGCATAGGAGCTTGTCCCTGGCTTTCGAAGTCTTGGAGCAGCAGCTATTTGCTACTAGATTAGTCAGAGGAAGCCAACTTTTCATGCTGTATGTAAAAATGCTTCTCTCTACACAGTTTGGACATTTGATGGAAGCCAGATCTTTGGGTAGACAGGCTTTGTACATGATGTTTTTTGGCTGCTCTGGCATTTATTGTAGATTTCATATTGCTTGGTAATACCTGTGCAGTTTTCTCAAAACCATTCAGTTTAAATGTGCTGTAGTGAGTATGCATTGAATTTTTCTTTATTTTCAGAGTGAGAGAAAAGGATGGGCAGTCGAAGCAGCACTTGTTCATTAAATTCTAAAAACAAAGTGGTATTGAGGCATTGTGTTATTTGTTGTAGACAAAAAAAATGCTCCTTCTTTCCTGGAAATACCTTGATTTCTGTAGATATTGTAGTAACCTGTACAAATTCGGGAAGTAGGTAACTTTTGGAGATACATGTTTCGCTACATGAAAAAAAAGTATTATATTAGAAAGCTGCCCTGAAGGTCGACAGCCTTCTTACTGCTGATGGTAGCCTAATACAGTAATAGAAATGGGACATTAAGCATGAGAGAAATGGAAATCTCCAAGGCCACTGTTTTTCAGAAACTGATAGGTTACACTGGAGTAACAGTGTCTTGATGTCCGAGTGCTAGTCAGAATTGGACGCATCTGTGCAGAAGTAAATTATTCACTGCTGCTCTTGATTTTATGGTAGTGTAAGTTACAAAGAACCATGGGGTGAATGGAAAATTTCCTTGATGAATCATGCTTATGCTCATCAGTACTATGTTTTGAATAGCAAATAAAGCACAGAATCAGATACTCAACAGAGATGATTAAATTTCAAATAGTGTTTATTCCATTACATTTACGGAATGAAACTGGATATCTGTAGGAGAACTGGGTACTCATCCAGAGATTATTATTGTAGCAGCAATATAAGATAGATGAGTTAGGAAATGTTGAAGAATGCTGTCTGTGAAACGGTTTTTAGTATTTGAGTTTAATGTAGCCTGGGATATTTTTCTGTGAGTAGATTGTCTTCATGATATTTTTGGTCCAGCTAATAGCTGAGGATGGAATGTGGAAGATAATTCTACAATGACGAACGATAAAAATAACTGACTTTTAAAAAAAACCCCTGAAAATTACCATTTCTTATTGTTTCCATGCTGTGATGATCGATTTTGCAACTGGTGCCTTCTAAAACACAGCCTGTTTCACATACAGTATCTTAGAAAGATGAAAGTATAAACTAAGCTGCACAGCTGCAAATGGCTTAAAAGAAAACATTAATAAAACACAGTGTAAATGAGACCTTTGTATTTAATACCATGTATAGTGAAAATGCTTTTGCATGAATGCAACATTTGAAGGAAAAAGAAAGTAGTTTATTCAGGAAGGTTAGCTCTGATGACCAGATGCCTATTGAATTATTGAATGCTCCTAAATAATTAAAATAATAAAATAATACATTAAATGTGACATGTTGTCTAAGTCAAGGCAGCAGCTGATACATAAAATTAAAGGAAGGTTAGAATATTTTCCATTATCTTGTCTGCACATCACAATTACAACACATGCCTTTTGTGCATGAATGCTTTCATTTTTGCTTTCCATTGAAATCTTGATTGACTGTGGCGCCTACAAATGCTTTGTCTGAAAGACATTAGACTTGCATCTAATAAAGATAACAGTTTGATTTTGCCCTTCAGCTGCTTTCTCATTTATGTAGATTTTTTTTTCAATTTTATGTAGACATAAATGTAATAAAAATCTCAAGTGAGCTGTTAACTGCAATTTTTATATGTGTTGTTATGTTAATCTGTAATACCATGCTATTCTTAAAGGATTTTTTGTTTTAGAAAATAAAGAGAATAGAGGCAGAGTGGCAAATGAGAAATGGCAGATTGAAGGATTTTGAAGATTTTTTTAATAGATCGTTTGAGTGCAGAAACTGTTTTAGAAAGGAGATGATATCAATCTGTGATGTTCAATTATGTTAAAGAAGAAACTAAAGTTTAATATATTGTAAATATGTATGGTTGTTGTACAAAGCTTTTTATGGTGGATAGTATTAATTACTTCATTTTATGCAGAAGTCATTACCTGTTATGTATGAAAGCAAATTAAAATAATTGTTGAAATGAGACTTGAAGTAGATCTTGCATAACTTCTAAGGATCTTGAAAACTTTAGCAGTTGAAGAATTGAACTTTTTCTCAGAAAAAGAATAAGTCAAGTTAGAAAAGTCCTGCTTAAGGGATAGTAAACTTAAGGTTTGAACATGGTCATCTGGGCATACCTACAGTTGTATTTCATACCACTTGAAAGCCTCTTTGCAGCTTTTGTACTCTGCTTTGTACAGCATACAAATTGCCATTGTTCCTTTGTGATGGTTGTTGTTATGCAAACTTAGCCTCCTAATTTCTTTCATGTGCAACACAGAAAGTTAAATCAAATTAGTTCAGATCATGACAAAATAATTTGAATAAATTATATAAATTTTCTATTTGTACTTAACAAAGTAATATATAAAAAGGGAATTACTAGAAAATTTAGTACTTCTGTAATCTCTGCCATTGTTTCAACAGTACTGATCTGCAAATTATGGTTAATATTTTGTGTAAGGCCTTTAAATGAAGGTCTGCATAAATAAAAAATAATCATAACCTTGAGATTAATTATGTTAATTAAATTTATTTTTACTTTCCTTAATATTAAACTACATTAAAGATATTTGCAATTTAGGGTATTCTTCTTATGTTGTGAGTTTTATGATTATATATTTAATTTGAAATAATATTAATGAAAAATGCAACACCTTTAAATTTCAGGTGAAATCTTGAGTAGGGAAGTGTTGAAAATTACAGGATATCTGACTTCATTCATTGCACTGGTCAGGATTTGATTTGAAAGTTCCCTAAGAATATGATTTTTGTGGCTAAAGTCATTAAATACTGACTTTATAAGTGACCAAATTATGATTCCCTTGATTATTCAAGGTAAAACATAGCAAACCAACCTGTTCAGTCCAATGAAGTTGTGGAATTATACTTTTGGGAGTAGTATTGTAATTTCTGTTTATATGATTTTAGCTGGACAATGTAATTGAAAACGTTATGGACACATTCTTAGTAGCATAGAGGAGCATTCCAAATATCTTGAAAATGCTAATCAACCAGGGAATGGAACCCAATCCACTTCAGTTTGCCCGAGTGATAGGTATGATATTGATGTGGTCATCTGATACGACTTGTGTGTGATGTGTTGGAAAGACACTCCCATGGTGAAAAGAAAAAAATGGGACTGCTAGGTAGCAGTGCTCACTGTCTGTCCCTCAATAATGTAGAGATTTGAACTTATTTTTTTAAAACGTTTTCTATATCCCTCCACGGCTAGGAATCTGCTGAGTGCCCACTGCTTCTACCTTTGCCCAAAAATGAGAAGGCTTTGACTTCCATTTAGCATTCATTTGGATTATAAAACCTTATATTCTGTGGAAAGATCATGCTGAGGTGGAATAGCATTGACAAGGGATGTGTCTTCCCCAGTCCAGTGATATTGCTGTTATTAAAAGAATTTAATTTTGTTCGCACAAATAGCATTGGTAAGATTGGACATTTTGGATGATGTTATCTGTTAGAGAATGTATATAGAGTCTTGTAAGGGCATATTTTTAGTTGTTAACACAGTCTGAAGCCCATGCTTTCACATAATCTTTGCCATTGCTGCTTTGGCTAACTAAATAAGGGTTTTAAAAAAAAGCCAAGAGGAGCCTTGAATTTGGTGGATAAATGTCCTCTCCCTGTAGTTGTTCTACCCAAACATTTGGCCAGCAAGTATTAAATCACATACTGCCATGTAGACTGTTCTAATTCTGCTCTAGCTGTTAAAAATGTCATTGTTTCTGTAAATCATGGATTGGAGAATTTTTAATTTAATTGCCTTTTTCTCGTGGACATAAATCAATGAGAACCTTTTTCAGTTTTACCCTGAGCTCTGATTATTTCTCGTTGGCTTCTATGAAGTTATTGTTTTGAATTCTTACTTCATTTCTTTGTAATAATTTCAAAGGAGATGAATAGGGTATAGGTCTGTCATATCTCAAGGGACCATCCAAGAAACTAGGGTTGCATGTGAATTCCTACAAAATACCTGCTCTTGCAGAATTGATTTAGAGTTAATGGATTAGTCGTAATGGATTAAATTAAAATTTCATGTGTCCCTTCAAAGCATGAATGTGCTACAGAATTTGAATAGTAGTTACATTCTAGATAGATTTCAGTATATTTTTTCTTTTGTATGTGGGATTTCAGTAAACATACAGGATTACATGGTAATCCTTTTCATTTGTAATTTTAACATCAGCTTGGTATTTCAGAATGATTCTTAATGTTGTGGGCATATTTTGAATTGGCCTGCATTTAATGGTTTTGTAAGAATCTTGTAATATTTCTGATGCCAAATCCTCTATTCGGTATTTTTCACATTTGTTAGCCAGTTCTCCCACAGGGATTTTATTTTCTGGAAGAAAAGCTTGTGTGACTTACATTTAGCCTGACAGACAAAAGATCTTTTGATAAAGGGAGTCTTGTAATGAGGAAGTACTACCTTCCTTTCTTTCCTTGTTCATTGAAGGGGAGTTCCTTTGAGAAAATGAGGTGAACGAGGCTGAAAAATTTGTGTGCCCAAGTGTAGACTTTGACAAGTCAAAAGATATTTTATAACAGTACAGAATGTGTAGGCTGCACTTTGATTTCACTGTGAGGGCTCTGTAACCACAGTAAATGTTCTCCTGTAAATTCCCAGTAGTGGATTTTGAGCAGATTGTGTTCTCCTGCTCTGTGTTATTTGCAACTTTCTTGGAATTCAGCAACAAGCTTGCCTTCTGGTAGGACTTGTCACAGCTATGTCTGATCTCTTGGAGCTGGAGTGGTACAACTTAAGGTTTGGATGTCTGCCCATCGTTTGCTTTTTATCATCTTGTGTTGAGCTAATTAAGCATATTGCAGTAACATAATTTGGTACAAAATTTGTTTCCTCAGGGAAAATTCAGTTAAATTCTCTCTGCTTTTAGCAATTAAGCTTTCATCTACTTTTCATACCAGCTCTTCCCTCAAGTCTCAAGTACCATTTTCAACCACATTTTTCACAGCAAGTTTCTGTATATTTGTGTTATTATATTGCTCAGGACTGAGGTTTCTTGATGCTCAGAAACTGTAGATTTTAAGTTTTGGTTGCTGTCATTTATCTTACAGGCATTAATTGTGAAAAAATTGTTGATTTTTTTTTTTTTCTGAAGTCCACTACTTGTGGGCTAATTTCTTTTAACTTTCTTTTAGTCAGTGAAGCCACATATATATACCTGTACCTATCAAATAGTACTTTTTGAAACTTATGACATTATTTGCAATTCAAAGAGAGAGTAAAGAATTCTGTGCTTGTTGGTGAGAAAAAAATTAAGAATGATGAATTTGAAAAAAAATTAATCTCAGGGCAGCTTAGCAGGCTTCCTAGTACATTAAACCGCTCAAGTCTACATTATGCCTTTGGTGTTTAAGTGCTGCTTAACCTTACTTCTGAGAAATCAGAAAAATACTGTTCTTCCAGTACTGGTGAGTGTGCTAGATTGAACGTACAAAGAATATAACAATTATAGTAAGACAACTTCTAGATTGTTCTGAAGTTTTAGGGTGGTTAATAGACATAACATATAAGACTCATCAGAGTGAAGAAATTAAATCCAACTTTAGAGAGAAAGCTATATATTATGGAAAACTTTTGTTCATTTTTTTCTCAAGGCATTAAAAATTCAGATGGTTGATTGAAAATGATTTTCTTTTAAAATGAGTAGGCATGTTCTTCCAAGATTTAAACTGCTTATGTGAATGATGAACTACCATTTATGTGAGAGGAATACACCAGATTGTACAAAGTTAGGCAGCTGTATTTGTTTACTGTATAGATGGTTTGTAAGTGCAGGGTAAACCAAGTCTTCATGGAATCCTTCTAAAGTTATTTACTGCAGTTGATTTTCATGTGTGCAGAATGGGCATTAACATAAAAAAAGCTCCCAGCAACAACATACTTCTCTAAACGGTTAGAATGTATGCCTAAAGGTACAGGTCCAAATTTGTTCTAAATTATTTCACTTCTTAACAAACAAGGAAGACCCTGTAGCTCCTCCCCCTGGAAAACAGGGAGGTGGGGCTTAAAAACTTAGGAGGTGCATTTGATTTTTCTAAAACCTTTCAGAACTTAGGAATGATGTGATAAAAAATTCTGAAACAAGTTTAAGCAGTATTAAGCATTGAAAAATAATACAGAGATTTCCTATTTGATTTAATGAAAAGATGTAATGTTTTGCTTTTCTTGCCTTATTAGGGTTCTTTCCGAGCAGCTCTCAAGGATGTGATGCTTTTCTTCGCCACAAGATGACTCTAATTTCTCCCTCAATATTGAAAAAGTATGGAATTCCTTTTGACAAGGTACATTAGTGTTTCTTTTTAAACTCTACTTTCATGGATTGAATTAGATTTGTGTTTAGTAAAAACATTGTTATAGTAAAGGTGAGACCATGTTTTTCTTTTTAGGTAGTGGCTGCATGAAAATATGTGTTAAAACTTCTAATAGTTTTAGCAGGGAATTTTCTAAAACACTTGTAGCCATTACAATATTTCTGTGATTTTTTTCTAAGACATTGCCAAAATTTGTTATTTTTAACTTATTTCCAGGGTAGCTTGGATGTGATTTTTTGTTGACTGAAATACTTATTAACTCATTCTGTTAAGTTGTATACCTAGCATTTTAACACAAATATTTAATTTCTATATGTCTGTATGTTGCTTTTCTAACACGATTAAATATAACTTTATCATTGTAAGGATCTGAAAGGTTTAAGGTGGAATGAAGCCAAAAGAACTGTTACTTAATCTAAAATATATTTTAAAAGCTTTAACGTAATAGAAAAAGAATGAATGATTATTTTTCACTGTTAGGTAGTGACAGGATAAACATTTGATAAAAACATTACCCAAATAGAAACTGAGAAGAATACCTGTCTTTCTTCTTTGTGGATGAATTTAATACATAGCTGCTTTTAAGAACATCTGAAGTATTCAGTTTCTGCTTTCTACAAGATTTTCTGTAATAATTGTTTTCCACATTGAACTTCATGTAGGTCCCAGCTAATAAAATATTTTCAGTGCATTGCTTTTTTTTTTCTGAAGTGTACTTACTCTATACATTTTGTAAATTCTGTAGTTCTAAGTTTTGGAGTTTTGTAAACCTACTTAGAGGACTAGAACTTGATTCAGAAGGTCCCCTGCCTGTTTATATTAATACTGAGTTTTCAAAAGGCTTTTGATCATTAAGGGCTATGATTCCTGGTTTCCCATTGCACAGATTGTTTTAAGTTGTTCAGAAGAACCAGGCAATATACGCTTTTTCTCAGTTTATTCCCACTGCAGTATGATGGTGTAAACTATCCTTGCCACACACCTTGCTCATTATTATGTTTTCTGTTTTTGTGTATGTGCTGTTTATTTATTGACACACTGTGTGCCTGCATATACAAACCTTGCTTAATGTGTTTTCCCTGGCCTAAAATATAGGATAAGGCAGTGCTTCTTATCTGGTTTAGTTGATGTTTTTCTAAAAATATTTTAAAAAAGAAGAATATTTTTATGTATATTTTTGCCCAGCTGGAAACTAAACACCAGACAGGTGTTTGCTCACTCCCCCCTTGGTGGGATGGGTGAGAAATGGAAGGATAAAAGGTAGAAACCTCATGGTTTGAGGCAGAGACAGTTTAACAGGGAAAGGGAAAGCTGTGCACACACGCCAAGCAAAACGAGGAGTTAATTCACTGCTTCCCGTGGGCAGGCAGGTGTTCAACCATTCCCAGGAAAGCAGAGCCCTGTCATGCGTAACGGTGACTTGGCAGGACAAATGTCACTGCTCCAAACAATTGCCCTGCCTTCTTTTTCGCACAGCTTTATGTACTGAACAGGATACCATGGGCTCAGCTGTCTTGGTTATGTCTAGTCCTAACTTCTTGTGCACCCTCATCCTCGTCACCAGTGGAATGATGTGGGGAGCTGAAAAGGCCTTGTTGCTCTGTAAGACATGCCCAGCAAGAACCAGGACACCTCTGTGTTATCAATCCTGTTGGCAACACAGGTGGGATGAAGACACAAATGTGTTTTATGCCTTTTTGGAACATCACTTTTCATGCTTAAGTTAACCTATGTGTAATATTGAGGAAATGCAGGCATTTAGAATGATACTGAATGCCTGCCTTGGAAAGCAAGCTTTTTTGAATAAATTACTCATAAAATAAGTAGTTTGTTTTCTGAATGATTTATTATCATATGGAAATGTAACTGCTGAATTCAGTTTTTGTAATATGTAGGTAAGTGTACTGATTCCCTTCAGAGCCTTGTGCTTTATCATGAAGTGTCAGGTGAAACTTTCCAAGCTGGATGGTTTTATAACCAGATTTATAGTTTTGGATTTACAGAATGTTACTCTGAACAGTATAATTTTCAGTGGTTGGTGTTTAAAGTAGCATATTGCAGAATGTCAGTATACTTTTTTTTAGTATGACTCATTTGAGGTGGGGTAAGGGAGTTGATCTTTGTATTTTGGTGTCTTGATTATTCCTTTATTCTAATTTAAAGGATAATAATCCTCTGAAAAGTGGGGAGAAAAAAAGAAAAAAAAAGTGCTACAAACAGTTAAATATTTAAGTTTGGTTCTATCACCTAGTCTTTGGAGTAAGCAGACTGTACCCAAGTGTAATTGTAATTAATGGGATTCAGTGAGAAAGTGAATAGAGAGAACCAGGCTGTGATCTCTCATGGCTCAAAGTGATAGGAGTGGAAATGTGCTGAATGCTGATAAGTCAGCCTACGCCTACCAGGTGGCAGCTGAACTGCTGCTTGTTGCAATAGAACACCTGTTAAACTGTCAGCAGTGGGAGGGTGTATTGAGATAAATTTTGGAATCGTTAGTGTTGAGAATAATCTTTCTTAAACATTCCCACAGTGATTGTTGAAGTGCTACAGTAACAGTTACAATATATGTGCATTTGCATGTATATATTAAATATGAATCCACAAAAAATCCAACCATGCAAAATGTAAGATCCAGTTTTTTCGTGTAGCTTTGTTGGCTATTTTTCTTGTTTTCCTCTCTTTCCTTCATCCCTTAATACAATCAGAAGTAGACCTCTTTGAAATGCTAACCCTGTGTGTTCTTGCACTAGGCAAAACAGCACAAAAAGAACTTATAAAATGATAAAATAACAATTTTGAAGGAGATTGTAAAAGCAGAAATTGAATGTAAGACAGCTGTACCAATAGAAAACTGAGATTTAGGATATGACATTAAAAAGAAAAATGTTTGAAGTTTTAAGTTTTTATTTTGGTGACTGTTTAAAATGTAACCCTTCCTTTTTGTGACTTTAAGTCATAAGGGTGTGCCCTAAAAAGAGTAATATTTGTTCTTCCAATTTTTCTTACTGTATTGCTTATGTAAAGCATTGGCACACACTGAAAACAACCTATTTAGACTCGGAGAAGTCTCCCTATTTTCCTCTAATCAACAAATGCATATATTGAATAGTCATCAGTCACTGCTCAGATTATTTGCTTCATTTAAATAGATCTGTTTGCTTTTTAGTGGATCTGTTGTCTGATGTGTGTTTCACATACAAATGTGTATCAAACAGAGCATGGAGAATCTCTTAACTATTCTGTATAATCTACTTTATTCATTAACTCTTATCAGATAATTCAGAAGACAGTGTGCTGTTTCAAGTCGCTGACTAGCCTGTCCTTGATAGTCTCTGGTGGTCTGACTTCAGGAGATTAAAGCTGTCACTGTGTGGAGGGAATATTACTGACTGACAAGAAGCGCTGTCTCCTCTTTTCTCCCTGTAGGAGAGCAGCAGTCCATCCTAGTGTAGGAAGATGAGATTTCTCTCTTGGAAGAGCATAACCTGACTAGTGATTTATGTTACCACCCCTT